>NW_021028339.1:3202-138783 GCF_004153795.1 Camellia sinensis | reverse complement strand
ATTAAAAAAAATCAGTAAAAATAAAAAAATACGGAAAACAAGAAAGTAAAATTTTCTAAAAAAGTATTTTTAGAAAACTCAAACCAAGCAAATGATTTACATATAAAATCCTTCCCACAATGATTTATAGACAAAACATAAAATTGTGGGATCTATAAGTGAATCATATGTGAGACCCATCTTTTTGTGTTTTCACAATAAGTGGTAAAAAAAAAAAAAACTCAAAACTCAAAATGAAAATATATTTTTTGATTTTACATTTTTTGGCTAAATTTATAAACTGAGACCACTGATTTATAAATAAAAAATTTACCAAACAAGTTTTTATTTGAATTTTTAAAATTTTTGTAAATATAAATAGAAAACTGAAAACGAGTGTTACCAAACGGCACCTTATTAGTTGAATGTGACATTTTATCTTAGAGCATCTCCAATGCACTAGGCATATAATACTTGTTAGTTAAAATGCCTAGTATGATTCACTTTTTTCAATTCCAATGCATTAGGCATATGATTAGGCATTTTGGCTAAACTCATATTCACTAGCTACATGTAGCTAGCCTTCAACGCTAGGCAAAATGCATTCAATCATTAGGATCATTTCCCTCCATCTTTGTTGTTGACATGGCATTCTATAAAATTAATAGTATTTGGATAAATAGCTAAAATAAAGAGCATGGTTGGAGTAAAAACATAAAACAGTTGATAGGCAAAATAAAATATATACTTTATAGTAATATTTAGATAGGTAAAATGCCTACTACCGTTGGAGATGCTCTTATTTATCTAAAATAACTTATTTTATCTTATATAACTATTTTAGTTCAAATTACCTTCCCAAGCAAGCTCTATAAAAGCCATTTTATTTCTATCCTTCCAAATTTGCCATTAATCCCTCCAAACAAATAAAAGTGTCCGGGTTGTTGATATGTTATTGATGGCAAGTGGTTGCTCATCACACATTTGTCTTTTTATAACATTGTTATTTAAATTTAAAAATTAAATTTACTTTTCAAGTTTAATAATATAATAATTAGTTAAAATATTAAATATAACTTTTTCTCTCATATTTTTTTAATTATCAATTAATTATAGGATGTTTTAGAAAGGTGATAAAAAATTAATTTTTTAACTTTTATTTTATCTTTTTATAAATAAATTATGTAAAAAATGATAGGACTCAAAATGAATAAAAAGTTCGAAATTGGCTTTATACTAACTTTTCAAAAGACTCTTATATCTTTTACACATAATTTAATTTAATTAAAATAAATTTGGCAAGGGACTTGTCATCATTTTTCGTATTTTCATAATGTACATGGAGTACACTTCTTAGTAACTAAAATAGAACCTAGGTACAAGGTTGGCTGTTGATGGGAAAAGTAGACCGACATTTCACCCTCTTCACCCTAAGCCAAAGTATATCTGTTTGATTTGACAATTCAATGTTTGGATTTATTTATTTTTTCATTTCAATAAACCCGAAAATTACCAAAAATGTTAAACCAAAAAGAGTTTAGCCTTTTGGTTTTCTGATTTTATTACGAGGTCAAAAAGAGTTAGGTGTTTGGAATTATTTTTCAGAAAATTCATGAGACCCCGGGGTAACCCTACCACCCCCACTATCTTTTGATTGGTTTTTTTTTTTTTTTTCTCACGTGGAGGCGGGGTACTGGGGTCGACCCCACTGGGGTCCCAACATGATTTTTATTTTTCTAGTTAAATAGATAGTTATAAGAAAAAATTAATTATTTTTAATTTTTTTAACAAAACGTTAGTATTTAAACGTGGCTTTAGCCACATTTCATCAATAGTGATACGATTTAGTAATAATATTATCATATATTTTATATTAAAATAATTATTTTGTTTCATCTATCCACCATTTGCATTTTTTTTAATCACTTTATCTTTAAAAAAAAATTAATGTAATTGTATTAAATTTGTCATCAGATATGATATAATATATTTTTTCATTTTACACATTTTAAGTCTTATAACTTATAAATTTTTATTTGTAACATATAATGACATATATTATATTATTTTTTATTTTTATTTTTATTTTTCAAATTATAAAATTAACTCACTTCTTACTCCACTCTCGCTCTAACCTACTACCTCTCTAATTTACCCCAGGGGGGCAAATACAAGGACACTACAAATGAGTAAAATATTGCTGACATGTTAGTTTCAATTTTTTGAATTTAGTTTTTTAAAAATTTAATTTTTTTATTTTTAGTGAATATTTTTAAAATTGAAGTGTTTTTTTACTTTTTATGATGTAGTTTACTTAGATGTATCTAAAAAATAAAATATTTATAAAAAAATATTTCAAAAAATTAATAAATACATAAAAATATGAAAAATATATTGATTTTTAGTTTTTTTTTTTGTATTTTTGGTATATATTGAATTTTTTAAAGATTTTTTTCATGAAAATTATACTTTTTAAGTGTATTTATGTTAAAAATTACAAAAATTGCTTAAATTATTAAAAAAAATCAGTAAAAATAAAAAAATACGAAAAACAAGAAAGTAAAATTTTCTAAAAAAGTATTTTTAGAAAACTCAAACCAAGCAAATGATTTACATATAAGATCCTTCCCACAATGATTTATAGACAAAACATAAAATTGTGGGATCTATAAGTGAATCATATGTGAGACCCATCTTTTTGTGTTTTCACAATAAATCATTTTATGAATGATTTTTGTACACTATACATATAGTCCACTCTGTTTCATTATTATTCCTAATTAAGCATCATTTTGTTGAGTTGATCCATTATGATAACTCAAGGTAGGTTTAGAGTTAATTTTTCTAGTAATTTTTTAATCATTTGAAAAAGTTAATGTGTTTGGAAAGTTACTAACAAATTATTTTTTGTGAGAAAAAGGGGTTGGGTTTGCCTCCAGTTTATTATTTGGATTGGACGGCATTGTTCAGGCCCATAAGACTCATCAGAAGTATTGTTTCAATAATTTGAACTATTGATTATCGTCCATAAAAAATTAAGTTGTTCTAATAATCATAATATTTTCATTTTATCATATTTATTTACAAAAACAAAATAAAAATGAATTATATATTTTTAAAAATACATTTATTGTCTATTTTTTTAGAGACAAACATAATAAAATGAAGAAGTAACAATTATTATATCTATCTAATTTTTTTTTAATGAATAATATACACAAACAATATTACAAAATAAATAATTTAAATTATCAAAACATGACTCATAATAAGCTCTACGAGTTTGAGCAGCACCATCATGCCTAAATCATAAAATGGAGGCCTAACCTTAAAAAAATTAATGTGACTTTCATCTTTTTAAAATGATAACAAATCATTTTGAACTTTTTAGTTTTGAGTTTTTTCTTTATTTTTAAAAACATTAAATTGGTAAAAAAATAAAAATCACTTATAATTTTTATAAAATTTTACCTTTTGAGAGGGTAAAAAATAAATTTTAAAAATTAAAAAATACTTATTTTCGTTAAATTAATTTTTATTTTTTTAAAAAAAAATTAAAGCAACTGAAACGAAAAGATGGCCGCATGCTTAAAAATGGAAGACAGAAAGGAGTTATCATATGTTGATTGTTTGATTGTCGGAGTGGCAGCGGGTGCAAGTTACTAAGCAGTCTTCTCTGGTTAATATGAGTTCGTAACAAACCCCAACGTGGAAAATGTGTATCCCCTAATTAATTAAAATAAAAGGGTGTAATGTAAATAAAAAGACAGTGATATTATATGCATCAATTAGGTGTGTTTTGAGAAATTGGTAAAAATTTAATTTTTTGATTTTTTTAAGAAAGGAGTTATCATATGTTGATTGTTTGATTGTCGGAGTGGCAGCGGGTGCAAGTTACTAAGCAGTCTTCTCTGGTTAATATGAGTTCGTAACAAACCCCAACGTGGAAAATGTGTATCCCCTAATTAATTAAAATAAAAGGGTGTAATGTAAATAAAAAAACCGTGATGTTATATGCATCAATTAGGGGTGTTTTGAAAAATTAGTAAAAATTTAATTTTTTGATTTTTTTAATTTATTTTGTCTTTTTGTGAGTAAGTAATATGAGAGGTAATGTGATCCAAAATTAGTAAAAAGTTAGAAGTTGACTTTTTACCAACTTTTCAAAAGAGCACTTAGTATAAATATTAGTGTATTAATTAGTATTATAATATTATTATTGACCACATTTATTATTCAAGTTACAAATACTCAAAATCATACAGATGATACCACATCATCTGTTAGTATACTAATATGTACATTAATTAGTATATGTACATTATTCAAAAAAAATGTTTGAGAGTTCTAAATTGAGAGTTTCAAGTGTGTGTGGGTTCTATAGTAATGGTGATGTTTTGACTTTTTATTTATTTATTTATTATTTTTTATTACATCATTAAAATTCAATTAAAACTCTAAAATTAAGGAAAATATCATTACTTAATGTAAATAATAGGGTACATTTCTCACAAAAAAAAAAAAAAAAAAAAAAAAAAAACCAAAAAAAAAGTACTTACAGCTATTTGGAGGTCAACACGACTCTGCCCACACCCCTACATTCCACAAATTTTCAGTGTTGTTTTATCAAAGTACAAGTTGTGTTTCAAACTGAGAGTTGGTTTGAGGCGTGGGTAGATTTTTTTAATTTTAATTATTTTAATTTGGGGTTAAAAAAATTTTGTTTGAGATAAATTTTTTAATTTTTATGAGAAAAAAAATAAAATAATTATGGATTAGATGTGACATTTTAACGTATTTGATTAAAATAGTTCATTTTATCTTATATGGCTATTTTAGCTCAAAACATCTTCTCAAACAAGCTCTAAGGAAATTTCATTTTACCTTCAAATTATATTTCGATGAATAATTTAATTTTGAATTAATTTTGCCAATGTCATTAATTATCATTAACTGTCATTTATAAGCAAACAAAAATTACTAACGTGATACTAAAATTTCACTCGAAATTTTATTTTGCCCCCAAACTATTTCAAAAATATTAATTAGACTCCAAAATTTTATATTGTTTAGGGGTCCAATAGATATTTTGAAGATAGGTTAGAGGGTAAAATGAAATCTCAAATGAAGACAACAACAAGTGTCGTTTAATTATAGACGATAGATAATGGCAGGGGTAAAATTAATAAAAAAATTGAATAGTTTAAGTGTCAAATTGAAATTATAAGAAGTACAACGGTTAAATTGATTATTGAAATATAATTTGAGAGATAAAATGAAATTTCCTCTTTCAAATTAGAGAAAGTCTATGATACACACCCTTACATTCTACAAATTATCGGTGTTGTTTTATCAAAAAATTTCCTCTTTCAAATTAGAGAAAGTTTATGATACACACTCCTACGTTCCACAAACTGTTGTTTTATCAAAGTACAAGTTGTGTTTCAAATTATGACAATGCATCTCTAAAATATTTATGGGTAATATTATAGTACGCAAGTTATGTCATTTATGAGTTTTATTATCATAAATGGTATAATTCAATATTATAGGAGTCATAATTAAAATAATAAAAAAAATTGAATTATAACAAAACATCACAAGATGTATAACTAAACAACTTTTTGATTATAACTGTGGGGATGTATTTTCTGAATACCAACACGTGGCAAGGTGACGTCGACGTGTTGGCCGAGGTCCCACGTTTCCAGGTTGTAACGCCGAGGTTATCTCGGCATGGCCGAGGTTATCTCCGAAGATATCGGAATCCGAGATAAATGGATAAAAGATAAAGGACAAGAGTCCTAGAGTAAAGAGGGGACTTAGCCAAGATAAGGATAAAGCTCTTAGGGAGTTTATCTTTATCTCTTGAAGAGTCCAAAGTAAGTACTGATTTGGAGTCCATAGAAGTCAAGTTTCTAGTGGGCCTAGGATTGAGAAAACTATAAAAGATAGGCACCTTGTGGGTCTAAGGTACGCAGTTTTATGCTTTGAGTAGTGAGTTTAGCACTTGAATATCTTTGAGAGATATACTGACTTGATCATCGGAGTGACCCCAGGTGGAAGAGCCACCGCCGGAGCCTTTTCTTTCTGTTGCAGGTTAGTTGAAGCCATCTATTCTGCCGGTGCTCTCCAGCTGTTTACTAGGCGGGCAGTGTGGTCAGAAAATTATCCACACAATAACTAAAATAATTTTATAACCAATATCACAATGTATCATAACTAACAACACAGTAGGTCGTAACTAAATATACAAAGGTTGTAACTAAAAATACATATGATACACACCCTAAAGAATTTTTCAATATATATAGTAGGAGAATATCAAATCAATGTTATTTTAAGAAAATAATTACAAAATAATAAAAAATTTATATATATAATATTTAATATGTTATGTTAGTTTTTTTTTAAAACTTTTCAGGTTTGTTGAATCTAATAAATAAATAAATAAACCAAGAAAGTCAATTGTTTTTTGCTTTTATTTTTGTCCTTTCTGATTTTTTTTTTTTTTAAATTTCTTTTACTTTTCCACTCAGTCTAGTTGAGAAATTTTTTTTGAGTTTCATCACCTTATTTGACAACAGTACTTTTTAATTTAAAAGTTAAAAAGTTATTAAAAAAATTAAAAAGTCAATAACTTATACAAAAAAATTAAAGATTCTTATTTCTCTCTATTTTTTACACATCTTTTCGTAAAAAAACTAAAAAATTATCCCAAACCTACTAATTTTTTTTACATAATATTTTAATCAAAAAATCAAAAAGTTATAAAAAAAAAAAAAACATGTTTTCATGACATACTAATTTTTTTTTACATAATAATTTAATCAAAAAACCAAAAAGTTATCAAAAAACGTGTTTCCAAATGAGGCATGTAGTTAATTTTTATCTCCCACTAATCTAACAATATTGTAATTCCTATCACAAATTAACAATACTTATTAGATAGTGAGAACACCGCGTAATATTATCTTAATGACTTACATCTAATAGTCATCCTTCCAAAAGTGTAGGGTGTGTTTGGTTTGTGTTTGTAGAGTAATTTTTTAGATAAAAAGTATGAAAGCTTGTTTGATTTGTCTTTTTTCAGAAATGGTTTGGAAAATTATTTTGGAGAGAGAGTTTTAAAAAAAGTGATTGATTTGATGTGTATGAGAGAGAGAGTGATTTTGGAAAGTAAGTAACCAAACAAAATTTTGAGATTTTTTTGAAAAAAATTGTTTGATTTGATTACTCTTAAAAATTTATGTGTACAGAATTTTTTTCAAAATTTTTTCTGAAAAACAAACCAAATAATTTTTTTAAATGCCCAGTAAATCCTATATCCCCCACTTACGACCCACTTAGCCTATATATATTTTTCTAATCTAAAAAATCTTACTTCACATTAAAATATTTCAAATGTAGTATATCTACATTTGAGAACGTAAAATATATATGTGAATATTACATTGAAAAATCATAGTTATCATGTTACGTCTCTATCAAATGACACATTTGACAAAAGTTTAATAAATAATGATACACACTTTAGAATGATATCTTATTGTCATATTTTAAAAATGACACATTTAATAAAACAATAGTACGCATAGGATTGTAATCCTCTCCATTACATATTTGTAATGGATAGATTTCATTATATCATTCAATAGTCAGTGTAATGATCCATTTTAATTTAAATTAATTATATATTTATATTTGTAATTTATAACCATTAGATATGTAATGGACATTCTCCATTACATATATGAAATAGAGGGGATCAAAGTTGGTGTGGACATTAAATGATGTGAACAATCTCGCATTAAAATCTGTCAAATAAAGTATATCCACATTTAGAAACCAAATGTAGTATCACTCAAGAATCTCTAAGAAATATAGTGAAATGACCTCGCGGTGTATCTTTTCAGATTTAATAGGACATAATTGTCAACAAAAAAATTCATGGGACTTTTCGATAGATACTTTTCTAGATGGAATTTCTGAGTAAATTTCCTGAAAAAATCCAACAGAAGAGCCACTAAAAAAGAAAATTAAAAAAAAAAATTACTTTTGGATTTTACTCAATTAGGATGATCCATTTTTTATTTTATTTTATTTTTTTAAAAAAAAGAGGTCTAAATAGGACAACAAAAAATAAAAACTACAAATAATTGACATTTTTAGTTTCTCAATTTTTTTATTTTTATTTTTATTTTATTTATCTTTTAGATTCATCTGTACAATATGGATCTAAAAAGAAGGGGAAAAAAAAAAAAGAAGACATAATTTAAATTTTTTTTACTGAAGATAAAAAAATTTTAAAAAAATATAACTATATGCATATAATAGGGAAAGTTACAAATAAGTGAAAGGTCTTAAATTTTTATAGTCCAATTTTGACACGCAGAAAAAAATAAAATAAAACAAAATTGCACCATATACCCAAATTACTTACACTATCATAAAAATGAAATTATTTTTTGATTATACTAATTTTCCTTATATAATACAATGTGTGTATATATATATAAAATGAGGAAAAATTTTATAGTACACGATCCTTTTAAGTGTGTATTATATACACTCTTAATTATAATTTTGTTAGTTTTTAATTATGATTCATTGTAATATTAATTATGATATTATTTTAATTATGATTTAATTTTTTTTTAATTATACCTTATCTAATGTTTAGTTATAACTCATTTTTCTTAATTATAACTTCTATAAAATTAAATTATAAAGTATGGCAAACACTTTAAAGGGTTGTTTGAGAATGATCTAAATAAGTGTACTTTTTAATTTTTTATAAAAAAAATATGAAATATGAGTTGATTTTGAAGTAATTTGATAAAAAGATAATATGATTTAAATAAGATGATATAATTTAAATAAAATAATAATTTTTTAATTTCTTTTTAAATTATGCCAAACTAGCCTAAGATTGTTTGGTTTGTATTTCTCAAAAAATTTTAGGAAAAATTCTCTACAAATAAGCTTTCAAAAGTAATCAAACCAAACAAATTTTCTCAATTTTTTTTTTCAAAACTTGTTTGGTTTACAAGTTTTCCAAACAAATCTCTCTCTCATACACATCAAATCAATCACTTTTTTCAAAACTCTCTCTCAAAATAATTTTTTAAAATATCTTTTAAAAAGAAACTAAACCAAACAAATTTTCGTACTTTTTATCTCGAAATATGTTTATCAAATACAAATCAAACAAGTCCGCACTTTCTCTCTCTCTGTCTTTATATGTGTGTATATACAGAGGTACATAGTGATAGTACATAAAAGGGGCCTTTCTCTTTTTCTGTTCGTACACCAGTTTTAAAAGTAAAGCCGAGGATTGCGGAGATTACACACTCCCAAATTCCCATTGTCACATGTGTCAACCCAAAGAGCATGCCCAGAGGAAGGCGTCGTTTGGGAAGCGGGCTAATTTTTTTTGACTTTTTAACTATTTAATTTGAATTAAAAATTTTTGTTTAGATTAATTTTTTTTATTTTTTTATTTTGTACGAAAAAAATAAATTAATTATAATTTAAATATGACATTTTATCTTATTAATTTTTTAATCTATTTTATCATTTTATAATTATTTTAATCTTTTAATATGCTACCAAAAAAAATTGAAAATGAGCTCGTGAACAAAGAATAATGTTAGAGATTTTAAAAAATTTATTAAAATATTTATCAAATGTCTCACATACTCACACAATGTGAATCTCACACTCATGTGAGACCTTTGATAAAATATTTAAGCATAGTTTGAAAAGTTAATTTTGGTGAGTTAGGAGCTAAAATAACCACAAAAAACAAAATAGGCTATTTTAGTCACAAAAAATAAAACATCAAATTCAACCCATAATCATTACACTCCTCTCTCACAAAAAAGGTCAAAAAAGTCAAAAAATTCAAAAATACTTTCCAAATCAAGCTTTTTAACCTCAAGTTAAAATAGTCAAAAAATTAAAAAGTTAAAAAACCAATCCACTTTTTAAACGGAGACTTAGTAAAATTTTTAGAGCTTGTAGCATATTTGGTGAGGGAACAGGAGGTGGCAGCGACTAAGGTGGCTGGGAGGGTGGTTGGGGGTGAGTAGGTATAGAGTTGGGATTAATTGGAGTGTTCAAAAAGCAAAAAAAACAAAGGTGGGGTGTCTTTAAGAAATGGAGTGTCTAACAAATTTTTTGGGGGGTAGGCTCCCATTTACACCACAAAATCAGTTTGGAATTGCACTGCTTTTATAATTGAGCCGTGCTTCCGACCCCCACTGGGGGTCCCCAGTGCGATCCCCATTGACGTTGCAGCATGAAATTAGCAGAAAACATAAAAAAAAAAAAAAAAAAAAAAAAAAAAAAAACAACAATTTTTTTTTAGACCAATCACACGCGACCCCCAGTATCCCCATTGGGGGTCCGAAGCTTTTTCCTTTATAATTACACCCCTTCTAAAAATTTGAATTTTTATTTTCATCTCCTTACAAGTTACACCTATTATAATTCCAAACTTATCATCTTTAACACTCCTAACCTTCCAAACCATAATTTTACTACAACCACAACAATCACCTTTGGCCACCGGCCCACCGCAACCATAACAGCCATAACTTCCTTCCCTAGCCCTCTCTCCCTCTACGAAGCCCCTCCCCAATGCAACTTCCTTCCCTGCGATCCCCTCTCCCCAACACCCCTTCCTTGCCTCGAGTCCTCTTCCACCACTGTGACTTCCTTTCCATCCCCTCACCACCACGAGAGAGTAGATGTAGGTTTTAAGATTTAGGGTTTAGAAGAGGAGAAAGGGGAGGGGTGGTGGCGGGGGTGGCACCAACAAGAAACGGAAAGGGGGTGAGTGGCAGCAATGGGGGTGGACAGTGGAGAAGTGGGCAAAAATAGAAATTAATAATTTTTGGATTTTTTTTGACGTAAATAGAATCACACAATGCAATGAGATAGCTCTTTTGCTTTAAAAATAATGCAACATAAATTATGTACATGTTAGAAAAAAAAAATTTTTGTCACAACCGATTCCAATTTAACTTGATATCAGAACAGGCTACATCCATCTGTATGTATCTAACAACCTAAGCTGCAAATGTGAGTGGGAAAACAACAAAGATCACAATTAAACATGGAACGCAATTTAAATTCTTTGTGAAATAACACACCAAGACTTCAATTTTGTGTCTCACACAGGCACTCCCAAAAAAAAAAAAAAAGTACAATCAGATGTTAGTATTCCCTACCCTTTCGGCGTCTGAAAAATTTTGCATAACCCATGCCTCTCTGAGGCCACAATGAGAATATAAAGGCATTAGCATTTTGGTCACATTAACACAGCAAATGATGTGTTCTCAGAGAAGAAGCAATTTGTCATGCCGTTTAAGGCAAAGATAAGCAAAATTAGCAAGATTTGTACAACAGCAAAGACAATCAATCTAGTGTCTCATGTAAAACAATCAATCTCAACTACAATCCTAGCTTGGTTTGTTTGCCAATTCAATTTCTTCCAGTTCAAGAATATTTGGATTGTAGTTCTGTTCTCACCTGATTGTGGTTTCAGCTCCTGCAGTAGTACTGAGATATGTTGTTAGAATCGATGACCGATGGAAAGTAATGGTTGTGGGGGATTGTTGTAGTTGGAAACCAAGGTTGGTAAACCGCAGCCGATGAAGTAGCGATGGTTGAAGTAGCGAATCCTGATGATGCTGCAGTAGAGAAGAGTGGCAGTGGAACGTCACCACCAAATGGGCCTTGGAATTGCAATGCCCAGCTCGGTGAAGAATCAAATTCCATACTATTCTCTATTGCTCTTCCCTGTTGACGGCAAAAAATAAAATAAAATAATTGAATTGTTTATCAACTTGTGAAAAATCAATATTCATAGTAAATAATAACAAAGATGGCCAATAAATCATATGGAGCTCCATGGGATGAAAATAGACACATGGTCGCATTAAACTAGCCCCAAAAGTTTCATAACAACATAAGGGAAAACCCCTAACTTCTATTCTATCAGCTTCAGAATTGGTGATTGCTGATCAGTAGTCATTACAGGAAGATGATGGATTGTAGCCAAATGATCTAGCTTTTTCAATAAGTTAGAAGAGAGGTGTTAAGCGATAATGTTTTCCCAGCAACAAAAGCCAGATAATGATTCTATAGTCCAACCAAAACTTCCAATATGTGATCAAATGATCATTTAGTCTAAACTCTAAATGCAAGAGCAGAGAAAGTTGTTGCTAATGTAGTAATAGCAAGAAATAAATTGGATAGTCGGATAGAGTAAAATTACCTCATAGATGGGAACGGCATGGGAATTTACACCTTTCCAGAGAGGAGGGTGCTCAGAAACCATTATTTGGCCATGAGGTGGTTGAATTCCCATTGTTGTAACGGAGTTCTCAGCCTGTAAGAGGAAAAGATAAATCTGCTACATAAACTCACGTAAGACCTTCCAAAATTCGAACATAGCATGTATACAGAATGATCACTGGTTTGACTAATCCAATTATAGAGCAGAACCAAATAGACTAAAATCTTAATATATGGCTTTTAAAATTACCCTTCTGTTCTCATGCATATTGCTCAAATCACTCTGCAAATGTAAACCACTGCTCAAGTCATTGCTTCCCATTTGGCCATTAGCAAAATAAGGGGTAGAAATACCCAAGTTGAGGTCTAGATTATGGCTGCTTCCTGCATAGAAGAGATTAGGGATGTCATCATATCATGATTCATAAAGAAGGATAGCTAAATATATGCAACCGTAAATGAAGTGAAGTTTCAAGAATCATAAAACAACACAAAAAATTAAACAAGTGATACCTCCATTCTCAATCTCAGAGCTTAACTCCTCTTCATATGTGCTTGCCTCAAAGTTGGTCACCGCTTCCCTTCCATTGCATTTTATTGCAGCCTTGTCATAAGCCCTGATTAACATAAAGTTAAATTGGATCGGATGGAGAATAGATAATATAATATAACATATAGAGCAAGGAAAAGTAAAATTTTAATCATTATGACCTTGCAGCTTCCACCTCGCTGTCGAACAACCCAAGATAGATATACCTGTAGGCAATGTGTTGGATACAAACCAACGAAGACCATTTTCACAGTTCATTAATAATATAAGTTAATAAAATCGATACAGAATTTGGGAGATCACACAGAATTTTGAGTCACATCTGACTAGAAAATGTAAAAAATCAGTTCAGTGTTGTCTCACTTCTTGCCAAGGAACTGCCCCATTCGAGCTTCCCATCGTCCACATTTGTGCAGTGTAACACCCCTGTATTTTGAAGTACCCCTAGAGAATCCGGTGCTCTGGCGACGAAGTACATGCACGAATTCTTCCTTTGTCAAATTCTTCATCTGCATAAAGATCAAAACCAGATCAACACAATTAAATTCCTCATAGAAACAAAACTTTTGTATCAACTAGACATTTATCAACCCCAACCACCTGTTGAAAATCTTCATTATAATCACTGATATTAAAATTGATATCTGCATCAGTTCCACGGAACTTAATTGCAGCTCGATCATATGCCCTGAGATCACAAAGATAATTGAAAATAATTTTCCAAACCCATATCACAGAAAAACTTCGAAGGATAAAATTGTTTAAACTTCCAACCCAATACCATTATTACCTAGCTGCGGCATGTGCAGTGTCGAATCCCCCTACGCAATTAATCGTTCATATTTAAAGGAAGAAGCACATTTAGCAACACATTAGTCGTAACAAAACGAAGTTTCTAATCAGATTGATATATAAAGTCCAATCAAATTCAGAGATCAAAGTTCCTTACCCAGATACACTTGTTTTCCACAATCCCTGTGCAAATCAAAATTAAACACTCAACATCATACAGAAATGAGAGCCCATCACTTCAAAATGAACAACCACCATGATCAATATCTTCAAACTATACAGGTACAATGCAAGAAATGAAAGTTCAGCCTATGACAATTTTACCAACAATAATAATGTAAACAGAAAGTAACACATAATCATAGACCACACCATAACCACAATCTTAACGAATTATAACAACTATATATGTACATATAAAACCATAAAAATTGAAAAAAAAAATGCATAATGCAAAAAGGTATATATATATATATATATAATCATACAAACATAATAATATACTAACCAAATATGTGATTCCCATCGCCCAGTTCTCCGATAAAACGTGACTCCTCGATACTGAGAGCTCCGAGATCTCGGTCCCCTCCTACTCTTCCTCACCTGCTGTCTCTGCTGTGGCACCACCAAACCCCTCTCCTCTTTCGGACCACCGGAATTCCCGGCCACAACCGAAAGATCCAACCACTGGCGCTGCTGGCAAGACGACGCATCTTCTCCGCCTTCGCCGTTAACTGGAAAAAGCTGTTTAGTTTGTGGAACGCCATTATTGTATTCTTCGCATTCGGTGGTTTTCAATATATCGAAGCTGTAGAGATGAGAGGAGGAGAACTCTTCGTCGCCGAGGTTGGTGCTCGAGGTGTCGAGATTGATGATGGAGGAATTGGAAGTTCCTGAATCATCCATATGGACTCCGGAGAGTTCTAGAAACTTCTCTGTAACAGCTTCGAGACCATCGGAGATGGAATCTGTCGCAACAGCAGTGAGATTCAGGTCCAGCATCATCGACTCTCACTCGCTACTCAAATTCTTCAATGCTATATATATGGAAAGACCTCTCAAGAGCTGAAACTATAATCAATGAATCAAAAAATAAAAACTAGCGAGAAAATAAGCGTAGTTATAGAGAGAAACCGCCATAGAAATGAGGATTTTTTTGTAATAGATGAAGAAATATAGGGGTGTATATATATATATATATAGAGACAGAGAGAGAGAGAGAGAGACTAAAAGAGATTTAAGAGGTGCATTCCGTCGTCAGTAAGTTGAAAACGCCGACAACGAAGGATTCTTGGCCGCCGGTTGTCGCATTGCAGGTAGAGAGAGAGTTTTTAGAGAGAGAGAGAGAGAGAGAGAGAGAGAGAGAGGAGAGAGATGAGTGAGTGATAAAGAGGAGATGGGGACGAAGAGAAGCTTTTTGTTTATAGCGTATTTTGGCAATCAGTTTTTTATTTTATTATTATTATTATTATTATTATTATTATTATTTGGTTGTTTGGGATCACATTATTATTATTTTAATATTATTATTATTATTATTTGGTTGTTTGGGATCACATTATTATTATTTTAATATATTAAAAAATTAATTTTTTAGCCTATTTCTTAATGATTTAGACCTTGATTATTTTAATTGATTATTTTATATTTTTTAATTATTTTAATTTGATTGAAAAAAATTGTATTTATAGTGATAATTAATTTTTTTAGTTAATTTAGTAATTATGAAAAAAATAAAATAATTATAATTTAAGGGGGCATTTGGAAAGAAAGATTTTAGCCTTTTTTATGTTAAAATTTACAAAAAGACAAAATAGACTAAAATAGTTAATAAGACAAAATATCACATCAAACTCATAATCATTTCACTTTTTCTTTCACAAATATCACATTTAATTATAAAAAAATCCAATCATCTTTCCAAATACAAAAATTTTAACCTACTAGCAAAAATTAAAATAACCTACTAAAATAACAATTCCGAAACACCCACTAAATGTTATTTTTTATTTTTATTATTTATTATTTTAACTCAAAATTAAAGTTGCCAAACATCCTACAGATATAGAGACTTTATGGGTTAGTTTGGAAAGCGGATTGGTTTTTTGACTTTTTTTCGAAGGAGTTTTTAATTTTTAAAATTTTTTTTAGAAAAATAATGTAATGATTATATAGTGGATGTGATATTTTGTCTTATAAGATTAAGAAACTTATTTTATCTTTTTGTGACTAAAATAGTCCTAAACCTAACTTAACCTATCTGTCTAAACAGAGGCTATTTGAGATGTAGGTTAATTTTTTGACTTTTTTATTATTTTAACTTGTGACTAAAATAATTTTGTTTAAGATAATTTTTTTGACTTTTTCAATTTTAATAAAAAAATAAAATAATTTTGATTTAAATATTTAACTTAACATGCAAAAAAATTATTTCTTCCTTTTATAATTATTTTAACCTAACTGCGTAACCCACATGCCAAACCAAGACAGAGATATGTTATGGGGGTCTCGCATGGTGAGTAGAAGCATGAATTGAAACAGGGCTAAATTTGGTATAGAAAGGAAAGGGGCACTGACATTGGTGGCGCGTGGGAGGCAACCCCAAAATGTCTGTCAAACTCATCTGATAGACAACATGAAAGATAAAAATAAATAAATAAATAAATAAACAAATTACAAATAAATAAATGAATAAATAAAAATACAGTATATATTTATAAAATAGATTAGAACAATGATGAAGACGCAGACGAAGAAAAGAATAAGGATAAAACCAGCACCAAAAAGGTAACTCTCACAAAATTTCAAGCAAAAACCAAAGTCTCCCCCTTACCATTGTTAATTTTCAATTTCTGAACATATTAAGGTCTCGTTTGAGAACATATTATTTTAATAATTTTTTAATTTTTTATAAAAATATATATAGAAAAGTAAAGAGAGTGATATGATAATTTATAGTGACTTTTTGACTAAAATATTTACTCCCCAAATAAGGCCTAAATTAACTTTTTTTTAATCATATCTATTTTATTATATATTTTTATGATAAATATTTCTTATTTTTATGATAAAATTATAATAATTAGTGGTTTAAAATGAAGTTAATTATTTTCAAATAATGTTATATATTTTTTCATTGAAACATTTTCTATCAACAAAATATGTAATATTACTATAAAAAAATATGTAATACTTATTTATAAAAATGTATAATCTATATAATAAGACAGAAGAGTTTTTGAAAATGTATAAAATGTATTAGAGATACATTTTAAATCAATGGTCTATATCAATTCTGAGTATATATCAATGGCTCAGATCTATATAGTTCCCGCCCAAGCATTTAGGCTTCCACCTACCCACGTCTTCTCTCCATTCTATCTTTATTTCTCTCTCCCCCTCTGTTCTCACCCACGTCTTCTCCTCATTCCCTTTTTATCTCTCTCTCTCTTTCTCTCTCTCTTCTTCTTCCATACCCTCCCTCTTCGCTCGCTCCCCACCCTGCTCTCTAGTGTCAGCTCGCAAGGTAAGATTTTTGCTATCTCTCTCGATCTTCCCTCTTCGCTCGCTTCCATTCTCTCTCTGTTTCCCTAACATTTTTTATCTTCCTTATTTGGGTTTATTTGGGTTGATAACTTGTTTATCTAGGTTTGACTGTTTAACTACGTTTAAAATGGGTTTGATTGAACATAAACTGATTTTGTCAGGCAATCAGTTTTTTGCATATTATTTGTGTCTATACATCTAATTTTTTTTATCTCTCTATCTGATTGATTAGGGTAAGTGATTTCTTTTCATTTTATATTGCTATTAGTTTTTTGCATATTGTTTGTGTCTATACATCTAATTTTTTGGCTTGCTAATCAAACATCTTCTGTGAACTGGTTTGTATCTCTGTATCTGATTGATTGGAGTAAATGATTTCTTTTCATTTTATATTTTTGGGTTTGATTTATATCTTTGTATCTGATTGATTGGGGTAAATGATTTTTTTCATTTTATATTGTTGGGTTTGATTCATGTATCTGTATCTGATTGATTGGAGTAAAAAAATCCTTAATCGATTGTTAGGTTAGGAGTTTGAGGTGTTCTGCACACACTTACCTTTTTTCTCTCTTTCATTTGCAATATTTTTTTTGATTATTTTATTTTTTGGTTCGGCAACAAAGAAATTTGGTTAATAAATTAAAAGAGAATATTCAAGAGAAGGTGGAGGTCAAGAAGTCATTTTCAACAATTTTATTAGTTTGGTTGAAACAAATTCTTTTCTATTATACTAAAATTACTGTAAATTAGAGGATGATTAGTCAGTTGCAGATTTCTTCATGGCAAAACATGCACTCAATGTTATAAACTAATTAAATGTGGTGACTACGTATAGGTAAATACATCAAAGCCAGTTAATTGTGGAAAAAAAATGCAGTGTTTGGACAAAATAAGTTGCAGTTTATTCATGCCAAAAGAAATAGGTTGTAGTTTACAGCAATTTTTGGTACACACTTACCTTTTTTCTCTCTTTCATTTGCAATTTTTTTTTTTGGGTTCAGCAACAAAGAAATTTGGTTAATAAATTGAAAGATAATATTGAAGAGAAGGTGGAGGTCAAGAAGTCATTTTTAACAGTTTTTGCTATTTTTTTAAGTTCATTTCCATGTCCTGTTACTGTTGCCACTTAATAGTTTATTTATTATTAGGTCAGTTGGTCTTCTCTCTCTATTAATGCATGGGCTACATTCTACTGTTTGTGAATGCATAGGACACATTCCAAGCTCATCATTGGTTAGTTGTATACATATGTGTCAAAACCCTTTAATAGTAATTCTGCTAACTGTGTCTCTGTATCTAATTTTTTTGGCTTGCTAATCAAACATGCACACACTTACCTTTTCTCTCTCTTTCATTTGCAACAATTTTTTTTTTGGGTTCGGCAACAAAGAAATTTGGTTAATAAGTTAAAAGAGAATATTCAAGAGAAGATGGAGGTCAAGAAGTCATTTTCAACTGTTTTTGGTATTTTTTAAAGTTCATTTCCATGTTCTGTTACTGTTGCCACTTAATAGTTTATTTATTATTAGGTCAGCTGGTCTTCTCTCTCTATTAATGCATGGTGCTGCACCATGTTTTGCTATGAAGAAATCTGCAACTGACTAATCATCCTCTAATTTACAGCAATTTTAGTATAATACAAAAGAATTAGTTTCAACCAAACTAATAAATAGTTCCAAATTAATAAATGTAAATCTTCATCCACTTTTCATGAGATAACATACAAGATAACAAAATTTCAAGAATTTGCTAAGTAATTAAAGCACACAAAAAAAGGAACTCATATCCTATCGCGCTTCCATTATAGAAATGGTCAAATTATTTAGTGAACAATCTTTTGACATGCCCTCATTTGAAGTGTAGTATGATTGCACTTTCAAGTTGCAACATCTACTTGCAGTGTAGTATGGTTGTGGTGATAGTAACATATCATTTGGTAATATCGGTACCCAATTTCTTTCTCACTGTAATAGTATTGTTCAGTAAAATTTCTTTGCAATCTGTGTGCTAAGTTTGAAGAAGCCCATGGAGAGTTCTAAAACCAATCTATTTGCATAGGTAGTTTTTAGGAATTGGCTGTTCTTTATCATTTGTCTAATGCTAGCTATTGCACCAATGATCTCTTACTTGCTTTGTATCTTCAAGTGATTAACAATTTTAATTGTGTTTTTACTATTGCATTTACTTAATTTTGATGTTCTTTATTTTTGATATCATTCATTTTGCAAATATTAGGCATGCTTTTATTATTTATGTTAAAACCCAAACTTCTATTGTTCTTTCAAGTTTAATGCCCTACAACTTAGTAGGATTATATTACCTGTTTATTGTTCTTTCAAGTTTAACGCCCTACAACTTAGTAAGATTATATTACTTGTTTATTGTTCTTTTAAGTTTAACGCATTTTTTTTCCATTGTTGATTATGAAAACTTATAGGGCACTAATTATGTCCTTTTTCCACATGTACTGAATCAAATAAGTTTTTACTTCTCCTTCTGTTAGCACATATGGGCTCCAACCAATTGAAGTTTCTTCCTAATATTTAAGAAAGGAAAGGTGAACAATAGTTGTTTTGTCTGACCTCCCATTTGATTATTTAAGCTTTATATATATAATCCAACCCCCAGTTGCTAAATTGGAAGAAACAGTATGAATTAGGCTTGATGATTATATTCTATGCTGTTTGATTGTTGCATTGAAGTGCATGACTGGTTTGAGTTTTATCTTGCAGTATAATTTTGAAACTCGAAAAACATTTTTTGCTTCTTTTGCTAGGTGCTCTCTGCAGGTACTGTTTCAGACCCATTGTTTATTATATAGATTTATGTTAGATCTGTAACTCTTTTCCAAAAAGTTTGCCTTATTGTACTGAGTGCTTAATACATGCACTATTTTTTTTTTCCCCATTATTTATAGATCGGCATTATGGATTAATGAAGAAATTAAATTGTTGTAAACCAAGGTAGTGCCACTGAATTTTAGTAATTCAGTAAAGGGGAAATTGCACCAATAATAGCTATTCATCATTATTTACATCGTGCCTTTAGTTATAGGCATACGCTAGTATATATATAACTTAAAAAATGTAACAAATCTATCTATACTATTAGAAGGAATAAATTAGTTTAGTGAAACCTTATTCTCCTTGTGTTATGTGGCAACTTTATATATGCTAAAATAAAATATAAAAAAATTATTATACACAGCGTAAACAAGTTTTGAATCCAAGATTTGGGTTCCATTAAGAACATACTTATCACTTAAGCAACATATATATATATATATTATGATATTAAATTCTTTATTATTTATTTTTATTATTAGTCATCTAAATTGCACATGTATTGTGTGCGCTGTCTGCTAGTTCTATGTAGAAGCCCAAATTAGTATTGACACTTTTTATTTTCAAATTATTGATCTGTAATTAAAAATTGAATAATAAGTTTTATTTATTTATTTTATTTTATTAAAAACTATCTACTCAATCTATAATGATCAATTTTATTTTCTGAAAAATGTATGAGATCGTCAAAAAACTTTTAGTACAATTTTATTCACAATGATATGTCAAGATAGGTGTTAACTTTTGATTTGTTATACACCTAATGCTTGAGACCCTATTCACTTGCTATATCATTGTAGATGAATTTGTGGGTCAAATGTAGGGCTAGGCATAAGGTTATCCGAACCGCCCAATCCGCCTAACCTGAATCAATCTGCATACAAATGGACGATTTCACAGGCACAATGCGAGCGAATGTGGTTTGGAATATGGCATGATTGCGGGTTGCGAATTTAACTTGCACTCGCAAGAATTCCCTCGCACTTAGACTTTAATTGTATTGTTGGTATTTTTGGATGAATGTAAAAGTTAATGAAGAATTACTTTTAAATAAGTTTAGAATTTTGATTGATTTTACTTTAATTGTATTGTTGGGTAGTAGATACTAAATGAGATTGGTGATCTAGTTTAGAATTTTGAAAGATATGATTGTGTTAGTTTATGATTTGATTTAAAAGTTTAGGATTTTAAATGATTTGTTTGTGTTATGAATTGATTTTGTTGTATTTTTAATTTCAACCCCGGTTGGTAGCTCGAAATTCGTGGGTCGAATTTGGCTCGACACCAAAACGACGTCGTTTTGGTGTCTGTTTTTTTTTTTTTTTTGGCCCCTTTTTCCTGTGTTTAATCAGAAACGAAGAAGAGGGGAGAAGAAGAAGAAGAGGAGAAGGGAGAAGAAGAGGAGAATGAAGAAGAAGGGAAGAGGAGGAGGACTGGAGGGGGCCCAATTATTAGGGCTGGAGGCGGAGGCGGGGGGCGGAGGCGACGAGCTACGAAGCTGCGACGAGGACGGCGAGTGGAGGCGACGAGCTCCTCACGGCGGAGGCACAGGAGGGCTGTGACGAGGACGGCGAGGCAACGAGGCGACGGCGTCGGCAGAACCAGCACCCGCCGTCTCCCTTTCTTCTCCTTCTCCTCTCTTCTCTCCATCTCTTCTCTCCCTCTTCGAATTCGACCCAAATTCGACCCACGAATTTCGAGCACCCACCCATTTTTCTTTTAATTTTATAAATTTTAATTCATTAATTATTAATGTTGGAGTATTTTAGAAAATGGAGGGAAAATGGCCCAAAATAAATATTTATAAAATAAGAAAAAAGGATCCAAAATAAATTTTTAAAGAAAAAAAGTCTAATCTGCAAACCACTCGCACATCTACGAACCTTATTTGCACAAACCGCATGCGGACGGTTGTGGGTTGAATTTTTTTCAAATCGCATACATGCGGGCCGGTCCAAACCATCCAAAACCGAACCGCGACCACCCCTAGTTAAATGTGTGGGTTTGTAGCATTACTCAACTACGGGACTGTTTGTTACAGTTTTTGGGGGTGATTTATTTTGATTTGGGAGTCTATGCTAAACTGTTTGGTCTCAAATTTTCTACCACATGTGAGACATTTGATCATTCATTTGGTAGGAAATTTTATATCCCTAGCATTACTCTTATGCTTATAACTTATTAGGTAGAAATAGATTAAATAAATTGAAAAAAAATAGATTATTCAAAACCTGAGGTAGAAGTATTTTTAATTTTTACTTTCTGATTATCAAGTTTTAACTTAAAAAAAATACACCAAACCGCATCTACATCCCAAGAGATTTGACTCTCAATAGAAAGAGAAATAATCAAAATAATTTCCCATTTAAGAGATCTCAAAAGGTTGGATTTCATAAAAGTCAAATATTTCAAACATTGAGATTATGACATGGATTTTTTTTTGACTATTTTAGTCATAAAAAGATAAAATATGTTAAAAAATTTAGTAAGATTAAATGTTACATTCAAACTATAAATATTTCATTTATTCTCTTATAAAATTTCAAAAAATTAAAAAGTTCAATCTAAATAATACTTTTTAACTCAAGTTAAAATAATTAAAAATTCAAAAAATCAACTAACATCTTAAACAAAGGCTAAAACAACTGAAAGTTTGTGAAATCGTGTGCATCGAACGAGTTTTTATTATAAATTATCATATTATTTTTTTACACATATTTTATAAAATTAAAATAAAATAATTAATTTTTAAATGAGCCTCAAAAAGTGTGAGTTCCTTTTTAAAACTATATAATTTACATTTTTTACTAATTATAATTCATCTCAAACATGGTATCCCGAACTACCAAACAACTTCTCCAACGAATGAGTGGGGGAAATAAGAGAAGAAAAGATGTGAGGTGGGTGACAAGTTGAGTGCGACTAGACAGTAGTAGACCACTCCGGAGAGAGAGAGAGAGGTCTCTTTCATTCTCTTCTATTTTCTGTCAAGTAATGGAAGGGACCCCCCCGGTTTAAATGCCGCTGCAGCTGACACTTGTTTCATTGGCGTGCTCAACACGCTCTCCTACTGTCGCGTATGCCTATACCCCTCTCTCTCTCTCTCAATCTCAACTCTAAATCTCGTTTATTTTCAGAAGTAAGATAGAGGAGATTCATAGTGAGGGGATTTATAATAAAAGAATTGTTGTGAAGGAATTGATAGTGAGGAGATTAAGTAAAATTGTGTTTATTTTGATGATAGTTGTTACTGTAGGAATTATTAAATTATTTTAATATAAAATATAAAACAAATAAAAAAATATAAAAAATTAAACATTAATATTTTAAAAAAAATTTCCAATATATAAAAAATATAAAAATTTCCAATCCCCTCTCTATTTTTCTAATACCATCTCCACCTACTCTATCTTAATCCCCCTTCCAACCTCCATCTATATCAACTCCTCCATCTTAATCCCCTCTACAACTCTACAAATAAACACAACACTAAATAATCTCACCTTCATTCAAATCCTCTCCTATCTATTTAACCCCAAAACAAACGGGGCTTAAGGGGTAATTTAGGAAAATAATTAAAGTTTTTTTTTTACTTTTAATTTTTTTTAAGTTATATTTTTTATATATAAAAAGATAAAAAAAAGTCAAAAAAAAAATTAAAAATTTTTTAACTAACTTTTCAAATTACCTCCAAATCTAGAGCTCTAATGATATATAGCCTCCGTTTGAGAAGTGAGTTGGCTTTTTAATTTTTTGAATTTTTTGGCTATTTTAGCCTGGGCTAAAAAGCTTGGTTTGGAAAGGACTTTTTGATTTTTTTGACTTTTTTTTTGTGAGAGAAGAGTGTAATGATTATGGATTGAACGTGATATTTTGTTTGTTATGACTAAAATAGTCTATTTTATCTTTTGCAGCTAAAATAATCCCAAACTTCCTTGTCAAACGGAGCCATATATGTATATATATATAAAAGAACTAACACAAAATAGACCTCATCCATTAGAGCACTTTTACAGCTCAAGGTCACTTATTAGGGGGGTTTGGTAAAGGTTATTTTTGACTTTTTGGATTAAAATTTATAAAAAGACAAAATATATTAAAATAGTTAAAAAGATAAAATATCACATTAAATTTATAATCATTTTATTTTTTCTCTCACAAACAGCATATTCAATTACAAAAAAATATAATTATTTTTTTAAATATAAAAATTTTAATTTATTAAAATAATTAAAAATTAAAATAATTTACTAAAATGATAACTTTCCAAACATCCACGTTATAGCTCTCAATCTTTTTCTTAAAAAGAAAACAAAACAGGAGTGTTGGGTTGGTTTGGGGGGAAGGAAAAATAACTGTTCACGTGGCTGGGATTTTTGTTCCCTCTTAACAGTTTTTCACTGATTGGCTGGGATTTTTATTCCTTGTTAACAGTTTTTCACTAACCACCTGAGGCCTTCCAACGCATAATTTAAAACAATAAAGATCCGGAGCCTTTGAGGGTCACCCCTAGGAATGAGCATGGTCCGGATTAAATCAGATTAGGATAAAATTAAAATTAATTCATTATTTATGATTTTTGAAAAATTAGAACCAATTCAATCCGCTTAAATCATGAAACCAATCCATTTAAACATGAATTGGATCGGTTTAGGATCACGGATTCACATAATTAAATAACAAAAAAAAAAATATATAACACTTTAATTTCATAAAAACATAAACATAGTGCTATATTAGTCCCATAATAGCAACATATTTTTTTATAATAGCAACATACTGTTCTAAAATTTAAACAACCATAAGAAAACTGGTTTCACTATAAAAATTTAGACCATTATAAATTAAAACTAAAAACTAACGAATAAAAGTAATAAAAGAAGATATTATACGGGTTTAGGTTTGAGTTTAGGTTTTATATAGAATAAAAGAAGATACTATGAGGGAGGATGTATAATAAAAATATAGACTATTTGCATACGGTCCGGATCGGTTCCAATCCGGAACCATGGGGTTTAATCCGAAACCAATCAGTGGACTACGGATTTTTAATTCTTCAATCTAGAACAGAACCATGGATTCAAAAAATAAAATCCAAACCTATCGGAGTGGACTGGACTGGATCGAATTACGGATTTCACAGATTCCTTACTCAGCCCTAGTCACCTCCTCGACCCTTTTGCCTTTAATTGGTCAAAATTTTTTTTTTTCTTCTCCCCTTATCATCAACCCTTACGTGTGTGTGGGGTGGTAGGGGTGGAGAGTTTGAGGGGTCTGAATCATGGCCCAATTTAAAAACGGTGTTGTTTGGATCGTAGACTCATTATAGAGCTGATTTTAATAATTTTAATTGTTTATTTTATCAAAGGTTCTGTTAATCTATTAATTTTAATTTATTTAATTTAGAAATTTTATTTAAAATAATATATGACAAATGTATTTTAAAAAATATATCATTTATTTTTTAGTGATGAACACGACAAATTGAATAACTAAGAATATCAGATCAAATGATTTTTTGTGTAAATAATATACACGAAAGACTTCGCAAATTGAACTATTTAAATTATCAAAACGAGACCCATAGTGAAAGCACGTGAATGGATTGGAAAGGATCCAAATGAACCTGCAACGCGACTTTAATTGAGCAACATAACTGTTGTTTGATAAAATTAAAAATTAAAGATTGAAAATTAAGTACTAAAAATCGAATATTAAATTTTTTAAGTTGAAAATTTATTTGATAAAAATTCAAATAATGAACTACAAATAAATTGTTTAATATGTATAAGATCAAATTTAAAATTTATTATTTTCAAATTGTATATTTTAATTTTTATATTATGATGGTAGTGGTAATAGTATGCTGGTAGTGACTGCTGTGGGGGTGGCAGTGATAGTGGCGGTATGGTGGCGGTGGCAATGGTACTAGTGATAGTGGTGGCAGTGCCATGATGGTTGTGGTTGTGGTGGTCATGGTGATAGTGATAATAAAATGATAGCGGTGTTTATGAAAACAATGATAATGGTGATGAAGATGGTGATAATGGTAGCGATGGTAGTGGCGGTGGTAGTAGCGGTAGTAATAGTAGTGAATTTATAATAGTGTATATTGATACTTATGTTTAGTATTCATAAATTCAGTAAAAATTAAGTAAATTTCATATGATTTAAAATTTTATCGAGTTTTAGTCTATATTTTAGGAGACTTAAATTTTTAAGTGATATCAATTGTGATTGTTAAACGATTCTCACGTAATACATTCAGTTTTTAGAACTTAATCAGGTTATCCAAATTGAAAATTTGTTCTAAAAATAAAAAATTCTAGTCAAACAGCACCATGAATGAAACCTTGTTTTTAAAATAAAAAAGGAAAAAAAATTTAAAAAATAAATTTTTTTGGAATTGATATATATACCAAACAAATTTTTGCTACCAATTCACAAAAACATAAAATAGAAAGAAAAAAAAAAAGGCGTAAATCTTTGTACTTAAATTTTGACATCAAATTCTTTTCAATTAATAGTATAGTAATTCACTTACTTTATTTATTTATTTATTTTTTCCTTTCTTCCCCTCGTTGATCTTAAGCAAAACTTTATCAATTCATTTATTTATTTATTTTAAAATACTAAAGGGTTATTTGGAATGACCTAAATAAATATACTTTTTGTCATTTTAAGAAAAGATGTGCTGAAAAATAGAGAAATAATGTGATGAAAAAAATATAAAAAAATAAATTATTTTTATCGCCAAACTTGACCAAAATAATTTCTCAAAGATTTGAGACCACCTTACCACTCTTTCTCTCACCAATCAACACTCTCCAAGTGTTTCCCAAGTCATTTGGGGTATTGTCAAATGAATCTCAACAACTCACATGATTTGTTATTTTTAGTTTATAACAAATTTTGTAATAGCATATATTTTCAGTTTCAAAAATAAAATACTATGTCAATCATTTGCTTTTATTATTTGCATTTATTGGCATAATTCATAACCCTTCAATATCTATTTTTTTTTAAAATCACCATATTTAGTTCTATTTGTATTTTATATGGATTATTTATACAAAGACTCCATAAACTATTGAAAAGTATTATTTTGATCTCTTAAATTATAAAAACGTATAAATAGACTCCCTAAACTATTGAAAAGTATCACTTTACTCTCTAAACTATAAAAACGTACAAATGTCCCTAAATTATAAAAACCTATAAATTGGGCCGTTAACAAAAAAATAGTCAAAGTGAAACGCACCAATAGTTTAGAGGGTCCATTTATATGTTTTTATAGTTTAGAGGAGCAAAGTGACATTTTTCAGTAGTTTAGAAAATTTATTTGTACTTTTTTATAATTTAGAGAGTAAAAATGATACTTCTCGATAGTTTAATGAATTTTCGTATAAATAATCCTATTTTACATTTCTCATGCACGTGAAGGTAAATAAAAGAATTAATTACATTATTAACCACCCATGTTAACAAGACTCATATTAATATTATATATGTGCAAAATATATGTGAAATTTATTGTATGATAATAATGTGTGTCATGTCAAATAATAAATACAACCACAATAGCCTGTAGTTCGAAAGTTGAAGCAATAATTTGGCTCAAAACTTACCTGCACAAAGACTTCATCAAACTAAAGTCAACTCAGCAATCCCTATCATCAATAATTTTCATTAAATTATAAATTAATCCCAAAAAACTTAAAAAAAATTACAAAAAATATAAATAGTAAATAAAAAATTATATTTTCATATAAATTTAGAATTAGTAATTATATGCATTTAATTACAACACTTAGAGCTGAAATGAAAGATAGTTCAGATTATATTTATGAATTAGAAAGTGAGTTAAATAGATTACATTCTCTTTTGACTATTACTTGGGGACAATCTATAATAAATTATAGGCAAAGAATTGTCAGTATTAAAAATAAAATACCCTTAGAAAAAATCAGTTAGAATATCAATAAAAGATTTTACAAGAGTTAATAATAAATTAGATCTACAATTCCGTAATCAAAATTAGCATCAGAGCCTGGTTTCTCAGCCTTACCAACAACTCTTGCATGAGTATTAAATATAGTAAAGAAGTAGAATATGATAACTTAAATAATAATACTTCTTTACAAATAATAATAGAACAAAATAATATCTTAATTAGGCTATTAAAAGAAATTAACGAAAAATTTAGAACTAATCAATTAGAAATAATAAACGAAATTAGATATTTTGTACAAGATCCAGAAAAACAAGCAACCATTTTTGAGGAAAAATAAGAAGAATTAGATCTATATCCCTATCCATAAAAGGAAATAATCCGGAGGAACCTTTTAAATTAATTTCACCTGAAATAAAAAGATAATAGAATTAAGTAACTATAGCTTAAAACAGTTAGAATAAATGGTTGAAAAAGAAAATGATAATGAAATAAAATATAAAATAATATTACAAATAGTTGATCAATTAGATATGATAGATGAAGAAATAATAGAAGAAATAAATAATGAGATAATAAAATTAGAAGAATATATTTATAAACAATTAGGATTAATCAGCTTGGGAGAAATGAAACACATTTTCCTTGAGAACTTAGAACAAATAATGAAAAAAAGATGATGCAAAAAAGAAAAAGAAAATAATATTCTGGAAAACTTTGAAGATATAGAAAAAAAAGAAGATAATGCCTTAGAAGAAGAAACTAATAACGTTAATGATATTTATATGACAGTAGTAAAACAAGAAGGAAGTAGTTCGCCGGCTTCATCTAATCCAAATCATCCAAATTTTAGAAATTTTACTAAACAACAACAGGAAAATGATCCTAGAAATGTAGTGACCCTCATTCCTCACCTTAGCCTTGGGCATGAGCATTTGTATAATCTTGTTTTGCTAAGTTGCAGTAGTGAATTTTCTTGACTTGTCTTAACTAGAATGAGATTTTTGTCTTGGTTTGTACTTATGTGAAATTTACTTGTTGAGTCTTGTTCTTTTCTAGTGAGTCTAGGCGAGGTCACCTTAAAGTCAGAACCACCTTGAAACCACTTTGGTTGACCTCTACCTTCGTCCTGGCATATTGGCCGAGATGTCATTTTCTAGGCCGAGGTGTATCATCAAGGCTGAGAGGTGTATCATCTAGGTCAAGATGTTATCCTTGAACCCAAGTGATCTTGTTCCGGATTGGTACGACCTAGACCGAGGTGTGGCACATCTGGGCCGAGGTGTGGCACAGCTAGGCCAAGTGTTGTCCGTCCTAGCCGGGATCATAGATACCTCACCTACCGGAGCCGATGTTTTCACCCGATGTCAGTACCTTGTCAGAGTGCCATGCCGCTTTACTTGTTAAACACCCTTTCGCCATACTTTGTCTGGTCTGTCAGCTACCTTTTCGGGGAGAACCAACAAGCCGTTGCCACGTGTCCGAGCTGAATGTTAAATCAGCCGGCAGTGAGTAGAACCTATCATTTTGTATCATATCCTTGCCTTGAGAGAGAGAAGCTCTAGAAGGAAGAAGGAGTTTTAGAGTGGAGGAGTGGATCTTCGAGCTTGATTCCTAGAGATCTAACCGTTAGATCCGTGTATTAAGGTTAGATTCTTGACCTACCCTTATTGTTCTTGTTATCATCTAGTTGCATTGCATGATCGAACCTGATTTACAAGCCATGCATTGATTGAAAGTTTGGTTTTAGAAAGAGAAAGTAGTATTCATGTGTTCTTGAATAAAAGCCTTGTTTGATCTGAAAGTTTGCATTAAGATTCATGCTTTTGTGTTTTTTTTCATAGGATCTTCGAGTATGGGTACCCAGGTCCATGTTTTTGAATTCATAGCATGAAATCTCAGCTTTTGTAATAGCAAGTTTTGATTTTTGCATTCATCTTCCTCATGTCCATGTTCTTCATGTTCGTCATGTTCTTCAAGAGAGCGAAACCTAGATTTTCCCGACCTCATTTCCTTGAATGTGGCCATCGAGGCAACACCTCGGCAAGGAGGTGTGGGACCTCCGCCTAGACCTGGTAATCGCCCAGCATGTTTTCCCGAGATGAGAAACAGTGTTTTGTTTTGACTTAGCTTAGTCTTGAAGGAATGTCGAGAACATTTGCATCCATGTAAAGCTTGTTGAAAGTGCATTCAATAGACCTTGCCATGTGTTTGTAGGACTTGGACTCTCGCTTGACCCCGACGTTGAAGAACTAGGTGAGTGGTATTTTTGATAAAGCTACGTTATAAAGTTTTGATAAAGTTTTGCTTTGTTCTGAAAAGTATTTGCTAAGGATGAATGACTATCCCTATTTGTGTATCAAGTATTAGCTTTGATCTTGAAAATCTTGAAAGTCCGTACGTGCTAGGGGACTATAAGCATTTGTAGCACAGTCCTTGAAAGTCCGTACGTGCTAGGGGACTATAAACATTTGTAGCATAATCCTTGAAAGTCCGTACGTGCTAGGGGACTATAAGCATTTGTAGCACAATCCTTGAAAGTCCGTACGTGCTAGGGGACTATAAGCATTTGTAGCACAATCCTTGAAGGTCCGTACGTGCTAGGGGACTATAAGCATTTGTAGCCCAGTCTTTGTTAATGTCACCCATGAAATTTGAAAGACTTTGATTGATGAAGCTCGATAGATTTGTTAGATGAACACGATTTATCCCACGTTTGTCATAAGCTATGATTATGCATTGTTTTGTTAAAGATCTCGGATGTCATACATGCAAACCCTTTATTACTTGTACCATTCACTGAGTATCCAAGCTCACCATCTCTCTATATATATGTAGGTGATGAGCAGGAAGGCGGTGACGCCTAGGTGTGACTAGCAAGCTTGTTTTGGGTTTTTGTTATGTCGACCTAACTTGTATTCATGTCGGCAGTCTTGAAAATTATGCTTCTCGGCTCATAATGCTTGTAATTTACACATGTCGGCTGGAGAAGCCTTTTGATCAAGATGTAATATGTATTTTGTACTTTATTGTATTTGTATCCGAGTTGTAATATTATGTAAAGTTGTATGCTATTCCATGTAGCTTACGCACTGCTCTTATGGACCACTTGAAATTTTAAATTATTGCTTCCGCACTTGTGAGTCTCATATATATTTATACTTTGACTGTGTGTGAATTTTGAAAGTTGGCCTTCGGTAATCTTGGATTACTGGCCATCACGGCACCATTCTACTAGGGGCGGAATGGGGTCGTGACAAGAAATTATGAATATAGAAGAAGAACGAGACACCATAGTTATCTAAATAGAAGATATTTTGCTAGGGAACATCAAATTATACAGACTTTAAGCCTAGAAAGGAAGTATTCTTAAGGGAGTTACCATTAAAACCAATAGGTAATACAGAGTATTTATTAGACATTGATTGTGCTACAAATATAAGTAGGGTAATAAAACAATGGAAGAGAGACATGTACCATGTCTTAAATATCCATAGCAGTAGTTGGAGTGCGTAAAATTTTCTAAATTATATTGAACATATTTACGGGTATAGTAGCAAGCTGGTATGACAACTTGAGAGAAAGCGGTAAAGAAAAGTTAACAACATAAACTATCCCGGAAGGTATGTTAAACCTATTTGTAAAATATATTGAAGAAGAATTCATATGAAAATAGTGGGATGAAGATAAAAGAAAAAGAGAATGGGTCAGGAAATTAAGTAACATAGGAATATGTAATATAAAATATATAGAAAATTATATATGTGAATACTCCTATTACTATTATCAAATAGGTAGAAATAAAATTCATTTAACTATATTTTTTTCATAAATTACCATATCCTATAAATGTTAATATAGAAGAAAAATATAAAAAACAGTTAGGAGATGCCATAACCATCACATTGGGTCATAGAATTAAATATCTAAGAGAATGAGTACAGCAAGAATGTATGAAAATGAAACAAAGAAGAAAAATGAAAATAAAATATTTAAATTGCTGGCAAACATCTAATTCATGGGGATGTGAGCTTTTAAGAAGAAAAACATACAATAAGAAAAAAGCTTGTTTGAAAGTGCATTCAATAGACCTTGCCATGTGTTTGTAGGACTTGGACTCTCGCTTGACCCCGACGTTGAAGAACTAGGTGAGTGGTATTTTTGATAAAGCTACGTTATAAAGTTTTGATAAAGTTTTGCTTTGTTCTGAAAAGTATTTGCTAAGGATGAATGACTATCCCTATTTGTGTATCAAGTATTAGCTTTGATCTTGAAAATCTTGAAAGTTCGTACGTGCTAGGGGACTATAAGCATTTGTAGCACAATCCTTGAAAGTCCGTACGTGCTAGGGGACTATAAACATTCGTAGCACAATCCTTGAAAGTCCGTACGTGCTAGGGGACTATAAGCATTTGTAGCACAATCCTTGAAGGTCCGTACGTGCTAGGGGACTATAAGCATTTGTAGCCCAATCTTTATTAATGTCACCCATGAAATTTGAAAGACTTTGATTGATGAAGCTCGATAGATTTGTTAGATGAACACGATTTATCCCACGTTTGTCATAAGCTATGATTATGCATTGTTTTGTTAAAGATCTCGGATGTCATACGTGCAAACCCTTTATTACTTGTACCATTCACTGAGTATCCAAGCTCACCCTCTCTCTATATATATGTAGGTGATGAGCAGGAAGGCGGTGACGCACTCGCAAGCTTGTTTTGGGTTTTTGTTATGTCGACCTAACTTGTATTCATGTCGGCAGTCTTGAAAATTATGCTTCTCGGCTCATAATGCTTGTAATTTACACATGTCGGCTGGAGAAGCCTTTTGATCAAGATGTAATATGTATTTTGTACTTTATTGTATTTGTATCCGAGTTGTAATATTATGTAAAGTTGTATGCTATTCCATGTAGCTTACGCACTGCTCTTATGGACCACTTGAAATTTTAAATTATTGCTTCCGCACTTGTGAGTCCCATATATATTTATACTGTGATTGTGTGTGAATTTTGAAAGTTGGCCTTCGGTAATCTCGGATTACTGGCCATCACGGCACCATTCTACTAGGGGCGGAATGGGGTCGTGACAAGAAATTATGAATATAGAAGAAGAACGGGACAACATAGTTATCTAAATAGAAGATATTTTGCTAGGGGAACATCAAATTATACAGACTTTAAGCCTAGAAAGGAAGTATTCTTAAGGGAGTTACCATTAAAACCAATAGGTAATACAGAGTATTTATTAGACATTGATTGTGCTACAAATATAAGTAGGGTAATAAAACAATGGAAGAGAGACATGTACCATGTCTTAAATATCCATAGCAGTAGTTGGAGTGCGTAAAATTTTCTAAATTATATTGAACATATTTACGGGTATAGTAGCAAGCTGGTATGACAACTTGAGAGAAAGCGGTAAAGAAAAGTTAACAACATAAACTATCCCGGAAGGTATGTTAAACCTATTTGTAAAATATATTGAAGAAGAATTCATATGAAAATAGTGGGATGAAGATAAAAGAAAAAGAGAATGGGTCAGGAAATTAAGTAACATAGGAATATGTAATATAAAATATATAGAAAATTATATATGCGAATACTCCTATTACTATTATCAAATAGGTAGAAATAAAATTCATTTAACTATATTTTTTTCATAAATTACCATATCCTATAAATGTTAATATAGAAGAAAAATATAAAAAACAGTTAGGAGATGCCATAACCATCACATTGGGTCATAGAATTAAATATCTAAGAGAATGAGTACAGCAAGAATGTATGAAAATGAAACAAAAAAGAAAAATGAAAATAAAATATTTAAATTGCTGGCAAACATCTAATTTATGGGGATGTGAGCTTTTAAGAAGAAAAACATACAATAAGAAAAAGAAAATATTTCATAAAAGAAAAAATTTTAATAAACAATGAGGAAAAAAATATAAAAGAAAATATTATAAAAAAATCTATAATTTCAACAAAAGAAGAAGATTTTTTAGAAAAAATAATTATTATCCAGAAGAAAAAAAGACTTGTAATTGATGGGCATGTAGAGAAATGGGCCACTTTGCTAATCAATGCAAAAATAAGAAGAATAATAAAATAATAGAAGCCTTGGGAAGTTTGGATAATGTAGAATTAGATGAAGAAGAAGCTTTAGAATTGGCTTTAGAAAATAATAAAGGAATAATCCCAGAGAAATTTGAATTTTCTCTGGGTTGAATCCAGAGAAATTTTCTCTAGACTAATTTTCTTTGGACCAATTTTCTCTGGATCAACCTGAGGGACCTTAGACATTATAAAAATATTTGATGTCCTTTATGCTAAAAAATCATTATACCAGGGACCTTAAAAAAAAATCCCCAGAAAAAATAGGTATAGAAAATTTAAGAGGAGAACAATTTGTCATAGAAAATTTTCAAGAAAAAGAAATAAAAAAAGATTGGATGTTATCAATAATATGAAAAGACGAAACATATCAAAAATCAATATTCAAATTAAAAAGTAAATATATATGTAAAAGAATGGAAGGAGATATTGAAATTAAAGATTGCGAATATGATGTAGGAGAAATAAATTTAATAAATTATGAAAATATATTAAAAATAATAAAGATAATAAGTATAAATATATACATATAGGGAGTGTACAAATACAAATTACTTCGTTGTTTAATAAAGTACAAGATATAGATATGTATGCATTGTTGTGTGATATTATACAATGAAATTTTAGAATGTCCATAATTAGTGGACTAAAAAGTAATATATGCGAGGAACCATTAGGTTTTAATTATAGACCAAGATATTATATTAGCTTAAAAGATGGATTCATAAATAGATTTTTAACTTTAAACATAAAAACTGTATGAATCAATACGCATGAAACCACCTATCCATTAAGGATATTTTGAAAAATAATATATAAGTTAGATAATACCATAGATCCTAAAATGCAACATAAAATTATAGAAGTAGAAATTTGAACCTACCAATTGTCATGATCCAAACCCACCTCTATAGGTTTAGCGTCGTAACTGGCCAGTAATCTGGGATTACCATAGGCCTACTTAACAATAATGATAATGAACAGGGCTGGCGGAATCCAAACATTAGTAAAATATACCGTCCAATGAGTTGTGAGGACTTACATAAACAAAACAAACTACATATACGCACATATGTATATTCACAAACACTTAAGTCCAAAACCATAAAACACTTATATACAAAAATAAAACACAAGTTAGGGAATTAAATCCCAATCTCAAAAACAGTACAACAAAAGGCTTAACATTTCCATAACATTAGATCACACTATAGATAGGTGAACTTCGAATCACCCTAAAGCCTTGACTCCTGGTGGTTTGGAACCTCGCGGTGAGGTAGAGTAGTTGGCTTGACGAAACAAGGGTTCGGGTCGACGCCGCTACGATTGATCTTGTGCTTGAACACGTATATACATATAATAAATAATGAGTTAGAGTCCAGTGAATAACAAATGTGTAAAGGGTTTATGAATGATGTCCTTATAACAATTCTAAACAGTCGGTTTCAATAATGAATCAGTTCATAAAACAATATCTCATATATTTCAAAGTCATAATGGAATCATAGCAGTCATACGTGGTACATCCAATAGCAGAACAGTACAGTAGGTCTTAAAGACCAAATAGTCATTTGATGGCTATCAATACAGTAAACAGTAGTTCCAAGAATTGGAACTGACAGAGATCTTTATAACAGTCACAGTAACAGTAGTAGTAACAGTTGCTATGGATGCCATAAGTACAGTTCACAAAATAGCACAATCATTCATTCAGTAAATATATTTCAGAAAACAGTTACTCACAGTGGGCTTCTTGAACTACGTGTTTACGATGCGGCGTTCGACCTAAACAAGCAAATTTAAAGCACAACTCAATTACAATCATATCATTTAGTCAGTTTGATTCAGTATAGAACTTATACCGATTCGGTTTCTATTTGATGTTCACTCGTTTGGTTTGTTCTTTCATTCTATATTTCATTCGTGTTCATGAGATGCAAATGCACGTGAAAAACACTTTAAAACCATGCAAAAGGAGGCCCAGAAGGTAGAAAAGTGGAGTGAAAACAAAACCGAGACTGCCCTTAAAACCGCACGTGTAGGGGCATTGGCTGCATGTGCGAAATCACCACCGCGCATGCAATTATTTCAATATGTGAGCTCAAATCTGTCATGTTTTCCGCACGTGCAAAACTCTAGGCCGCACATGCGGTTCTGGGCAAAATTGAGTTCGAAAACTGCACTTGTTTTGGACATGCCCTCTTTTGCAAAACCAACCTCATTTTCATATAATTCAATCCCAAAATCCATGAAAATAACTTTGCACATGACCAAAGCTTGAATTTACAATATCAAATGTCAATCACAACTTTGAATTAAACTCAAATTTCCATGCAAGAGTTTCAAGCCTTGAAGGAGCATGTAACTTTATTAAACTTGTCATTTTTGGGCTTCCAATCTTTAAATCCCATGAAATTCCTTTCATTTTTGAAAACTCTTGTAAGAAAACAATGTAGGATCATGAAGTCTAAGAAATCATGCCATGCATAGTGCTAATTCATTCCTTTTTTCCATAGCAAAATGTGCATGTATTAACTCCTACTTACATTAGCAAAACTTACAATTAAGCTTACATTTTTCTTGAAATCCATAATTATGAGCATAATTCTTCAAATTCATGAGATTAGAGAGAAGATTTCTTACCTAGAGTGAGTGGATTGTGAAGAATCAAGTTAATTTTCAATGGTTCCTAATCTTCTCTTCACTTTCTTCTTGCTCTCCTTGCCTCTTTGGTGAATTCTCTCTCTAGAAGTGTTCTCTCCCTCTCTCTACGTGTATACCCAAGGCTCAAGAAGGTCCACCATATTGTTTTCCCTCTTAAATCGTTTTTCCTTATTCAATTGATGAGTAGAATTAAGATGATAATAAATTTGCTAATATTAACCTAAATCAAACTATATTAATTTCACCTATTTAATTTAAGTCTCAACATAATCTAATTAAATTAGACTAACTTTAATTATACCAATGTGGATTAGGCTTTAATTCCCTATCCAAATATTTAATTATAAATTGTTAAAATTTATGAATCAAACCGGTTCAATTCATACCTATACGTATCTGTTAACCATAACAATACAATACAAATCAATACAATGCATATAACACATGGCACATAATTTACAATTAGCACATAATCACATGATCAACATTAACCACATAATTAGCTTAATTGATTATGGAGGTGGTTGTCACACCAATGGAATACCAATAGATAGAATCACACCCAAACGAATATATCCTAATGAGATCAAGTTAGAAATCGATGGATAACAAGTTTCAATAACCCTAAAAATACTACAATATATATATATATATATATATATATAAAATTAAAATCAATAATATTGAAAATATTAAAATAGAAACTTCTAACACAATAAAAAATAATTATGAAATGGATAATGTAAGTATATAATCGGGGAATAACTACCAAGGATTATATAGTCCTTGTACACAAACGTTATACTCTGTTATCTTTATAAATAATAATACACCAGTAGAAGTCTTAAAACTAAAAATAGTTGTTACACATCACAACATCATATGCAACAAGCGTAGTGAGGAGGTAATCTCTTTAACTGGGCTCAAAGCTGCACTAAGTATTAAAGAAATTAGTATTCAGGAAGAAATTCAAAAAAATCAACAATAAAGATACAAAAATTTATATGGTGAAGATTCGTTAAAATTTTGTCATAAAGATAAAAGTATAGCTAAATTAGACCTAATCGACCCTAATAAAATAATTAGAGTAAAACAAATGGTATATGCATATAATGATATAAAGGAATTCAGAAAAGAGATAGAAGATTTCAAACAAAAAGGATTAATTAGAGATAGTAAGTCCAAATAGTAGTCCAACATTTATGGTTAAAAATCATGTTGAGATTAAAAGAGGAAAAACTGGAATAGTAATAAAGTACAAATTAAATGAGATAATTATTTTATTCCAAATAAGCAAGTCATTTTTAATAGAATACAAGGTGCCTCCTGATTCTCCAAAATAGACTGTAAAAGTGGATATTGGTAAATAAAAATGGATAAAGACAGTATCTCACTAATAGCCTTTAGTGCACCATAAGGACATTATGAATGGCTTGTATTACCATTTGGGTTAAAAAATACACCTCAAATATTTCAAAGAAGAATGGATAACATCTTTAAAGAATTGAATAATATTTGTCTTGTATATATAGATGATATTTTAATTTTTTCTAGATCCATAGAATAACATATAATAGATATCAAAATAATAACAGAAAAATGTGAAAAACATGAAATAGTGTTAGGTGAAACAAAATGTGTGTATGCACAAAAGGAAATAGAATTTTTAGGATTTGAAATCAAGGCATGATCAATAAAAATGCAAAGTCATGTTCTCGATAAAATTAATAAATTCCTGATAAAATCACGAATAAAAAATAATTAGAAAGATTTTTAAGATGTTTAACTTATGCCTCAGATTTTATAAAAGACTTAGTCAAAATAAGAAAACCTTTACAAGAGAAATTAAAAAATGATGAGAGTTGAACTTGGAATTCAGCTGACTCCACTTTAGTAGAATTCTTAGAAGGAAAATGTAAAGATTTACCTACCCTAACTTTTCCTAATGAAAATGATGAGCTAGTACTAGAAACTGATGCAAGTAACAATCACTGGAATGGAGTGTTAAAAATAAAAGAAAATAATTAACTATGTAGGTATTATAGTGGAAGTTTTAATCAAACTAAATGTAATTATCCCGCCATGGAAAGAGAATTATTAGCCAATTAAGAGGGTAATTTGTGTGCAAATTGGGCCGAGCTTGGTAAGGTCATCTTCCGAGGTTGGGCCGCGCATTAGGTCGAGCTATATACCCAAATAGCTCGGTCCCAGGCTGACGGTTGCTAGGACGGTTAATCGGTTTAGGCCTAGCTATCCCTGTACTACCAGTAAACAAGCCAGAGTAATGTACTGAATGAGTGGTGAAAGCCGAGCTGGATGTAGCTCGACAAAGTGACTGGCAGTCAGTGATTAGCTGTGACGCCCTCAAAATAATACAGAATCATCCATTCATAAATCTCATAAGACATAATGGAAATGTTACATATTACATATATCAGGGTATTCTTTACAAAAGTATTAAACAACAACATGCCCTACGGGCTTATATCTTTCCAAGTGATAACTTGGTTACAATCAAAAGAGAGTGCTAACTCTTTACATATAAAGACATCGGCTTGAATTTACATGTAATCACCGAAACAAAAATAACAAAACGGAGCCTTCAACTCCTAAACCTCTTAAGCTAAGACCTTGGAGGCGGCATGTCATCTGTACTTGAAAATGGTGTCACAAGTAGGGTGAGCCAAAGCCTAATAGAGATATGCTAAACCAAATATGAGAAATAACTAAAGCATTAGCATTCGACAAATGGTTAACACTTGTAAACCAACTTACCCAACAACAATTACATCCATATTTCAATCCACTTCTATTTATTTATCCAAATCAATTCATAGACATGGTTCATTATTTATTCAGATAATTGAAAATGAGACAACAACTCACATTATCAACATTTCAATCATCAACGCCATTCAAACGTATTTAAGATTTCGGGACTTTCACCCTGGACACTCCGGCCAACTTAATTATCAATGGAGTCCATCCCCTATTTCCTTCCAAACAATGGAGTACATCCACTATCTGCTCCCAAACAATGATACATATGCAATGTATTTAAACACATTATCATATGCAATGACCAATTAAAGCACATATTCAATGTGTTAATCCAACCATCATATTCAATGACATAATCCAATTAATTAGTTTCAATTTACCTAATCATCATGTAGTTCTACAACAATCATGGCTATCATCCACCGTCAGCCCAAAATAGTTATCTCTAAACAGGAAAATAATTACATTCTCCATAGGTGAGTGGTTTATCAATCCATTTACACCATTTAATCACAATTTCCTCCAATTTCACAATTTACAAACCAATTTCATATTTCCACATCTTACTTCATTATTTAAACATGTAATTCAATTAATCTCATTTATGTCATTTTTCCCTTTTCTCAAAAATTGCACCCAAGGCCAAATTTCATCAATTATATATAAGAGGGCCCCAAACTCAAGACCTTTCATACATAATGAACCCAAAATTGGAAAACCCCTCTTTTATAATTTCAAATCAAACCCTAACTTTGCCCAAAACTCCCAAACACCATAATCTATACAAAATAACCAACATTTATGTCAAAACTCATAATAAGGAGTAGATTATCCCTACCTCAAATTTAGGAGCTCAAGGGAGAAGAAGGGAGAAACTCAAGATGCTCCAAATCCATTCTTTTTTGGATCAAAGGATAGCCCACACCAAGCTCTACCTTTTTTTACAAAGGGACTAGGGTAGAGAGACCCAAAAACAAGGTATATTTGTAGAGAGAGAGAGAGAGAGAGAGAGAGTAGAGAAGGAAACAACCAGATTTAGGGTTTGGAGTGAAAGAGGAGATAAAAAAGTGATAAAAATCACGCTGTTGTGCACTGATATATGCGAGGCTCGCTCGAGTGAAGGACTTGTCGCTCGAGCGACCAGACACAACAAACACCTCGCTCGAGCACAAGAAGCCTCGCTCGAGCGCACAATTCAAAGCTTCAGGTCTGCAATGCAGAAGCACGCTCGAGCGTAAGAGTTCTTGCTTGAGTGAAGGAATTAATAACACAGAGCTCGCTCGAGCACAAGAAAGCTCGCTCGAGCGGAGAATACCAACCTTCAGGTCTAACAGAGATGCAGACGTACGCTCGAGCGAATGAACAAATAACACAGACCTCGCTCGATCGCAAGAAAGCTCGCTCAAGCGGAAGCTGCGTCTGAAAAGAAACCTGAAGACCCTCAATTCTCGCTCGAGCGCAAGAAACTTCGCTCGAGCGAAGAAGCAAATACCCAAGGCTCGCTTGAACGAAGAAGCCAAAACCTGGGCAGTAACCATTTGTTTCAAGACACAACCAATCTGTTTCAAACTTACCCAACACATCCCAAAACTTAAATACAAGGAATTAAAGGATGGAAACAAGATATAGACAACAACAAACAACTACAAAACCCGAGTCCGGGACACAACAAATGACGGAAAAAATCGGGATCGCTATATTAGCAGCTCGGTCTTGAGCAGAATGGATGATAGGCCGACTATAGGGTTAGACCTTGCTAATGAACTACCGGACAAATGAAGGAGGCCGAGCTATCCGTAGCTCGGCACAGCTCGTATGGAGGATTAACGCGATGCGATCAGCAGTGAACCGAAACATGGTAGCTTGGTGGAGCAAAACTAGCCGAACAGAGACCCTGCCATCTCACTAGGCTTGTAATGATAAGGGTGTTCTAAGGATAAGTATTATCCTTGGGCATGCGACTCCTAGGAGGACTCTACTAAGGAGAGTTAGAGTCCTACTAGGATTGTGTCTAGCCGAATCTATAAAAACTTATGACAGAACCTATAGACAGGTATTGCAATTCTTACTCACAAATACATAGAGCTTATTATCTATTGTCTACTTGCTAACTTAGGCATTTAAGGGGTTTCTGACACACAATCGCACGGCTAGCTCACATGTGTTTTCAGGTAGCAAAGTGACGATGTTTGGAGGAGTGCAAACTTGGTAAACATGATTATACGAGAAGATTATTTCACGCTCGTATAGTATCATAGTGGAAGTTTTAATCAAACTGAATGTAATTATCCCACCATAGAAAGAGAACTATTAGCCATAATAAAAGGAATATAAAAGTTTTAATATTTTTGGCACTAAAACCGTTTTTAATGAGAACTAATTGTAAAGGCTTACTAGATTTCGTAAATAAGAATTTATCTAACATGCAAGCACAAGAGAGGTTTTTACTTTAGCAACTCTAGTTAAAACAATTTACCTTTGATATAAAACATATTAATGGTAATCAAAATAATTTAGTAGATACTCTAACCCGAGAACTTGCAGCTGACATCCACATCCACAAGACTTACATCGCCAAAGAAGGAAACACTCCTGGCAGAGACTCAAGAAGTGTTGGACTTGGCAACACAAGGCAGTACTGAAATTATCAGAAAAATATAGGCAGTAGAGAAGAGCCGTTCTATGAATGAGCTCATTAAGACAACCCATTTAGTAGCTGTAGACACCCCATTTTTTATGGCCCTTACGACTTGGGCACCATCGCTTGCACACCCAATGATAAGTGTATATGCTTGTCAAGTGCTCGGAAGTCTTCAGCGGAATGCCACAGCTTTGAGCCTTCAAACCCTACATATCTGTTGCCTTATTTTTAGACCAAAACCAGAGTTTTTCAAGCCTGCAACCTCTTGTGGCTTGCTGGCCATTTCTATTGGCTGCCGGCCACTGATGTGGCCTACCGGCCATGTGTGTGTTTTGTAGATATTTTCTGCCAGCTGTGCCAGCTGTTTGCACAGATGCTTGCACCTTTTTACACGTGTATGTATTGATATTTTTGAGAGAGAGTGATGTTTTCTATATATAGAGGACCTCTCCTCTTGCTTTGGGGGTTAGAAAAATTTTGGAGCAAAATATTTTCTCTCTCTTTACAATTCTCTCTCTCTTTCTCTTGCAATTTCTTACACCTTTGCCTATACACTCTTAACCAAACCTCTCCGTCTTTGAGCTGAGGTACCTTTGAGCCTATCTTGAGCTCTTGAGGGTATGCAAGTGTGGTTTTGTTGTTTGAAAGTGATCTCCTCTTCAAGAGGTATAAAGCTTTGCTTTTCTACTTGCTTTAATTACTCTTTTTTTTTACTGTTTTTTTACTATTTTGGGCTATATAAATTATGTATTTTTGGGCTGAAACTTGTGGTTTAAGGCTAATAAGGGTTGATGGGTGGTTCATCCTTTTTTACACCTTGCTTTCAAGGCCTTTACCCTTGTGTTTTCCACCGTTACACTATCTTTTTTTTGATATTTTAAACACTGATTTTTAGAGTTATTTTAGTGGCTAAAATGTTGTTTTGAGGTCCAAAATTGGAGGGGTTCGCCTCCCCTCCTTGTGTCTTGCTTACTAGCCTAGCATGTTCTATGTTTTAGCTTATTGTTCTAGCTATTTTTGTCTTAATTCCAACATGTTTTAGGACTTATTTAGCACTATTTTAGGAATGTTTTTAAGTGTTCATTGCATTTGAGTTTTGTATTGCATGCTTGTAGTGCAATTGTCCTTATAGGTTTGGTAGTTTAGGCCTTAGCCACTATCCTATTTGAGTTGATAATATTTATTTCATACTTTTCTTACTTGTGATTACCTTTAATCACCTCTATAACCTCCATTCTTTCTTGGTTTTTTCTTTGCTTTGAGAGTTGTTTCAAACCTATTGTTCTTTTAAGCTTGAGATTGAGGTTGTCATGCTTAATGGTTTAATCCCTTTTAGGGGTTCATTATCAATGGCATGACATCTCTCTCATGCCTTAAGCCAACTCTTGGTTTGATACTTTTCTCCTAAAGAATGAAAAGGTAATTAAAATGAAGTAATAAAATTAGGGACTAAAAATGATGCAAGATAATAACTTGATTTGGGTTCAATCAGACGTTAATTGAACCATTGAGTCTTGAGTCGTTTCATACTTGTTAGTGATGTAAACGGTTCAAGTGACATTATCAACCATTTCCCTTGATCATCCATGATAGAGAGGGGGTTCGAGAGTCTTATTTGTTGCATTTATTGAACTTGCATCCTTTGGTTCATAGGCCATCATGCAATGAAATTGCATAAATTGATGGTTTGTAAATCAAATTTTGCCATTCCTTTGAGCTGTTTGAAGATAAGGAGGGGTAAGTTATGCGAAAAACCCTTGAAAATACCTCGTGCTTGCTCTATTTGCTCTCAGTTGCAACAAGAAGAACTAGGCAATAGTGGCCGGCATACCACTTTTTGTGGACGGCAGGCCATCACTTCTAGCCTACCGGCCACCTATGCAAAATCCAACAGTGTACTTTTGAAGCAGAACAAAATTGGTCTTGAGGTGAAAAAACAGTGTAAGAGTTCTGTTGTGCAACAGAGGTATCTGGTAGCAAAACAGTGGCCTTCTTCGGGTAGAAACACATTCATGCATGAACCCTCCCTTGATCCTCGGGATCCGTGAAATGATGTTAATATTAATGTTGTGCTTGAAGTAGTAGCTTTGTAATAGCTAATTCGTTTCGTATTGTAATTATTTAATTAATTAGAGTAGTTAATTATTTTATTCGATTTATAGTAACTAGTTAAGTAGTTTAGCTAAATTATTCAGTTGGGTTTGTAATAGTTAATTAATTAGCTTAGCTTTAATTAGTTAGCTAGTTTGTTCATTCGGACTCTCCTGTGTGAGGGCGCAAATCTTGTAATAATGTGTATGTCTTCCAACCCCAAGTTTTTCTCCATTTTATTTAACTGCTTACGATGGTTAGATTAGAGTATCATGTTTTGTTTAGCATAATCCATGTGTGCATCCACTTATGTTGCATGCATTGGGCTCGGCTCATCACTCTAACCTGAATTATCGTTTAAATACTTCTTTGAATACGTTCTTAGATCGCATGCTATCAAATTGATTCATATACCACATTTGTAGCCAAGCCTAGTAATTGCATATCGCATGTGTTGCATTAGTCATGTTGCACTAGTTAGAGCATACATTTTTCTAACTCTTTTCTTTTGGCTTGCCTCGGAGTAGTAAGTGAACATTTTTGTGTTGTAGCATATTGCATTGCATGTTGATGTTGCCATATTTAGCATGCTTACCATGAGACTAAGTGCTTATCTGACAAACGGCTTAAATGCCTGTGAATGAAGACTAGTTGCTTGAATTGGAATAATTTAAATAATGTTTATATGCGATCATTTTTTCAAGTGGTACATATTCGAAACAATTTTGCAAACAAATATGAACTAAATGTTCCAATTCTTGCAGATTAGTCTATACTTGTGTGTGTGCGCATCACATAGTAATGCTAGTCTAATAATCGAAACAAGAGCATATAATGTAAAGAAGATTCGTATCATGATTAGTAGAGGCCAATCTTTGATCGGGCGAGCGGGAGTGCTCGATTCATGACCTTCCCCTCTTGTACCTAAGTTTCCGAGCTGAGAGAATCTTGGTGATGATGGACACGTGGCCTTTGACATGAGTCATAGGTTTCCTAAATTTTTCAAAAATATTTAGGTAGCGACTCTGTATCTGGCAAAACAGTCCATTTTTTGCAATTTGATTCAAAATCGATTTTTCAAAAGATTTTCCGGATTTGGACTCTTTAGAATTTATCTATTTCACATTGCACTTGTGAGATCAGATTCAGAACCGCGGGAGTCCGATATTGTAGGGCTATTTGTCTTCCGAAAGGGGACACGAAAAGTCGAGTTATAGTAGCCAAAACATTTTTACGATTAGAAGTATTATATTTGTTTTTTCAACTCCCCTATGACATCCAAGATAAAATAAAAAGATGTACATTTATTAAGTTATTTCTAAGATGGTAAGAAGAATTTGTTACCTATCTGGGAACTTAGTGATGCTACTTCAACAGACGGATAACCTTGTACAACTTATAGAATGTTAAGAGTTTCATTCGATCCAGACAAGGTCATTAGCCCAAAAGATCCTTTGGTTCAAATGTGGAAATTGGGAATAATCAATACATTTGACATTCCACCTCACCCACATAATACTATGTTTTCTTTGCTCACCAAATTCTAATAATTCATGTTCAGGAGAATTTATGAAGTCCATAAAGAATATCCAAGCATAGCACCTATCATAGTTACAACTACCCAAACGGAGATAAAGGATGAATGTCTAAATGCTCATTATCTGATAAAAGTCAAAGACAAGAAAGACGCGATCCCCTACAAATGCGATTGGTTCAATGATTGAAATGAACCTTTTATATTAGATCTAATAGAAACAAGGGCTAAAGGATTTTTCATAATATTTCACGAAACTGCAGAATTAGCAAGAGTTGAGTTTAAATTAGTTCATTATAGAAGGACTACGTTTGTAATAACACCATCCTTGGCAGAAAAAATAATTGTTCCAGGATTGTCTTATGAATTAATATATAATTATTTGGAACATATAGATTCGGGGACGTATTTATCTGAAAGAAGATGTAAATTTTTGAAAAAATATTTAATGGAACAAGATCTAGAAGGATGAGATGAGATGTTTGAAGAATATGATGAAAACTATGATCTTAGTGATATTATGGGAGATGAGGGGGTATGGGATCTAAACAATACAATGGATTGACAAAACCATGGGCAATTTGGCAAAACCATGGGCTGAAGATTACACTTCCATGTGACTACTTCACTAGGTGTCTCTTGTTCATAAATAAATTAGCATGTGGCCACACCACCTGCTTGTTTGTCTTCTAGTAACAATAAAATATAATATGTAAAATATTTTATATTTATAGATTAGGTTGAAGTCTAGACTTTGAGATCCACAAGGTGTATATATAAGGAACTTGAGAGAGAGCAAAAGGGGGACAAATTACTTAGAATATACTTGAAACTAAGAAAGAAGTCTAATTCTCAAGCCTTCTTAGAGCAAACACTACTTTAGCAATTCAACAGTCTACAGACACCCATTTCCTTGTAAATTTTTGTTCAATAAATAAAAAGTTTTTCATTTTCAGAAAAGAGTGTGTTACTACTATATGTAAAGTTGTTGATCTTAGGTCTCCTGCATAACAAAAGAAGCAGTTTCTGAAGTTACGGTATGAGTAGGGAATGAAACAGATCTGTACTGAGCCTAATATGAGAAAGAAAAGGTAGAAGTTAGCCACCCCTGTAAACTGGAAGCTTGCCAACGCTAGAACCCTACGCCAACTACGTTCAAGTAATGGTCTAAATCTTTAGGTACTGTTTTTATTTTGAAAGCATAGTAGGTCTCAAATCAAAACATCTTAAAATTATAAATAAGTTTTTCCTTTTTATGAGTTTATATCACTATTTCTATATCCAAGATCTGTTACTAGATCGTAATCAAATACTAATATTAATTGCAAATTGTCACCAACGTTGTAATTTTTTACAAAATCTACTAAATACTGATGCTGCTAAAGATATAAAATTTATGAGAAAAAAAGTTGATAAAATATCTTAAGAAATCATATATTATCATGAACAACTAGGTTTAGTATCTTAATAAATAAATAAATAAATAAATTTAATAATTATTTTTCACATCATCGCCACATCATTTGAGTCACAAAAATTTCGAGGTACCAAGCAACACCCCAAATATAAACGGTGTCAAGCCATCCCAACAACTTGAGGCCAATTTTCATATGATTTTCTCGTTAGAGATAGAATGTTTTTTAATATTTATTTCTATAAAATTGGCTTTTTATTTAAAAAAATTTAAAAATTTAAAAAACAGAACAATTAGAGAATTTTCTTAACTACTGCGCATACATTTCTATAAAAGTGTTTTAATATCCTTGAAACACATGTTAATGCGACCTTCAAAAATTAGGTGGGGGTTTCTTTCATATTTAAATTGAATTTGGGAGCATTTTAGGGACATATAAGGTCTATTATGAGTGTCGTTTTAAATAAGTTGAATCGTTTTAGATTGATTTGATAATCGTAACATTTTTATTCTGTTATTTTTTGTTTCTAAAAAATAGATAGTTCATTTTCAAAAACAAACTTATCGTTCATTTTTTCAAAAATAATACAATAAAATGAGAATGCTACAATTGTCAAATTAATTTATTTTTATTTTTATTAATGATATATACCGAAGGCCCTGTAAAATTAATGATTAGAATAATCAGAATAGTATCCGTAGTGTGTGAACAATACACAAAATGTGATTGGACTACATATTCAAAAAGTATAATGACTCCACTCAAAATTATAGGTCCCACTATTCTTTACAAATCAAAATATGTGTATTATTCACAATTTTTTAAGTGTGTGAATAAAATAAGACTCGATCTATAGTGAGCCTCACACAAACCCCTCAAAGATTCCCAAAGAAAATACAGTAAACTCCATAAGTCTGGCATATTACATTGAACTCTTTTAAATATTTTAATTCATATAAAACTTAACTCACTTTTTATCAAAAATTCATTAATCATATAGATGAAAAAATAATGTTGTCTTTTTTACACTGAAACATATATTTTATTTTATTTATCTTTGTGTTTTCATACCATCTACATTAATATTGGCCTTTTTAACTTTACTAAAAAAAAAAAAAATTAATTATATCAAAATTGTGAGACTTTATATTTTTTCCAAATCTGAAGGGAGGTCAATGAATTTTACCCTTATTTTTAATAGGGAAAAATTCATTTTACCTCTATATGATATGGCTTGATAATACTTTACCCCGTTATCTTATAAAAATAGTCATACGTCTCTGTTGGCTTTTTTGGCTTTCCAAGGTTAATATTGTAATTTTAAGCGTGCCAGCAACGATCAATCAGTCCTTACAGAAGATTAATTGCCAACCAATTATCAGACGATTGTGTTTTAGTTCTCTCAGCCTCAATGAAGAGGACTTTTACTGGTGGCTTGTTTAGCAGAATTAAGTAAATAACAATTAAGTGAAGAATAATTTCAGAATTTCATTAAGTAAAATGAAAAACTTATAATGATCCGACCCAGCCTCGTAGAGGTCTAAACAACAAGCTATTTGAAACTACTCCTATGAATGAAGTGCAGTACAGGAATTTGAAGTACAGAAATGTAAAGAACTATAAAAACTAGAAGGGAAACAAAGTAAATAAAATTGGTTTTTTGCTCTGAGTCTGGATCTTTCATTCTGGGGCCTTCTCTGCTATTTATACTTCTCAATGATAACTGTCGAAGTGTGCTTCCAACCATCGAAATGTCCTCCTATGATTACTGAACATGCTCTCACACAGTCAGTCCCACTACGCCACATTGCAATTAGGCTTCCCTCATGATTTTGAATTTGAACTTTGTGAGTAACCGTCAGGCCACATCACCTTATATCCCTTGATTGTTCTTGTGCCACGCAGATCCATTATTATCAATACGGGCTGACTCGTGTTTGACTTTGATTGGCAACTTGTATTAACTTCCTAAATTACCCCCTTCATGCCACGTGTTGAATTGTGATTGGCTTTTATAAGTTATACAACCAACATTACCCCTCGCACTAATATACCCATTATTTGGTGATATTAGTAGATCAAAGCACTTTACCCACGTCCTAGGACGTTCATGGGCTTTGCATCTTCTTAGAAATGCAACCAATGTCCCTCATTATAGTGTTTGTACTGCATTAAATTCTCTTCTATGCCTCGAACATTTCTCACTATCTAAGCATTCGAAAAGGCTGATATAGTTCGCATGGCCAAACAAACCTTTACTTACATAGATTAAGCATACAAAGAGTTGTAAGATAATGATGTTCGTCCTCGAAAGAATTTTCATACATTTATTAGCCACACCTATCCGTTTCCATTTATTCAAGTCATGGAAGCTTTTGCAATTCATCGACCTTTGGCTCAAGAACCTATTGTTCACAATTCTTTAGTCCAAGACTTTGCAATAATGGATATTGGAAGCTCTTCTTCTGCCACAAAACCTTTTACATGGGATAAGGTTGCTACTTCCTCTTCTTCTTCTAAAGCTTCTGCCTGGGGAGTTTGGCCTCTTATACTCAACCTCAAACGAGAGAGCGCATCCATCATCGATTTCTTGAATTCGATGACCCTCTTACAGTCCATCCTTCAAAGCGTAGCTTTGTAGTGTACCCGTATATTCCTTTCAACTGTTTATGCAGCCTTGAGTATAACTTGCTTTCAGCATGGTACACTTTTACTCTGCTATCCCAAATGGTGCGAAGGGCTCCACGCCCTGATGAAGCCTCAGGAATCAGTCCTGCACTCCTAGCCAAAAGAGCAAAATTTTGCTTCTCTGATTGGCTTGAGTGTGTGAACAAACCTGAATTCCCATATTCTTTCAGAGAGGCTCTCACTGCTCCTTTGCTGCCCCCAACCCAAATTGGATTGAGGAATTGAGACTCACCATTTTCGAGAGTCAACATTTCACTTCTTATCAAGCTCCAGTTCCCCTAACTGCTTACCAGCAATATAGGGCTCAGACCATACTTTCTGCTTTTTCCCATTTGTCCTTTGAAGTCCAGCGAGATGATATTCCTCATAAGAACTTGTTATGGGCTTGTGACATCGTTTCTTGTAGCCATCTTCTCAACCCTGTTGCCCATGCAAAGCTCCACACTTTTCTAGACCAACTTCCCCTCCTACTCAATTGGCACATCAATGCTTCAATTACCAATGAAGTATTTGTAGACACCCCATTTTTGACCGCCTTTAAGACTTGGGCATTACTGATGGTTTACATGGTGGTGAAAGTTTTGCAGTGCAAGGGTTCGATTTCTTTGGCAAGGAGAGAGTCAAATCCCAACCTTACACCTCATTTTGGACCAAAGCTATTTTGAATGGTTTTTAGACCTTAAAACCCTCTCTTTCAAAACACTTTTGAAAAAAGTTCCTACGATGTTCCGACGCTCACATTTTGTTAAATTTTCGGTAAACCGAGCAAGGACGAAGTGGAAATGAATGAAAGAGAGATGAACTCTTTGAAAAATCTTTCAAAACACCTTGTTTATGGGTTTGGAGTTGAAGAAAAGAGGAGAGGAGAGAAGCAAACTAGTTTGGTTGAAGTTGGGCATCATTCCGGTTGGACCGAAACTGAGCAGCCTTCACTAAAAGAGGGATATCTCTTAGCATGGTTGTAATTTTGATGCAAGGCTGCCACCATTGGAAATTTTACTTCTGGGGCTTCAATTTGCACACAAGAATGACCTGAAAAGGCATCCAGATGAAGGAATTAGGCTTGCTTCAAGTCGGGGACTAGGACTGATTTTTACTGCCGGCCTTTATGGGAGTGTGCCGGCCATGAATGGCCAATGCCGTCCAAAAGTGACCCCTGCCAGCGAACAATAGTGTGCTATCGGCCAACAATGGTAAAGGTGCCGGCCAGTGATGAAAAGATCAGTTTTGGACAGATATTTTGCTCCAGCTTGCTCTAGCTGTCTCTCTTGAGATATTTTCGACCAAATGCTCCATTTTTGCTATATAATGAGGCCATATCTCATATTGAAGGGGTTAGAACTTCTTTAGCAAGTTTGAGAGCTTCTCTCACTAAACTTCCTCTCTCTCTACAATTTTCAAAGCTTAATCTCTACCTCTCTCTCTAGAGTTCACTCTCTCTTGCCCTTTTGTGCTAGAAGACTTGCATACAACCATCTTCAACCTATCAACCCTTAAGAAGACTTGATCACCATTGGGCTGAGGTCCTTTGGAACCTGTTTTGGGCTGTTAAAGCTTGGTTTTAACTCAGAAATCTTGTTGTTTTGCTGTTTGGCTTCAAGGGTAAGCACTTGTCCCTCTAAAGCTTTGTTTTGCATGCTTGTTTTACCATCTTTGCAAACTGATTTTGGCTTGGTTTTGAACTAAAGAAAACTCCATTTCTCAGCCCTAAAAATGATGGTTTAGGCCTATTTTGTGTTAGGGGGTTGTCTCTCCCTTTTGTTCCTTAGCTTGTATAGCTTTTGAGCCATCTTCCTAGGCCTTTCAAAGCAAATTTTTGTGGCCTTTTAACCACTAAAATCCAGAGGATTTTCAGTGGTAAAAACCCTATTTTGAGGTCTCAAATAGGAGGGGGTGGTCCCCCTATCCTCTTGTCTTGTTTGCTTGTCTTGTTGGCCTACCAAATGAGCATGTGTTTCTACTTCTTTGTGGCTTTGTTCAAGCACTTTTTTGTGACTTTTCAAACCTACCATAACTCTGTTTTAGGCTGGTTTGGCTATTGCTTGCATGCTTTTGGTACTTATAGTGCAATTATCCTTGTTGGCCTTATACTTGAGCATGTGTTTTTACTTCTTTGTGGCTTTGTTCAAGCACTTTTTTTGCGACTTTTTGGACCTGCCATAACTCTATTTTTGGCTGGTTTGGTCATCTCTTGCATGCTTTTAGCACTTGTAGTGCAATCATGCTTGTTAGCCTAACATGCTTCATGCTTTTGTTCATCATTCTAGCATGTGCTAGCTTTGCTCCAGCACATTTTTGCCACTAATTTAGCATGCTTGAGGTCTGTTTGAAGTGGTGTTGATCATATATGGCTTTCTTTGTATAGCTATGGCATAATTGGCTTTACTAGTCTTGAGTTTTGAGGCCCCTACCATGCTATACTTGTGATGTTTACATGCCTTGGCATCGTTTGGCATTGAATTTCAGAGCTTATATCTGTGACATACTCGTATGTTTATCACTCTTTAATTGTATTTAAGAGTTGTGCCTTTATGCCTTGTTTGTGAGCTAATACATGAGCGTATCTTTCTTGCCATCTATGCTGCAAGTCTAGCATGTTTTTGCTACTATTTTGACTTGCCTTAGGTCTGTTTTGAATGGTCAAGGTCATTTGAGCATTGCTTAGTATGGTTGTAGCGTAAAGGGCCTTGACTAGCTTTGAGTTTAGGGCCTTTAACATGTTGTGCATGTGATGTTTGCATGGTATGGCACCATTTAGCATGTAATTTCAGTGCATATAGTGTAGTCACACTCTTATATACTTCACTTCTTCACAGCTTTTGAGGGTTGTGTATTATGCCTTGCTTGTAAGCCAATATGTATGCATGCTTCTCTAAGCTTTTAGGCTTCCATCTCAGCATGTTTTGGTCTTTGTTTTGGCCTAATCGAACTCTGTCCAGAGCTAGTTTAGTCATTTGTGCCATGTATTGCATGTCTCTTGTGTGATGCTTTTTGCTTGCTTTAGTGCTCTTGGCTCCATAACATGTCCTGCATGCTTGGCTTGCATGGTTTAGTGTCTTTAACATGCTAAGATAAACATGTGTTGTGTTGCATTGCATCGTGTTTAACCGGACGTCATGTTGAACACAAGGTGGATTGGCCCACTTCATACTCAAAGTGATGAAAGTGAGCCAATCCCCTTTGACTCCATTGCCTTTGATCACTCATGATAAGGCTGTGGTCTTAGTGTCTTGTTTGCATTGCATTTATTGAAATTTGTACAAGTTGGATCTTTGGCCATCATGCATTGCGATGCTTGATTGGTGGTTTTGGATCCAACGGTGCCTCCCCCTTAATGTTTTGAGGTGATATGGAGGGGCATAGTACGTACATACCCTTGGGAGACCCTCTATTTCCTCTATTTTGTACTCTATTGCAGCTTGGTGTCACAACACATCAATGGCTGGCACCCTCTCATTGTTGGCCGGCACCTCTTCATCTGTGGCTGGCAGTGTGCATCCTTGGTCGGCAGGAGGGTCGGCAGCAACCATTCATGGCCGGTAGGCCACTGGTGCACTCCTCAGCACTGTTTTGGTGAGATCCAGCAGCAAGTTCTTGAAGATACCCTGCAAACAAAGCCTCTAGAGAGCAAACCGGAAGGCTTTTCGGGGCGAGAAACCGAATGCGTGCATGCATGTTCAACATCTTCAAACAGAGCTGGAGCAGCTTAGTTTAAAGCTTTATTTGTTAATTAGCTTGAGTTTGTAATTTAATTAATTTGTTAATTAGTTAATTGTTGTAATAATTATTTGTAGCTAGTTATTCAATTTGGTTGTGTAATAATTAGTCTAATTAGATTATTAGATTAGTTAAGTAGTTTAGCTTAGCTTATTCATTCGGACCCTCCGTCGAGAGGGCAAATTTTGTAATAAGTGTGCGTGAGTGTGTGAATGTCTTCCAACCCCACGTCTTTCTCCCTTTTACTTAACCACTTATGATGGTTAGTTCTAGGTCATATTTTGATTAGCATCCTTATGCTTCCATGTTTGCATCCATTCATTTGTCTTGCATGCACCGGGCTCGGCGCATCTTATTAACTGCATTGTGTTTCAATTCTTATTTGAATACATGATTATCAAGTTGCATCTCATATGCCATCTAAGAATAGCCGAGCCTATTTTAAGTTGCATTTTTACATGTATTGCATTAGGCATCTTAACATAAGCTAGGATCATGCATTGATTACTAACTAACTTTTGTTTTGGCTCGGAGTACACTGTAAGCGTTTATGCTTTAGCATCCCTGCATGTGTGTTATTGATTGCCATGACAGCATGCTTCCTATGAGGCTATTTGCTTAAATGATATAACTACCTGAATGCCTGTGGGTGAAGGTTGGATTACTTGAATTGGAACAATTCATTGAAATGCGAGTTTTTAAGCCCACTTGAGAGTGGCAAATCATGTTTTTCTAAAGCCCACTTAAGGGTGGCAAATCCACGTCTTAGCCTACTTGCGAGTAGCACCTTCAAACCATTTTCAAACAAACAAACACGAGATGTTTTGTTCCCATTTAAGCGATCTAGTCTATACTTGTATGCTGTGCGCATCACATAGTAATTATAGGCTAATAACCGGAATAAGAACGCATGTGTTTTCAAAAATAAGATATCATGTTAGTAAAGGCCGATCTTTAGATCGGGCGAGCGGGGGTGCTCATTGCATGACCTTCCCCTCTCATACCCAAGTTCCCGAGCCGAGGCAACTTTGATAATGACGGACACATGGCCTTAGGCGCGAGTCAGGGTTTCCTAAATTTTCTAAAAACAAAATATTTAGGTGGCGACTCTGTATCTGGTAAAACAGTCCATGTTTGGCACTTCTTTATAAAAATCAGTTTTCCAAAACGATTTACCGGATTTGGACTCTTTGGTGATTTATCGGTCTTGCATTGCACTTTGCAAGATTAGATTCAGAACCGTGACATTGAGTCCGAACTATAGTAGCTAAAGAACAAAATGGATTTCACGCCATTCGCGCGCGGAGCCGTGACGTTCGGGTACGTCTGCAGTATTAAATGAAACTGCTGCTGCTCGAATCCAAATTCAGTACGAGGCAGAGAATCTCCTCGAAGAATTTGAGAACTTCAAAAACCCAGACTTAGAGTATGGAGAAAATGCCATTATGGGTGAAGCACATGAGGAAGAAAAGATGGATAAGATAGAGAAGACTCTTAAGTACAAAGAATTTGAAATGAAAGCCCAACAACTCTTTTTCCAATTAAGGGCTCATTAATTATATAAACCAAATTTGGATAAGATAGAAGATAGATTAATAAAAGAGTATGTGTATATTGATTTTTGTTGGACTAAGTTTCATGACCTTGTAACTTTGTCCACTCCTTATTTTTACGAAATTGAGAATGTAGCCAAATAAGTCTTCCCAATATATATATTTTATATCAATAACACTAGGCTTTTCTTTCTTTATTTAGCATGGTCTGGTTTTATATTCCAATTGCATACTTGTAACCATTCTATTCGTCCAAAGAAAACAAAATCAGAGCTTCGAATTTACTAATTTTGTCATTCGAAACCTGATTTAAACATTTCCAATGGAATATTGGAAACCTAATTTGAATTCCTTCAACATATGGAGTATAATTGACAATCCCTGCCTTAGGTCTTCTCATTCCAATCATATGGTTAACACCATCAACAGCTTTGAATTAACTATCTTTGCTTCAAAAAAACAGTCTATGTGTTTCGAAGTATGGAAACTTCCCTTAGGGATTGCACTGTTTTATTCTTAAAGAGTGAGTCCCTTTGTGTTCTTTCACTGCTTAACCAAATATTGATTTTTTGCAACTTCAAAGTCTAAAACAAACAAATTCTAGCTGCAGAGTATTTCAACTTTTACTTCGAAGGATTTTACTTTCAACAAGAAACCTAAAAGCAAGTCTTTAATCCCCTTGAAGCAAACAAACACTTGAGCATTCTTGTACTCTTAGGTATGAAATGTGCTTCGAAGTCAACTTCTTGCTTTCGAAGCCCTAGCTAGATGTTTTTCATCTGGCTTTGGAGCCAAAGCCTGGCTTTGGAGCCAAAGCTTGGCTTCGAAGCCAAATATTTGATTTCGAAGCCAATATGAGTGTTTGAGATACTTTTCCCTCCCAAACAGTCACTCTTGAGAGAAACTTATTGTATTTGTACCTTCAGTACTTCTTATGAATTCTACCCATTTAAATTGATTGGCATCTTTCGGACAGAAAGGTTTAAAAACCCTTTCCTTTCGTGATTTTAATTTACTTGCTCGCCCAACATACAAATCGTTCATTTCTATTGATCTCTCTTCTTTAGCCTTCGTCCTCTGAAAACTTCTGTCAATGGTTTCTTCATCCTTGAAGATACTAGTCGTGGAGCGCGTGAGTCCATCCGTAGCCTTAAAAAGGATCATTGCTGAAGAGTGTGAGAAGTACAAATATGGCGAGTAAAGTGCTATTGATGGGCGTATTTTCATTCCCCGTTGCCATGAGCAACAGGAATATGTGCTTGGGCCTATTTTTAAAGGCCCCTACTCAGCTTCCAGCTCTGTACCCCCGTTTGGAGGACTACTGCCTCCTTTATGAAGGCGGTCTTGATTGGGGAAGCTGGAGAGTGAACCGACCCCATTGCTGTTGGCCCACATTAAGACAACAATGGGAAGAATGGTATGATCGGGTCGTCCCTGTTAAAACACTAGATTTCTAGGAACTTTGCCTCTTCGACGCCCTCCAACTATCCAGGTTCACTATTTCGGAGGACCTATTTTTAATACCTGCTGCTCTTTGTTTTTAGAATTCTGCTTTCAATTTCTTCCAATTTAGATGTGGTATGATGGCCCCTACTGTCCTTGGCATCTGTCATCTGTTAGGGTTATCTCTTATTGGTACTCTCTTTGGTCCAGACTACTCTGACCTCAACATCCCTTTTTCTCTTCCCTCTCTGAACTCATCCTATAGTGACTTTGTGAAGGCTGAGAACAAAAAAGAAGGCCCTGTGACTAATAGGGAATTCTTTTCTTTTTTATTGTATTGGCTCTGCAAATTCCTCTTTTGTACTTCTTCTCAGAGGATTATGCCTGAGTTTGCCCCTCTTTCCAAAGCCTTTGTTTTGCATAAAAAGGTGGCCTTAGCTCCTTATGTTTTGGGCCATGTCTATAGAGCTTGTTCCCTCTTTTGTGAAAAACCCATGGATGCCAATCAAGGAGGCCCATTTTGGATATTCCAACTCTGGCTTTTTACATACTTCATTGATTTGCGTTCTAAGTGTTTAAAGTTTTTAATACCTAACCTAACCACATATGGCATGAAGTTAGCTAATGTCTCTCTTTATCCTTCCAACTTTGCCTTCTACTTTTCTTTTTTTCACCAACTCCCAACTTCCTCTTCTTCTCATACCTTTTTCTGTCCCTTCGAAGCCAATATTGGCCCAACTTGGTTGAGGACCTTTTTGAGCGATAGGTCTTGCTCTAGGCCTTAGCACAAAAATATGTGGGCTTCTATTTTGATCTCGAGGGAGCTATTCATTGGCACTATGAACTCTAGATCTTATAAGCGTATCGTATCTCTGAGCCTTATTGTCCTACCTAATTTGCTAGGCAATTTGGATTCTCTCAAGGGATCCCTATCCCTCTCTGCAGTCAGTTCAACTCAAACCTTGCAAGCAGAGAACCTTCATTCCCCAAACAATACACTGAAAAGGTACCAGAATTGGTGGATGGCCAATATGGAGGTGCACCTGGCCATTTCTCCTCAAGATCTATTAGTGGTACTAGATGTGCCTCAAGCCAAGTCCAAGGGGAGTGGAGTTGTTACTTCTTCCACTGCACATGCTACCCCAACTCTTACCTCTGCTACCACAAAGTCTGTTCCTGCTACCTCACTTCTTCCTAGAGTCACTAGAGCTACTTCAAAGAAAGGTACGCACTGTTGCTTCATTTCTTTTCTTTTCCTTCATGATGTATTTGCTTTTTACTTATAATTCCTTCTTTGGTGTAGGTGCCTTACAGGGAGACTCTCCTCAAAGAGTTCAAGCTTTAAATCTCCTCAAGAACAAGCAGCAACAACAAAGGAAAAGAAAACTCTTTCTTGATCTTGAAAATGAGGTACTTGAGGCTCACGTGGAAGAAGAAGAAACAGAGAAAGAGCAAGAGATACCATTAAAAAGAAAGAAGAAAACGACAGTCTCTCTTTTTGATTTTATTGGGGACTCTACTCATGAAGTAGCTGCCAAAGCAGCAGAAGATGAGCACTCCAAAGAAATCATTGTATTTTAGAGGTCTAAGAAAAGGAGACAGCATCAAGTACTGAGGGATGAAGCTGCTGCTGATACACTCCAAAGAGAAGCTGCAAGGAGGCAACAAACTGCTGAACATTATACCCTTCGCAGTTCTCCAACCATTGCTACCACTTCTGAAACCGGTAATTTCCTTTTGTGTCTCTAGTTTCCTTTCTCAAGTTTTCAACACTAAAACTTAACATTGCTTCATATTTCTCATTCTGCAGCAACAGTTACTCTACCTCCTCTTTCGAAGAGGGTTTCTTTAGTCTTATCTGAAGTTGAAAGACCATTAGAAACACCTTCGAAAAGGAGGAAGAAAATCGACACTAAAGTGCCTTTTAAGTGTGGAGCCTATTCAGGCAATACTCCCACTTCTCGGTTCTACACTTTTCACACCTTTTTTGAGGCAAAGCATTCCTATATCTTTATCCTTTGGCTTAACTTTGTATCTTCCTCATCTAACCTTCAACTCAGGCCAATTTACTTTCCCAACAATCGTTGCTACTCCTTTCCCTCCTGAGGAGATCCCAATTATTACTTCATCTCCAGTGATAGCTGATTCTCCAAGGGAAGATACTGGTAGCTCACCAATTCTTTGTCCACTATCACTATCTAGCTCCAACCCTTCTTCTCTTGACTTACTGGTGGCCAAGACTATGAAAACTACTAGGGACACTTCATCCTCCGCTCCTATTCCTATGCAGTCATCTCTTCTTTCTACTAAAGCCCTTTCTGCACCACCAATGTTAATGGAAGAGATAGAAATTTTCGAAGCTAGACTAGCTAGCCTTTTTGACATGCCTTCTACCATTCCAGCAGCCAGTAACAAAACTGAGCCATTGTTTCTGGCTGATTCTCTTTTGGAAATTATTGAGAGCTTTTCAACCATTAGTAGGGCTTCCGTACTTTCACTAGACTTGAGCATCTATTCGAAGTTGCTGACATTGTTCTCAAGGATCCCATTCGAAGCCTTGCAAAGACCTATTATCAAGAATGGTTTCCTCCAGTGCTGCAAGGTCATTGAGCAATCTAACATGGCTATTTCGAGTCACTTGTCTCAAGCAGCAGCTACCATAGACTTTTATATCAGCATCTGCCATGTTGCCGAAGCTGCAGAGGTGAAATTACAAAGAGACTAGGAATTTGTTTCCCACATACATATTGAGGTGTCTGAATTGAAAAAACAACATTCCTCTGTCTCTTAATTTCACGCCCAACTTTTGGAGAAGAAAACTCAATTAGAGGAAAAGTTATCAGTAGTTAACCTAGCTTTGGATCGAACTGCTACAAAGCTGCAAATCACCAACCAAGGGCTGGCCGATCGAAGGCAGGAGATGACTACATCCATTCAGTTGTTCCCATCCTTTAAGAGTAGAGACTCAATTTTAAGGGAACAACTAAAGCATTGTATTGACTTTTGGGCCAATCTATGGTTGTATATTCTTAATTCCTTATGAAATGAAACCTTTATTTACTATTTGAGTATTTTCATACTTCTCTATTTTAGCATTTTCTACACTCCTTGTGTTTCCCATGCAGTTGGATAATAAGATTTCAAGTACCTGCCATTAATTTTCTTAGGATGTACATACCCATTCAAATTCCTCAAATGGTATGCTCCTCCAGGTAAGATTCTATGAACTTGATATGGTCCTTCCCAGTTAGGTGACCATTTGCCAAACTTATGGCTTTTAATTCCTATTGGGAGTATTGTCTTCCATACCAAATCACATTCATCAAAGCTAATGTGCTTGACTTTCTTATTATAATTTTTAACTGCTTTCTTCTTTTGAAAGAGAATGCTATTTAATGCCATCCTTGTGTTTCCCATGCAGTTGGATAATAAGATTTCAAGTACCTGCCATTAATTTTCTTAGGATGTACATACCCATTCAAATTCCTCAAATGGTATGCTCCTCCAGGTAAGATTCTATGAACTTGATATGGTCCTTCCCAGTTAGGTGACCATTTGCCAAACTTATGGCTTTTAATTCCTATTGGGAGTATTGTATTCCATACCAAATCGCATTCATCAAAGCTAATGTGCTTGACTTTCTTATTATAATTTTTGGCTGCTTTCTTCTTTTGAAAGAGAATGCTATTTAATGCCAAAATTCTAACTTTATCCACATTTTCCAATTCCAAGAACATGCTCTGATGGTACTGCTCAGGAGCTAAGTGTCCTGGCATCTCATCCTCAAGGACTTAATGTTAATCTCTATAGGTAACACTGCATCATGCCCATATACTAAGGCATAAGGAGTAATTCCTGTACTTGACCTTGGAGAATTCTTATAAGCCCACAAGACATCCCACAACAAGTTATGCCAATCCCTTGGATTGTCTTTCACAACTCTCTGTATTCTTTTTTTCAAAGACTTATTGGATGATTCTACCTGACCATTTGCTTATGCATAATAAGGGGTAGAATTAACAAGGCTAATTCCAAACTCTGCCGCAAAAGACTTTACCATATTTCCATCAAATACAGTCCTATTATCCACAGCTACAGTCTGTGAGATGCCAAACCTGTAAACCAGATTTTTAATAAGTCCAATAACTTCAGTTTGGTCTACAGCCTTATATGGTTTAGCTTCGACCCACTTAGTGAAGTAGTCTGTGGCCACTAAGATGAAACAATGTTGCTTCGAAGAGGGTGGATTTATTTTTCCTATCATATCCATAGCCCAACCTCTAAATGGTCAAGGCTTCACAACTGCATATAAATCAGTTAAAGGTACATATAGCGATCCCGGGTTTGTCCCCTTTATGTACAATGCTCCGGTCGTAGGTTCAGTGGAGTTGGTGGTTGTATGTCTTGTTGTTATCCTTTAGATTCCGTATGTTTGAGTTTTAGGATATGTTGGGTGTGTTTCGAACAGGTTGGTTGAGCCTTAGTCCTTTTCCTTGTTGCCCAGAGTTTTGGTGGTACGCTCGAGCGGGTACCCATGTGCTCGAGCGGAGTTGGATTTTTAGTTGTACGCTCGAGCGGACCATATCACGCTCGAGCGGAGTTTTCACACTTCCAGTATCTGTGCCTCTGCAAAACTTCTGCAGATGTGTTTTTACGCTCGAGCGGGTTTCATTACGCTTTAGCGGGTCACGCTCGAGCGGGTCTGTTGGCGCTCGAGCGGGGTGTTCATTGTCTGCGAAAGTTCTGAGAGGGGGTAATCTATGCTTGAGCAAACTAGTTTTCGCGCTCGAGCGGATGTATTTTGTTCTTGTGTCCTGGCGCTCGAGCAGGCCTTCTTGCGCTCGAGCGGGTCCAGTTTTTGTGCTTGACGCTCGAGCATTCTATTCTCCGCTCGAGCGGATCATGCGTATATCAGTTGGCAGCTATGCATTTTTTAATCACATTTCAACATTCTTTCTCTCTCTTACTTTTCCGAAAAAGCCATTTGAGAGCTTCTCTCACTAAAACTCAACTTCTCTCTAAGTATTGATCTAGTAGGAGTGATTTTCTCACCTTTGGCCTTTACAAAAGTTGTGTTGATTGTCGAGGGCTACGTTTTGATCCGAGCATATTGAGTTTTGGAGCACTTTGGGTTTCGTCATCTTCTCCGTTTGAGCTCTAACTTCAAGGTAGGGATATCCTACTCCATCTTATGAGCTTTGTCTTTGAGTTTTGGCATTTTGATATGTTTGGGGTCGTTGGGTAATTTTGAAAAAGTTTGGGTCATTGTGTAATTTTACAAAAGTTGGGGTTTATTTATTATTACCTATATGCATGTTTGGCATAGAGAAATGAGATAAATGTTGGATTGTTGATAGAAATGAAACCTTAGGGTTGTTTTGTTAATTATGGGAAATGCTGTAATTGCATTGTTAAATTAATTTGTGAAAAAATGTGAGAAATGAGAAATGGAATTGAAAATGTTGGAATTGGGAATGTATGGAATTAAAGGGTGTAGTTGGATTATTTATCACTCACCAAATTGAAATGTCAATATTTTACCCATTTGGCGTATTTATTTTCTGTTTAGAAATAACTGCTTTGGGCTATCGGTGGAGGATAGTCTTGATTGTTGTAGACAATGCATGATGATTAGGCAAATTAAAACTAATCGATTAAGTGCACTATTGAATATAGTGATTGGAATAATACATTAACTTTATATATTGATGGATTGTATATGATAACTGTTTATATACATTGTTTGTGTGGGAGGAGAAAGGGGCTGTACTCCACGGTTTATTGGAAGAAAGGGGCTGTACCTCTAAACCGGAAGGTTTATTGGAAAAAAGGGGCTGGACCTCTAAATCAGAAATTGTGTTATGCAGATACAGCTCATATGCTTATCTATTGAAGTGCTGATACAGCTTATATGCTTATCTATTGAAGTGCAGATACAGCTCATATGCTTATCTATTGAAGTGCAGATACAGCTAATATGCTTATTTGTTGATGTATTGATACAGCTTGTATGGTTATCTGTTGATGTATTGATATAGCTAGTATGCTTATCTATTGCGAAATGTAAATGCTTAATATGAGTGTTTGTCTCACATCGGTTGTTTGACCAGGTTCTGAGTCATAGTTATATGAATTGAGAATTGGATAAGAAACGGAAGGTGAAACTGTAACACGGTATAAATTGGGATATAAGTGTGGACCACCCATTGAACGCTGTTATCTTAGTCATTGTTTATAGTTGGTTTAGTGTATTTCTACTGGGCTGTGGCTCACCCTATATGGGACACCATTTTCAGGTACAGGAAGCATGCCACTTCCAAGGGCGTAGTTTGGGAGGCTAGAGGCAGACAGACTGCTTTTGTTATTTTGCTTTATTTGATGTATTATATGTAAATTCAAGCCAAGGGCTTAAGATGTATTGGGTTAGTATTCTTCTCTTTTTGTAACCAAGTGTTAACTTGGAAAGCTGTAAGCCCGTAGGGCATTTGTTTGTTAGTAGCATGTAATATTTCTGTAAGAGCTACTCTGATTAATACAAAGATATTTATTTCTCGTACATCATTGCATGTCTAAAATGATGGGTTTTATGTATTATTTCGAGGGCGTTACAGTACATGTCTTATCATGCCATTCTTTTGGCATGCCTGGCAACCTCTAGCATATTCTATACAATCTTTAAGGATAGTGGGCCAATAGTAGGAATGCCTTCGAAGTAACCATCTCATCTTCACACCAGGCTGATGAGCACCACAGATGCTTTCATGAACTTCAGCCATGGCTGTCAATGCCTCATTTGGCCTTAGACATTCTAATAATAACCCATATGCTCCCATTTTGTAAAGAGCATTACCATATACTATGTATTGCATAGATTGTAATTTGATCTTTCTGCTGGCTTTCGAAGATGGGCCAATTAGGTGCTGCATTATTAGATGCCTTCAATCTTGATCTTGTAAGTCATTATGATTGACTTTTAACACCATATTCATTTTAGTTAAAAGTGGTATTAATTTTTGATATGTTGCTTGACTTATGTTCATTTGAGTGTCATCCCTTCTTCTGAAATTCGAAGTTTTCTGAGCTACATCATTGGCTTTGTTATTCATGAATCTTGGGATATAAGTCACATTTGCTATCTGAAAGTGAGGAAACAAATGTAATGCAACAACATAATATGGCAACATGCTTGCTCTTTAACATTTGAAAATTCCTTTTACTTGGTTGACCACCAATTGAGAATCCCCAAATATATCAACTGCATGAGCTTGTAATCTAATAAGCATTTTCAGTCCCATTATTAAAGCTTCATATTCAGCTTGATTATTAGAACAAGTAATTTCATCAACTCTGAAACCATGTGTGATTTCTACTCCCTGTGGTGACTTAATTACTACACCAATTCCAATTAGACCATTGGCTTTTGATCCATCAAACCACATTTGCCATGGCTCAATATTAACCAATCCAAGATCCATTATCTCTTGGCTTTTTGTCTGACATGGATGATTTGCCAAGAAATTAGCTAAAACTTGTCCTTTTACTGCCTTTTGGTGGACGTATTCTAGATGAAATTCTGATAAGGCTAGTATCTATTTGCCAATTTTTCCTCTCAATATAGGTCTAGATAACATATACTTAACTAAATCTGTGGTTGTAATTACCAAGACAATTGTAGGCAAAAGATAGCATCTTAATTTCATTGCAACAAAATATAATGTAAGGCACAACTTTTCTACACCTGAATATTTGAATTCACAAGAATTTAAAAACCTACTAAGGTAATAAACTGCTTGCTCCTTGCCTTCTTCATTGTCCTGGATGTTGTGGGATACTCCTCTTTCGATTTAACAAAGGCAAATGACATTTTTGATCATTTGCTTGCAGCTAATTTTCTAAAGTGACCAAAAAGAGTTAAAATTCCTTCTTCAGAAAAACTCAAAGGGAAAATGTATTGTAAATGACACAATTCTTGGTCTCACTTAACTAAAAACTGTATTTTTTTTGGGACAAGGTCCAAGAACAGATTTAAAGGGGAGTTTAAAATTCTCAGCTAAAGTAGAGAAAGCTATAGGGATTGACACTAATCCATTCCCAGATATTGAAGAAGTTACAGCCAATGTTATTGTGCTAGACTTCTAGAACTTATCCTTGAAGGAATTGGAGGAGGTTAATGTGTAGATGCATGTTGCCAGCCAGACTACTGTCTAGAAAGTACCAGAAGTTCACCAGCGAATGGGCAGAGCTTTGCAGACCAAATGGAGGACTCTAGTGAGGCGGCACTGGATGATGACTCCTTAGAGGCAGCTGTCATGCAAAAGATGTGTCCCAGATGCATGTTAAGTTACAAATGGTTGAAAGGGCTCCCAATTGATGGGAAATAGTATTACAAGGATGTGCAGAGAAGTCCTAAACCAACCAGTACATACAACACGAGGCCATACCCAACTGGTCCCAGACAGCAGCCATTCTTGGCTGGACCAACAGCCACTAGAGTGCATTCCAAGGACAAGAGACCTCTACATGAGTTCAGACCACCCAACTACTACAAGATGGAAGGCAATCATCCTGAGAGGAGGCCTGAAGTGGGCTCAAGTTATGGAACCAGAGCCAGAGATTGGCCTTCTAGACCAGCCTCAAACAAGATTGAAGGTAGCCACCCTGACAGAAGGCCTGAGTTAGGCTCAAGACAGGGGATCAGGGCTAAGCAGTGGCCTTCACAAGCAGCTTCGAAGTTGGCTTTAAAGGCAGAAAGAGCTAGTTCAGCAACTGAGCTAGTGAGTTTATGGGTACATGGGGTTTCAGATTGGCTTGTCATGCAGAACAAGCCTAAGGAAATACCTACCCAGAGAAGTGTTGTTAGAGACCAGGGTAGAATAGTTAAACCTCCCTTGGTGGCTCCAAATAATTGGGTGTTACTGAAGCGCCCAAAAACAAAGGAACTAAATATGGTTCCAGTAATTTCTAGGTCCCAAAGGAGGAAGATCCAGTGAAGGTACACTCAGTACCAAAAGGATATGAAGGAAAGTGGGGAGAGTTCTTCGTTGGCCCATCCAAAAGGCCAGATCGAGGAAAAAGAAAGTCCAAAATTGAATCATAGTCCAAAATCGACTCCTCAGAACAGAAAAAGTTTTAGCAAAAAGCAGTTGGCTAAAGTTCACTCTAAGCTGAAAGCCAAGGAAAGATTCAGCTTAGCAGGTCTTGAAAAGGCCTTGATGAAAAGTGACAGTGAGACAGAATGAGAAGTTGATCTAAGCCAAAGGAAAGAAATGGTTGAGGAGGAGATGTTTGAAGCCATCATGGCTAAACAGAAATTTTTGGTCAAAAAAACAGCAAGAATAGACCATTCGAAGGAAGTCACTAGTACTGAAGTGCCAAAATACAACATGGAAGATGCTTCTGAAATGACTGAACAAGTTAGCCTGGAAAAGAAGCAAGTGCAGCCAGTAGTTTAGTTTGGCTCATTTCCTCCAGTATCAGTGAATATGGTGCATATACTACCTCAGGAGTTCCAGGCTGAAGATGGAAACCAAAAAGGTCAGGAGATTGACCCTATTCCAGTTTCTAGTGAAGAATCACAGGTTAGTATGGTTCAAGATGAATTTGAAGTGGCCACACTAATGGAAACTGAGGATGAGAGTGAGGAAGAAGTTAGTATTAATCTCTCATATCGTTTTGAGTATCCTACAACATCCATGACACAGCATGTCAAGCCCTTGTATATCAAGGCTTTTTTCGATGGGATATAGATAAATAGGGTATTAGTGGATAATAGGGCAGCAGTGAACCTGCGTCCGAAATCCTCTTTGAAGAAACTGGGGAAAAAGAACCCCAGATTAATCCCAACTAGCACAACCATTGCTGGGGATAAGCAGATGGCTCAGGGTATTTTGCCTATCAACCTGAGTGTGGGAACCAGAGATTGCATGACGGCATTCTTTGTTATTGATAGTAATGCTAAGTATAATGATTTACTTGGTAGGGATTGGATTCATACTAACAAATGTGTGTCTTCCTCTCTACATCAGAGGATAATGATGGCCTTGTACAACAGAGAGATAGATGAGATCAATGCAGACCTTCAACTCTTTGTCGCTTGTGCTGACTTTGCAGAAGCCAAGTTGTATACTGAATGAGTGACACCACTCAGTATATTGAGAAAACCTGATAGTTTAGCCGAAGTGGCGGCTGATGAGGAAATAGCACACCTGAAACACTTGGTATAGGAGACTACTGATGAAGAATTCGTCATCAAAGATGATAATGATGCCTGGTTCTAGGCAAGAAGATGAAACCTAATAAGCCAAACCCTTGGCTTTAGTCAAGTTTTCAGCATTGGACTTAAAATCAATAGTCCAAAAAGTTCAAGAATAAGAGAAAGAAGCCATGGTAGTTGGCTGTAAGCAGGAACAACAACAGGTCAGGCCTTTGACCTTTGATAAATACTGTGCATTGGACATCGAAACAAAAGTCCAGGAAATACAAGAAGAAGAAGCCTTATGGACAGGCTTTGTCTATGAGGAAAAAGGAAAAGATGTTGAATTAGAGAAAGTGGGAGCAGAACAAAGTAAAGAAATTGCTTCGAGGGCAGAAGGAATCAAAAGAGAAGCATTAGTGAGTTCTCAAATACAAGACCCTTTGGGAGAAGTTAATTTATGGGAAGGTTCTGCATAGCAACGCACTTACATCAGTGCTTGGTTAAGTGCTCTTGATAGGGACCAGTTATTTATGGTCTTAAAGAGATATAAAGATTGTTTTGCATGGTCTTATAATGAACTGCCAGGATTGGATAGGTCATTAGTGGAACATAGGCTCCCTATGAAGCCTAATTTCAAGCCATACAAGCAGAAGCCAATAAGGATGAGTCCTGAAGTGATTTAGAAGGTCAAGGAGGAATTCTTAGGCTCCTTAAGGCAGGCTTTATTAGAACAGCCAAGTATGTTGAATGGCTGTCCAATATTGTGGATGTGGTTAAAAAGAATGGTAAAATGAGGGTATGCATCGATTTTAGAAATCTGAATTTAGTAACTCCAAAAGATGAGTACCTCATATCCATAGTAGACTTATTGGTAGATAGTTCAGCTCAGCAGGGCACAAGATTTTATCTATGATGGATGGGCATTCTGGTTACAACCAAATCTGCATTGCAGATGAGGATGTCCACAAGACAGCATTCAGACGTCCTAGGAACATTGGCACCTTCGAATGGGTTAAAATGCCATTTGGCCTAAAGAATGCTGGGACTACATATCAAAGGGCAATGGACACTATCTTTCCTGATCTCATTGGAGGGTATTTAGAGTGTTACATTGATGACATTATAATAAAATCCCAGTCCATGGAGGAACATTTGGTTAACTTAGAAGCAGCTTTCGAAAGAATGAGAAAGTCCAAGTTGAAGCTTAATTCTCTCAAATGTGCTTTTGGTGTATTAGCTAAAAACTTCTTGGGCCATGTAGTGTATAAGAAGGGAATACAGATTGATCAGAATAAAGCCAAAGTCATCATTAAGGCCAAGCCTCCATCAAGTAAGAAAGAAGTACAAAAGTTCCTTGGTCAGGTTAATTTTCTTCGATGATTTATTTCTAACACTGCAGGGAAAACTAATGTATTTTCTTCTTTATTAAAGGTGAAAGATGAGGAGGAGTTTTTGTGGATAGCAGAGCATCAAACTGCTTTCGAAGGAATTAAAGCCTACTTGGCCAAGCCTCCAGTGCTGATGCTACCAAAGAGTGATATGCCCTTGAAGTTGTACACTGCTGCAGCAGAAGATTCATTGGGAGTTTTCTTAGCCCAGGACAATGAAGAAGGCAAGGAGCAAGCAGTTTATTATCTTAGTAGGTTTTTAAATTCTTGTGAATGTAAATATTCAGCTGTAGAAAAGCTGTGCCTTGCATTATATTTTGCTGCAATGAAATTAAGATACTATCTTTTGCCTACAGTTGTCTTGGTAATTGCAACCACAGATTTGGTTAAGTATACGTTATCTAGACCTATGTTGAGAGGAAGAATTGGCAAATAGATACTAGCCTTATCAGAATTTCATCTAGAATATGTCCACCAAAAGACAGTAAAAGGACAAGTTTTAGCTAATTTCTTGGCAAATCATCCATGTCAGATAGAAAGCCTAGAGATAATGAATCTTGGATTGGTTAATATTGAGCTATGACAAATGTGGTTTGATGGATCAAAAGCCAATAGTCTAATTGGAATTGGTGTGGTGATTAAGTCACCACAGGGGATAGAAACCACACATGGTTTCAGAGTTGATGAAATTACTTGTTCTAATAATCAAGCTGAATATGAAGCTTTAATAATGGAACTGGAAATGCTTATTGGATTACAAGCTCATGCAGTTGATATATTTGGGGATTCTCAATTGGTGGTCAACCAAGTAAAAGGAATTTTCAAATGTCAAAGTGCAAGCATGTTGCCATATTATGTTGTTGCATTACATTTGCTTTCTCACTTTCAGATAGCAAATGTGACTTATATCCCAAGATTCATGAATAACAAAGCCAATGACATAGCTCATAAAGTTTCGAATTTCAGGAAAAGGGATGACACTCAAATGAACATAAGTCAAGCAACATATTAAAAATTAATACCACTTTTAACTAAAAGGAATGTGGTGTTAGAAGTTAATCATAATGACTTACAAGATCAAGATTGGAGGCATCCAATAATGCAGTACCTAACTGACCCATCTTCGAAAGCCAGCAGAAATATCAAATTACAATCTATGCAATACATAGTATATGGTAATGCTCTTTACAAAAGGGGAGCAGATGGGTTATTATTAGAATGTCTAGGGCCAAAGGAGGCATTGACAGCCATGACTGAAGTTCATGAAGGCATCTGTGGTGCTCATCAGCATGGTGTGAAGATGAGATGGCTGCTGCGAAGGCATTCCTACTATTGGCCCACCATCCTTAAAGATTGTATAGAATATGCTAGAGTTTGCCAGGCATGCCAAAAGAATGGCATGATAAAACATGTACCAATAACTGATTTATATGCAATTGTGAAGCCTTGGCCGTTTAGAGGTTGGGCTATGGATATGATAGGGAAAATACATCCACCCTCTTCGAAGCACCATTGTTTCATCTTAGTGGCCACAGACTACTCCACTAAGTGGGTCAAAGCTAAACCATATAAGGCTGTAGACCAAATTGAAGTTATTGGATTTATTAAAGATCTGATTCACAGGTTTGGCATCCCACAGACCATAACCGTGGATAATGGGACTGTATTTGATGGAAAGATGGTAAAGTCTTTCGTGGCAGAGTTTGGAATTAGCCTTGTTAATTCTACCCCTTATTATGCACAATCAAATGGTCAGGCAGAATCATCCAATAAGTCTTTGAAAAAAAGGAATACAAAGAGTTGTGGAAGACAATCCAAGGGATTGGCATAACTTGTTATGGGATGTATTATGGGCTTATAGGAATTCTCCAAGGTTAAGTACATGAGTTACTCCTTATGCCTTAGTATATGGGCATGATGCAGTATTACCTGTAGAGATTAACATTAAGTCCTTGAGGGTGAGATGCCAGGACCAGTTAGCTCCTGAGCAGTACCATCAGAGCATGTTCTTGGAATTGGAAAATGTGAATGAAGCTAGAATTTTGGCATTAAATAGCATTCTTTTTCAAAAGAAGAATGCAGCCAAAAATTATAATAAGAAAGTCAAGCACATTAGCCTTGATGAAGGTGATTTGGTATGGAAGATAATACTCCCAATAGGAATTAAAAGCCATAAGTTTGGCAAATAGTCACCTAACTGGGAAGGATCATATCAAGTTCATAGAATCTTGCCTGGGGGAGCATACCATTTGTGGAATTTGAATGGGTATGTACATCCTAAGAAATTAATGGCAAGTACTTGAAATCTTATTATCCAACTGTATGGGAAACACAAGGAGTGTAGAAAATGCTGAAATAGAGAAGCATGAAAATACTCAAATAGTAAATAAAGATTTCATTTCATAAGGAATTAAGTACATACAGCCATAGATAAGTACATACAGCCATAGATTGGCCCAAAAGTCAGTACAATATTTTAGTTGTTCCCTTAAAATTGATTCTCTACTCTTAAGGGATGGGAACAATTGAATGGCTGTAGTCATCTCTTGCCTTCGATTGGCCAGCCCTTGGTTGGTGATTTGCAGCTTTATATCAGTTCGATCCAAAGCTAGGTTAACTACTGATAACTTTTCCTCTAATTGAGCTTTCTTCTCCAAAAGTTAGGCTCGAAATTGAGAGACAAGGGAATGTTGTTCTTTTAATTCAGACACCTTAGCATGTATATGGGAAATCAATTCCTGGTCTCTCTATAATTTCTCCTCTGCAGCTTTGGCAACACGGCAGATGTTGACATAAAAGTCTATGGTAGCTACTGGCTGAGACAAGTGACTTGAAATAACCATGTTAGATTGCTCAATGACCTTGCAGCATTGGAGGAAACCATTCTTGATAATAGGTCTTTGCAAGACTTCGAATGGGATCCTCGAGAACAATGTTAGCAACTCCAAATAGATGCTCAAGTCTAGTGAAGGTACGAAAGCCCTACTAATGGTTGAAGAGCTCTTAAAAATTTCCAAAAGAGAACTAGCCAGAAACAATGGCTCAGTTTCATTATTGGCTACTGGAATGGTAGAAGGCATGTCAAAAAGGCTAGCCAGTCTAGCTTCGAAAATGTCGATCTCTTCCATTGACATTGGTGGTGCAGAAAGGGCTTTAGTAGAAGGAAGAGATGGCTGCATAGGGATAGGATAGGAGGATGAAGTGTCCCTAGTAATTTCCATAGTCCTGGCCACCAGTAAGTCAAGAAAAGAAGGGCTGAAGCTGGATAGTGATAGTGGACAAAGAATTGGTGAGCTACCAATATCTTATCTCGGAGAATTAACTATCACTGGAGATGAAGTAATAATTGGGATCTCCTTAAGAGGGGAAGGAGCAACAATGATTTTAGGGAAAGTAAATTGGGCTGAGTTAAAGGTTAGATGAGGAAAATACGGAGTTAAGCTAAAGGATAAAGATATAGGAATGCTTTGCCTCAAAAAATGTGTGAAATTTGTAGAACCGGGAAGTGGGAGTATTGCCTGAATGGGTTCTACACTTAAAAGGCACTTTAGTGTCGATTTTCTTCCTCCTTTTCGAGGGTGTTTGTAATGGTCTTTTAACTTCAGATAAGACTGAAGAAACCCTCATCGAAGGAGGAGGTAGAGTAACTGTTGCTGCAGAATGAGAAATATGAAGCAATGTTAAGTATTGAAAACTTGAGAAAGGAAACTAGAGACACAAAAGGAAATTACCAGTTTCAGAAGTGGTAGCAATGGTTGGAGAACTGCGAAGGGTATAATGTTCAGCAGTTTGTTGCCTCATTGCAGCCTCTCTTTGGAGTGTATCAGCAGCAGCAGCTTCATCCCTCAGTACTTGTTGCTATATCCTTTTCTCAGACCTCTGAAATACAATGATTTCTTTGGAGTGCTCCTCTTCTACTGCTTTGGCAGCTGCTTCATGAGTAGAGTCCCTAATAAAATAAAAAAGAGAGACCGTCGTTTTCTTATTTCTTTTCAATGGTGTCTCCTACTCTTTCTCTGTTTCCTCTTCTTCCACGTGAGCCTTAAGTACCTCCTCTTCAGGATTAAGCAAGAGTTTTCTTTTCCTTTGTTGTTGCTGCTTGTTCTTGAGGAGATTTAAAGCTTGAACTCTTTGATGAGAGTCTTCTTGTGAGGTAACTACACCAAAGAAGGAATTATAAGTAAAAAGCAAAAGCATCATGAAGGAAAAGAAAAGAATGGAAGTAGCAGTGCGTACCTTTCTTCGAAGCAGCTCTAGTAACTCTAGGAAGAGGTGAGGCAGCAGGAACAGACTTTGTGGCAGCAGGGGTAAGAGCTGGGGTAGCACGAGCAGTGGAGGAAGTAACAACTCCAATCCCCTTGAACTTGGCTTAAGGCACATCTAGTACCACTAATAAATCTTGAGGAGAAATGGCCAAGTGCACCTCCATATTGGCCATCTACCAATTATGGTACCTTTTCAGTGTATTGCTTTGGGGAATGAAGGTTCTCTGCTTGCAAGGTTTGAGTTGAACTGACTACAGAGAGGGATAGGGATCCCTTGAGAGAGTCTAAATTGCCTAGCAAATTGGGCAGGGCAATAAGGCCCAGAGATATGCTTATAAGCTCTAGAGTTCATAGTGCCAATGAATAGCTCCCTTAGGATCAAAATAGAAGCCCACATATTTTTGTGTTGAGGCCTAGAGCAAGACCTATCGCTCAAAAAGGTCCTCAACCAGGTTGGGCCAATATTGGCTTCGAAGGGACAGAAAAAGGTGTGAGAAGAAGGGGAAGTTGGGAGTTGGTAAAAAAAGAAAAATAGAAGGCAAAGTTGAAAGGATAAAAAGAGACATTAGCTAACTTCATACCATAAATGGTAGGGTTTGGTATTAAAAAATTTAAACACTTAGAATGCAAATCAATGAAGTATGCAAAAAGCCAGAGTTGGAATATCCAAAATGGGCCTCCTTGATTGGCATCCATGGGTTTTTCACAAAAGAGGGAACAAGCTCTGTAGACATGGCCCAAAACATAAGGAGCTAAGGCCACCTTTTTATGCAAAACAAAGTCTTTGGAAAGAGGGGCAAACTCAGGCATAATCCTCTCAGGAGAAGTACAAAAGAGGAATTTGCAGAGCCAATACAATAAAAAAGAAAAGAATTCCCTATCAGTCACAGGGCCTTCCTTTTTGTTCTCAGCCTTCACAAAGTCACTATAGGATGAGTTCAGAGGGGGAAGAGAAAAAGGGATGTTGAGGTTAGAGTAGTATGGAACAAAGGGAGTACCAATAAGGGATAACCCTAACAGATGACAGATGCCAAGGATAGTAGGGGCCATCATACCACATCTAAATTGGAAGAAATTGAAAGTAGAATTCCAAAAACAAAGAGCAGCAGGTATTAAAAATAGGTCCTCCGAAATAGTGAACCTGGATAGTTGGGGGCGTCGAAGAGGCAAAGTTCCTAGAGATCTAGTGTCTAAGCAGGGACGACCCGATCATACCATTCTTCCCATTCTGGTCTTAATGTGGGCCAACAGCGATGGGGTCGGTTCACTCTCCAGCTTTCCCAATCAAGACCGCCTTCATAAAGAAGGCAGTGGTCTTCCAAACGGGGGTACAGAGCTGAAAGCTGAGTAGGGGCCTTTTTAAAAATAGGCCCAAGCACATATTCCTGTTGCTCATGGCGACGAGAATGAAAATACACCCATCAATAGCACTTTTCTCGCCAGCTTTGTATTTCTCACACTCTTCAGCAATGATCCTTTTTAAGGCTACGGATGGACTCATGCGCTCCACGACTAGTATCTTCAAGGAGGAAGAAGCCATTGACATAATTTTTCAGAGGACGAAGGGTAAAGAAGAAGAGAGATTAATAGAAATGAACGGTTTGTGTGTTGGGCGAGCAATTAAATTAGAAGCACGAAAAGAAAGGGTTTTTAAACCTTTCTGTCCAAAAGATGCCCAATCAGTTTAAATGGGTAGAATTCATAAGAAGTACTGAAGGTACGGATACGAAAAGTTTCTCTCAAGAGTGACCGTTTGGGAGGGAAACATATCTCAAACACTTATATTGTCTTCGAAATCAAATATTTGGCTTCGAAGCCAAGCTTTGGCTCCAAAGCCAGATGACAAACATCCAGTTAGGGCTTCGAAAGCAGGAAGTTGACTTTGAAGCACATTTCATACCTAAGAGTACAAGAATGCTCAAGTGTTTGTTTGCTTCAAGGGGATTAAAGACTTGCTTTTAGGTTTCTTGTTGGAAGTAAAATCCTTCGAAGTAAAATTTGAAATACTCTGCAGCTAGAATTTGTTTGTTCTAGACTTCGAAGTTGTGAAAAACCAATATTTGGTTAAGCAGTGAAAGAACACAAAGGGACTCACTCTTTAAGAATAAAACAGTGCAATCCCTAAGGGAAGTTTCCATACTTCGAAACACGTAAACTGTTTTTCGAAGCAAAGATAGTTAATTTAAAACTGTTAATGGTGTTAACCATATGATTGGAATGAGAAGACCTAAGGCACGGATTGTCAATTATACTCCATATGTTGGAGGAATTCAAATTAGGTTTCTAGTATTCCATTGAAAATGTTCAAATCAGGTTTCGAATGACAAAATTGGTAAATTCGAAGCTCTGATTTTGTTTGTTTTGGACGAATAGAATGGTTACAAGTATGCAGTTGGAATATAAAACCAGACCATGCCGAATAAAGAAAGAAAAGTCTAGCTTTATTGATATAAAATATATATATATATATATATATTGGGAAGACTTATTTGGCTACATTCTCAATTTCGTAAAAATAAGGAATGGACAAAGTTACAAGGTCATGAAACTTAGTTCAGCAAAAATCAATAAACATATACTCTTTTATTAATCTATCTTCTATCCTATCCAAATTTGGTTTATCTAATTGATGAGCCCTTAACTGGAAAAAGAGTTATTGGGCTTTCATTTCAAATTCTATGTGCTTAAGAGCCTTCTCTGTCTCATCCATCTTCTCTTCCTCATGTGCTTCGCCTATAATGGCATCTTCTTTATACTCTAAGCCTGGGTTTTTGAAGTTCTCAAATTCTTTGAGGAGATTCTCTGTCTCGTACTGAATTTAGATTTGAGCAGCAGCGGTTTCATTCAATACTTCATTGGTAATTGAAGCATTGATATGCCAATTGAGTAGGAGGGGAAGTTAGTCTGAAAAGCATAGAGCTTTGCATAGGCTACGAGGTTGAGAAGATGGCTACGAGAAATGATGTCACAAGCCCATAACAGGTTCTTATGAGGAATATCATCTCACAGGACTTCGAAGGATAGATTGGAAAAAGTGGCAAGGAGGGTCTGAGCCCTATATTGCTGGTAAGCAGTTGGGGAAACTGGAGCTTGATAAAGAGTGAAGTGTTCACTCTCAAAGATGGTGAGCCTCAATTCCTTAATCTAATTTGAGTTGGGGGGAAACAAAGAAGCAGTGGGAGCCTCTCTGAAAGAAGATGGGAATTCGGGTTTGTTCACACACTCAAGCCAATCAGAGGAGCAAAGTTTTGCTCTTTTGGCTAGGAGTGCAGGACTGATTCCTAAGGCTTCATCAGGGTGTGAAGCCCTTCGCACCATTCAGGATGGCAAAGTAGAAGTGTACTATGTTAAAAGCAAGTTGTGCTCAAGGCTGCGTAGACAGTTGAAATGAATATACGGGTATACTACAGAGCTACGCTTGGAAAGATGGACTGCAAGAGGGTCATCGAATTTAGAAAATTGATGATGGATGCACTCCCTCGTTTGAGGTTGAGTAAGAGTGGGCCAAACTCTCCAGCCAGAAGCTTTAGAAGAAGAAGAGAAAGCAGCAGCCTCATCCCACACAGAAGGTTTTGTGACAGAAGAAGAGCTTCCAATATTCATTATTGCAAAGTCTTGGACTAAAGAATTGTGAACAATAGGATCTTGATCCAAAGGTCGATGAATTGCAAAAGCTTCCATGACTTGAATAAATGGAGATAGGTAGGTGTGGCTAATAAATGCATGAAAATTCTTTCGAAGGCAAACATTATTATCTAACAACTGTTTGTACGCTTGATCTATGTAAGAAAAGGTTTGTTTGGCCATGCGAACTGTATCAACCTTTTCCAATGCTCATATAATGGGAAATGTTCGAGGCATAGAGGAGAATTTAATGCAGTACAAACACTGCAATGAGGGATGTCGGTTGCATTTCTAAGAAAATGCAAAGCTCATGCACGTCTTAGGACGTGGGTAAAGTACTTTGATCCACTAATATCACCAAGTAATGGGTATATTAGTGCGGAGGATAATGTTGGCTGTATAAATTGTAAAAGTCAATCACAATTCAACACGTGGCATGAAAGGTGCAATTTAGGAAGTTAATATAAGTTGCCAATCAAAGTCAGACACGTGTCAGTCCGTGTTGATAATAATGGATTTGTATGGCACTAGAACAATCAAGGGATATAAGGTGATATGGCCTGACGGTTACTCACAAAGTTCAAATTCAAAACCAGGAAGGAAGCCTAACTGCAATGTGGCATAGTGGGACTAACTGTGAGAGAGCATGTTCAGTAATCATGAGAGGACATTTCGACGGTTGGGAGCCCATTTCGACGGTTATCATTAAGAAGTATAAATAGCAGAGAAGGCCCTAGAATGAAAGATCCTGACTCAAAGCAAAAAACCAGTTTTATTTACTTTGTTTCCCTTCTAGTTTTTACAGTTCTTTATATTTTTGTACTTCAAGTTCTTGTACTGCACTTCATTCATAGGAGTAGTTTCAAATGGCTTGTTGCTGTAAACCTTTCCGAGGCTGGGTCAGATCATTGTAAGTTTTTCATTTTACTTAATGAAATTCTGAAATTATTTTTCACTTAATTGTTATTTACTAAATTCTCCTAAATAAGTCACCGGTAAAAGTCATCTTCATTGAGACTAAGAAAACTAAAACACAATTGTCTGATAATTGGTTGACAATTAATCTTTTGTAAGGACTGATTGATCCTTACTGACACACTTAAAATTACAATATTAACCTCGGAAAGCCAAAAAAAAGCCTCCCATATGATTATAGACTAAAATATAACTGTTAACACCGTTAAACTATATGTAGACTGATTATAATACTCTCAAATCTTATATTTTTGTTATTTTCTTTCTTTCTCTCTCATATCTCATATATATAATTTATAATGTCTGATATTAATTCAATTAAATCACAATTAATTATAAATTCGTAATTATTTATTGCCATTTTTAAATTTTTATTCCAATTTTAATTGCATTATATTTTAGATTACAATTAATCTTAAACATTTAACTATTTATTGTAATTACTAACTTTTTTTTATCGAGTTTTAATTTAATTATATTTTACATGGCAATTAATCCTAAATTCTTAATTATTTATTATAATTTCTAACACGTTAATCTAATTTTAATTTAATTACATTTTAGATCAATTCGAAACTATTGTTTATTTTATATTTTATTTAAAATTAATGTTCAATTATATTTTATATTTTAGATCAATTCTTAATTATATTTTAATTTATTTTAAGTAACATATTGATCTAATTTTAGATTTAGAGAAAATGGGATAAAATTATCTTTTAGTTATATTAATTTCATTCTAATTTTTCAAAAAACTAAACTCACTTGAAAGTCACTCTTAAATATGGTGTGTGTAATATACTTTCCATTAGTTTGATAGAAAAATTAATGATAAGACTTTAATCTAAAATCATATGGAAACTTTCTAATTATATTTGACCGATGAGGAGGTAAATTTCTAGCCCCAAACCATAAAGGGATAAAATGAATTTAACCCTTTTTAATATATGTAGAAGATGCAAAATTAGAAAAATTTGTTGTAGTGCTAGCATTTTGACTTGTTTAATGTAACTTATTATAAGTTAAAAACTAATAATAAAAAAAACATATGCTAAAAATATCCCTCCCTCACCTTGTAAATAATTAGGCTTTATTTAAGTTATTTTCGGCTAATAATTACAAGTAAAAATTATACCAAACAATTTAACAGAGATTTCTACACTAAAATGAATTATAATAAGCTCATTTAAATTTAAGGTAAATCAAATAGCCCCATTGTTCAGTCCATTTCAATCATATGACTTACAAAATTAAGGGCAATATTTGCTAAAAAAAAATATACATGAAATTAGTATGTATTAAAGATCAAATTACAAATCATAGGCAGTGTAATTTACCAGAACTCTTTAAAAAATTATGTACCAAATATTAGTTGTTTAAAAATAATATATAAATTTGTATAAAAAATATAATTGATTGATAATTTAAAAAGTTATAAAAAAAAAAATTACCTTAAATATTTTAATAAACTATCAGAGCATTGATCACTCTAATTTGTTTTGAACTTACTTTCAAAACAGCTATAAAAAGTTTTATAGTAAATTAACTAAAGACACAATTTCACAAAACAATTATAAGTTAAAAAATGTGATAATTGGTAAACAATCCACCCCCATGGAGCTTTAACGTTTTTTTTTTTTTTTTGAAGAATTTTATTTTCCAATATACCCCCATCGCGGTGTCAGAAAGTTTACCGTCAATTTTTTTTTTCAAAAAAGTCACCAACATCAAAATAATTCTCCAAAAAAATTGTTAGCAACAAGTGTTGGCCGGTAACAACAGTGATGATATGGGTATACATAGGCTAAGAAAATGAGTGAGAGTACGAATTAGTACCACCACTAATGATTAGTATCATCACTAATGATGTGCCTACTGTCACAGTATTATTGCATCTGTTATTTTTTTTTGGACAAATTATATATACCTCTCTTGAAATTTAACTAAACTAAATTACAGATACCTCCTTGAGATTTCAAAAATTATAAATATTCCCTAAAATTTGTTATGTAAATAATATCTTCAAAAGATATTTATAAGTTCTCAAACCTTAAGAGATATCTAAAATTTTACTAAACCTCAAAAGGGTATATATAATTTGCCTCTTTTTTTTTTATTTTAAAAAGTGAATACCACATTATTAATAATTACTTTAGAACACCACTTTTAATAGTCTCTATCATTACCCATATAACATTACCCATATAGACTATGTAAACAAATAAATTATAGATACACAAACAAATATTAAAATGACACTTAAACAGATAAGTAACGAAAATAAATAGACAGATAGGTATAGGTAAAGGTAAAGGGAAATAATTTTTCAATTTATACTGTCCTTTTGGTCCCAAAAAAATAGAACTTTATCCCATTGGCTCAAAAGTTTAGAAGTGGATCTTTGACTGAGTACCTTCAGAAATTAAAGTTCAAAACTACCTGAATCTGAGAAATACTTCTAAAATATTGTGGGCAAGAGAAAAAAAAAAATTCCCATGAACAACACATAACCCACCAAAAATACTAACAAACCGTTCTTAAGTAAGAGACTACAATTTGTAAAATTTTGATTCCAGATCTGCTAAAATGAAAAATCCATCCATCTTGTCATAAAACATAACCCACCAAACTCAATTCTCGTCTCAAAACTGCCACAAAAAGCAAATTAACTCCTCTTGAAACAAAACAATTAGATAAAGATAGTATACCTAAGAGAAAACTCAAAGACAAAAAAATCTCACTGGGAGACTCCCAACCACTTTGAGAAGTTTTCAAACTCGGTGTAATCGCTGTCGGAGATCATAGTCTGGTACCATGCCTTTCCTGCAGACTTGCTTTTGGTAACCTCTTCCTGTTAATGATGAAAAGGTCAAAATTATTCTTTTAGAAAAAAGGATCCAAATGAGGCCAATTGTCTTCATATCAGTTTCCATGACATATCAGTTTCTATGCACTGAATGATTGACAGAACTGCAATTCTCATGAATAAACTGCAAGAAACGGCCAATTATCCCAACCACCAATATCCCAAAACCAAAAGTTGGGATTTGATAATCACAATTTTGACTGAAGATAAAGAATTTTCTACAGCCATAAACTGCACTGAGCACCATTAACAGAGGATATAACCAACAGGTGTAAACAATTCGGACTAGCCACCAATATCATGTATAATATAACTAATAAGAAACATGACACTAGAAAATTGAAGGGAAATGTAAATAACGTGTAAGCTAAATATTATTCACATTTTGTTTCCCTTTTCTTTTTTCCCCCTCCACAAACCCCCCACCAAATTGAAGATCCAAATACAACTTTGAAGAAAACAATATGCACAATGATAAAGCACATTGCTGACAATTGACTAGAATTAGGATAATCATCCAATAAATCACTGGAAACACCAATGTGTATAAATCCACACCAAGTACTTTCAATAATCACTGACCAAGCCCACGCATTCATTAGTGGACAAGATTATTTAAACTAAATTGAAAACGATAAGTTGATACTAGTAAAACAACCCAACCACCAAATGAAGCCAAAAACAATTTGTAGGCAGTGTTTCAAAGCTAATTGCACAGGCAAGCAGCACCAAGGGAACACTAAAGAGAACAAAACCCCCAAGTAGAATTGTTTCAAACAATTCAAGAAAAATCTGTCAAACAACAGGATTATAGGACAATTGCACACAAGCTGTATAAACATTCAAATTACTATCGTAAATTTTTCTCCAAAAATTAGAGAAACAGACCAACAACAACGACAAATATTATATGTGCAAACATTTAGGCATACACCCATGTACAAAGAAAATGTTCCATGTCAAAAATAAAGTTCATAGAGGAAGTGGAAAATATTTTTCGGGATAGGAAAAACTAAAACATGTTCATAAATTGGTTAATGGGGTTCTACCTGAAGACTGGACCAGTTTTCATAGCATAACAGAACATGAACCAAAACCATGCTAACCAAATTATAAACAGTCAAAAACAAAATACTCAAGTTGAAACATAAGTAGAATTTATTACCTTGTCATGTATAGAAGCTATAGTTCACAGATATTAAACTCTTTTTCTTTTTCTTTTTCTTTTTTTTAAAAAAAAAGCTCAGCACAAGTCAACGAGGCATAATAAATACTAGAATAAATTACAAATGCAACCTTTGAGATTTGCTTAAAGTACGATTTACCACCTTTGGTTATGAAAGGGAAATGTTTGAGGGCCATAAAATCAGTGGCTCAAATGGCTCAAAACTGTCAAAACGAGGTTATGAAAATAACATCCTGCCCCCTAAACGTTTATGATTTATAACAAATTGCCCATTTTAATAATAAATCATCAAATCAATTAACAGTTTTTAATTGATGTCAAAATTTTATTTTAATTTATAATTCAAGTAATTTTATCATTTATGAATTTCATTAATTCAGTTAATTCTGTTAAATAACAATTTCTGCAAAGGAGTATTTGTAATTAAACAGAAAAACTACACATGTTAGGTCTTCTACATATAGTTGGTGAAACAAAAATTTCACTAGCTAAATTTATCCAATTATTATACCGGTTGAGTTCAAGTATTGAGTAAAGTAGCGAAAAATTCAACATAACAAAATAGAAAACACGTCGTTGAAATATAAATGAAAACAAAGTAAAATATACCTTAGAAATTTGCTTCCTCTTCTTATCAAGCTTCTCCTTCTTAGACTTCAAGCGCTGAGCCTCAGCCAAAAGCGCCATTCTCTTCGCAGTCTTAGCATACGGATTCAGCTTCAACATGGTGTTCAAATTCTTCAGAGGATTCTTCTTCATTGGAGCCCTCTTCACCTCCTTCTTGATCGGCCGCACCACTGACTGAACCTCATCCGAGTTAATAATCCTAGTCAAATCCGCATTCACCATCTTCGCTCTAGGCAACACGTACCCCTTCTTCTTCTCCGAAGGCTTCTCGAACGATCCATAGACCGAATCCAACTTCTCGAATGCAGATTTAGTCCAGATAACGAATCGTCCAACGTGACCACCAGGTGCGAGCTTGAGAAGATTGAGACGCTCAACATTGGCGATCTCAACACCAGGAATGTTCCTGAAAGCCTTCACAAGCTTCGATCCTTCGGTTCCATACACAATCAGAGGACCTTTCCGAGAAATGTATCGACGATTTCTCATTTTTCCTTTGCCAGGTCGAATCGCTTGGCTATCCTTCGCCTTCTCAGCATCAGGATAAGCTCCGATCTGCTTCAGAGCTTTGATTGCCGAAGAGGTCTTCTCGATTCCCTCAGTCGAATCGCTAACAACGAGAGGAATCTCTGGCACCGACTCGATTCTGTGGCCGCGAGCCATGACGAGGGAGGGAACGGCGGAGGCGGCGATGGCGGAGGCGACGGCGTAGCGCTTCTGGTTGACGTTGATGCGGCGGTGCCAGCGGCGCCAGATCTTCGTCGGAGCGAACATGCGGCCGCCGCGACACATGTTTCCGAAGGCACCTTGGCCGGCGCGGTGAGTGCCGCCACCGGGAACACGGGGGATACGGGAGACGGCGCGGCCGGTACCCCAGGACTCGGCGGAGGTCTGGTGGCCGGCCTTTTTGGAGACGGCGTAGGGCTGGCGACTGTTCTTGGACATGTTGGTGTGGACGAAGGTGATGATATCGGGGCGGATCGAGGATTTCATGACGTCCGGCAAGGGGAGGGTGTTGGTGGCGCCGTCGGTGGCCATGTCGGAGTCAAGGTTGTGGACGGAGACCAGAGGGCGGGCCGCGGCCATTTCTGGTGGCGGAGGCAGGATGGAGAGAGGAGGAGGGAGGTGATCTAGGGTTTTTGAGTACAGAAAGCGAAATTAAGCATCAGTGAAGAAGAGAGTATATATAGGTGGGAGTGAGGTTTAATTACGAATGTGCCATGATCTAGGGTTTTTTAGGTTTGATTTATAATTAGGTAGAAATATAATAGTAATAACCCTATGTTGGAAAGATAGCGTTTGGATTGAAATAGTTAATAAAAATAAAATAAATTAAAATAATTAATAAGATAAAATTTGATATTTAAATTATAATAATTTTTTTTATATAACTATCAAATTTATTTTTTTAAAAAAGTTAACAAATTTTTTGAACATAATTTTTTTATTCAAATTAAAATAATTAAATAATTAAAAAATTAAAAAATTAATTAAAATAACAATTTTTTAAACAAGTCTTAAAAAAAATTATTTTTACTTATTTAATTGTTTATTTTTTTTGATATATGAAATTTTTATGAGAATAGAGATCCTACTCAAAGCTTATTTATGGAGACCCCACTCAAAATATATGAGCTTTCCCCGTTTTTATACCCAACGGGTTGGGTCAGTGGCATAGTTTTAATCTCCATTGGGAATGGAGCGGGGATAGGTAGCCGCTCATTCTCCATAGGTTTACAGCTAGGTTCTTACCCTCTCATTCAAATTGATTCACCGAATTGCTCAATCTCTCACTTGAAGCTCAACTGATATCAACAATTTGCGATGGCGACGATCTCATTCGGCACTTACGGTGGTTCTCCTTGCATGGTGAGTTTCCTCTCTCGATTGCCTCCCTTTCTCTCTCTTTCTCTCTCTCTCTCTCTCCATCGACAGTGATTGACCACGAAAAGCTCCACTTTCATTCATGGCGGTCTCGAAGAACACGCGGTGTTCTAAGATCCCTGATGATGCAATTTTTTGATTTTGCAAAGAGAGTTTTTTTTTCTTCTAATGAGCAGGTTGTTGGAGCTGAAATTGGGGGTTTATAATGGCTTTGGGATTTGCGAATGGTAGGGTTTTGGGTTTGGTTTGGCTGGTGTGCGTTTGTGTTTCTCGAATATATGGAATGCATGTGAGCTTTTTGACTATGCTGACATGATAGTGTTCCTTTTTTTAACAATTTAAAATAAGGTTGTTAAAATTAATTAATGTGTATTTATTTTTATTGTCAAAATAAAAATAAAATAAAATAAAATGTGTATATGGCTTTAGCTTTAGTTGTGAATCTTGAAAAAAAAGGGACTTAGGTTGTGTTGGGGAAAACCCATACTCATTAGGGGATGATGAGGGTAGTCTCTATGGGAGATGGGGATGGGGAATGGGAAAAAATTATATTAGGAGAATGAAGATGGAGAATTAATATCTACTCTTTTGCCCTCCGTTGCTATTCCTACTTTGTACTAAAAGATGTGTGGAAAAATAAAAATGTGATGTGACAATTTAGGTTTTTTTTGAGAAGTGAGTTAAAAATCACTTTTTAATTTTTAACTCATTTTGGGTTACATCATCTCTCACATTTTGTATATATTTTTTCAAAAAAAGTCAAAAAAAATTAAAAAGCTAATTTTTAATAATCTTTTCAAAACACCCCTTATAATAAATTTTACTTATTTGTATGTCTCCAAACTAGGCTAAATTGACTTTTTGTAATAACTTTTTTATTTTTTTATAAAAAAAAACGTGTAAAAAAAAAAAAAAAAAAAAAACGGTAAAAAAAAAAAAAAAAAAAAAAAAAACCCCTCAAGTTGATAATCTGTAAAAATCTCTCTTTCGAAGCATGCCCTCTAACTGCTGTGATTTTATGATGAACAAATTGATTAAGTATAAAATTTTCATAATATGGAGAATACGTATTAAAATATAAATAAATTAATTAAATTTTAATAAGATAATTTGTAAGAGAATAGCTTATTCCGGTCTAAGTTTGAAGCTGAGACAACAATCCAAGTTTTGGATGTGCGCTACATTAATAGTTTTTTTTGTAAATAGTGTTGCTAAATGTTTCCACATTTTCCCTTAGGACCTCTTACTACCAACATTGTTTCTCTCTTCATTTTTCTTTGGACCCCTATCATAATTTCAAATATACCTTTTGAACCCTACTCCTACCCCTATATACTACAAGAAAATGCACATTTGGCGACCAAAATTGGTGACTAAAAAAAATTCAGTTGCCAAAAGTTATAGAATTGGTGACTAACATTTTTTTTAGTCGCCAAAAGTAAAATATTTATCAACTAAATTTTTTTAGTCGGGGTATATTCATTATTGGCGACTAAAAAAAAATTTAGTCGCTGAAAATTCCAAAATTTGCGACAAAAAAAAAACTTAGTCACTGTATATTGACTTTTGGCTACAAAAATATTTAGTCGCCGAATAGAAAATTAAAAAATTATTTGTTATCTTTAGCGATGAAAGTTTTAGTCGCCAAAAACTTACTTTCAGCGACAAAAAAAATTTAGTCCCGGTATATTGATTTTTGGCTACTAAAATATTTAGTCGCCGAATAAAAAATAAAAAAATTATTTTTTCTCTTTGGCGACTAAAGTTTTAGTAGCCAAAAACGTACTTTCAGCGACAAAAAATTATTTTTGTCGCCTTTAGCTAACTTTTTCCGACTAAAAGTTTAGTCGCCTTTAGCTATTAACATTTTCAAAGAAAGATTTTGAATTTTTGGCGGGCTCCTTAATTAATTAACGACGAACCTATATTTTAGTCGGGGAAGGGATGTAAAATGAATGGCTAAGATCGATCACTTGAAGAACCAATGGATGGAGATCACTACCTCACCAATAAAATATTAGGGTAGGTGAAGAGAAGAAGAGAAGATGAAGGGGGCGAAGTCGTCCCGTTGCGTCGCCATCCCGCTGCCGCTCCTCCTCACGTTCGTCGGCAACCGAAGCACCTCCTCCTCCTCCACCATCGCCATTGTGACTGCTGCGATCACCATTGCCGCCGCTACCACCTGCATTGCTGCCCTCTTTTCACGCCGCCGCCTCCCCCTCCTCTGCCGATCTTCGCAGATCCACCACTGCCGCCGCGAGATCCAGAGGCTTCATCGCTGAGAAGAGACTCCATTGATGCTCCGTCTCGCGTATGCTTTCTCTCTCTCTCTCTCTCTCTCTCTATATATATATATATATACATATGTATATATGTGTGTGTTTCAGTAGCAGATTTTTGTTTAACAAATTATGCAAAACATGACCCTACCTTACCAATCTATTTAACAAATTCAATGGGCAGTGATGACTCCAGTGTGGTCTGAAAGTTTGGGATTGATTAAAAAAAACATAATAGAAGAAAAATTGGAAATGTGTTTTTCAAAGTTCCGATATTTTTCTTTAAAGTTTCTGTTATCTGCATAGAATTTTACCAAGGCATGGATGTTAACATCCATAATGATGGGATTGTGTCAATTAAAATAGTGTGAGTGAGTTGTTTGATAGTTATATTGGAAGATGAACTCGATTACACATATCTACCCTTCAATATAAAAGTAAACCCTAGTAAGTATTGAAATTAAATTTTAACAATAACTCTCATATTATCATTTTTAAAAATCTGACAATAACTCTAAATAAATTGTATTTTTAATTTTTAAACATCTCTTAAAAAGCCATTTACTGAAATTAATCTTTTAATAATCAATTACATTCTAAAACATTTTTATAAGGAAATTTTATCTTTTGGCCCTGTATCATTGTTTGATCATCTGTGTGTAAATGTAATATATATATATATATATATAGAGAGAGAGAGAAAGGGAATGAGGGTAGGAGGGAGGAGATCAATCTTGATTGGGTTAGGGCTGGTTATGGTATTGGGAATTGCTGTGTACTTGAGGCTTTGGTAATTTTATATTGAATTTTGACTTTAACCTCTGTTTCATTTCATTTGTTCTCTTATTGAAGGGTTTTAATGCTTTGGTCTGCCTATTACTACAAATAATGAAGGAAACAGGGTTTGACCTAATATAAACTATGAAATCCTCACATTTCAATTAGGAATCCTTCAATTTCAGCAATTTTGTGTTGTGTTGTGTTCTTGCTAAATCGAGCCAGATAATTTAGACTTTATGACTTCTCAGTGAAAATTGACTTTTGTTGTGTATCTTCTTCAATTAAGCACCACTACATTGCAGCACAAAATGGATTGTAAAGACATGAGCTATAAAATATTTCAAAAACTTTTTGAATTTTTTTTTTCTGTCTCTATTTTTGTGGATTTGAATCCATGTCATATGGATCATAGAAATAAAAGATCAAAATAATGTGGGAAGTTGTTGAGGCACGTCTCTCTCTTTCTCTCTCCCCTATTTGTGTTTGGCTATTAGTTACAAATCACATTCTTTTCTTTGATCTTTTTGTAATTAATTTTCTCATATTACATAAAAAAATATATTTCTTTTGTGTTTCTTAATATACATTCAAGGTTTATTTCATGCATTCTAGTAGTAAGTGATGTTTCTATTTGTTGGCTTCATATAGAAGACAGTTTGATCTTGCTAATAGAGAGGCTATGAAGGAATCTGCAGAGTGGTGATTCAAATATGATGAGGAGGTCAAGAAGGCTACCAAGTGTGCTCAGGACCTAAACAAGGTAATCACATGAAAATAGTAGTTTATATTCATCTCAAGTATATTGATGGAATATTTGAGTATTCCTCTAAAGTTATAATAATACTTAATTGTGTAAATTACGTTGATATTTTTTATATTTCAGTCCTTATGTCATTTTGATATTTATAATTTCAGTCTTTATAATTACATTGATATTTATATTTTCTGAGTTTGTTTGTGTATTTTTGTGATTGATTATCATACGAGTAATTGAATTTGGGGCTACAAAATTATTCAATTGAAGTCGAATGTGATTCCACTCATTTTTCATGGGTTGGAGTCGAATGTGACTCCAATCATTACCACAACCACTTTGTAGTTTCTTTAAACCTCTCTGGTTTTCAAATATTGGGTCGATTATGACCCGAGATAGCTGAATTGACCCAATTGAAGTCCATTGATTTCAGCAACAATGGTTTCACAGGCTCAATCCCTTCTGAATTAGGTAATTGTAGTCACATTGAATACTTGGAACTCTCCCAAAACAGCTTCACTGGTGATATACCAGAGAGCTTTGGGAATTTGCTGAATTTGAGATTCATAAACTTATATTCTAATTTCATGAAAGGTTCAATCCCTGAATCTCTGTTTCGCATCCCACATTTGGATACTGTTTGGCTCGATGTGAATGAACTTAATGGTTCGATCCCATTGAATGTTGCCAACATGAGTGAGATTTCATCTCTTTGGCTATATGGTAATCAATTGTCAAGCACCATTCCTTCCTCCATAGGAAATTGTACCAAATTAGTAGAACTTTACTTGAATGATAATCAATTTGTTGGGAATTTACCGGAGAGTTTGAATAATCTTGAGGGGCTAATGTATCTTGATGTTAGTAATAATAGTCTAGAGGGTACTATTCAATTGGGTTTGGGTAGTTTCAAGCAAATGGATACTTTGGTCTTGTCTTTCAACTGTTTTAGTAGTGGTATTCCACCAGGGTTGGGAAATTGTAGTAGCTTAACTCAACTTGCCGCTGTTCGTTGTCGTTTAACCGGTCCTATCCCACCTTCTCTCGGACAATTAACCCAGCTGACACTTCTTTACCTCTGTGAAAACCGTTTATCGGGTAGAATACCACCTGAGCTTGGCAATTTGAAATCCCTGAATGATCTTCAGCTGTATGACAACCAACTTGAGGGGGAAATCTCGAGCGAATTAGGGTTGCTGAGTGAGTTGCAGAACCTTTTCTTGTTTACTAACCGTTTGGATGGTGAGATTCCAATAAGTATTTGGAAGATTTAGAGCCTTGAGTTCCATTTGCCGATTAGCTAGATTGGTCTCCCTCTCTCTTTATCTTCCTTCCTCTATTTTCCCATTTCTCACACTTGCCCTAGGGTTTTATATGATTTTTGTTGTTTAATTTTGTGTTGAGTTAATGTTGTGTTGATTTCCCACACTTGGTGGTTTTTGATCTCTGCTTAGGATGTTTTACATTCCAATTGAATCTGAATGCTACAATTGACAACGTTGCTTTCAAGGTTATGTGATTATGGTGCTGTAAAAGTATGAGCAATAGGTGTTCGATGATATGCTTTAAACACTAGATTTAAACCAAAGCTCATTTGAACTGAAAATTTTCAAATTTCAGTCAAAACACCGAAAAATGAGAAGACAAACCAAAATTTTTCATGTAATTTTTTTTTTTAATAAACATTTTATGTTAAACCAAACATAGAATGTTTGGTTGAGTCTTCAAAAATTATGTTTTGAATTTTTTTAAAGTAAAAAACTAGTTGGACAAAAATAAACATGAATTTTTATTTTTTTTCACCAACTAGCTTTTTAGATTCTAAAAAGTCAATCAAACAAACCAACACGGAACACATATTTTAAAGCCAATAAGTAGACTTTACTACTATTTCATTAACGATTTAGATTGTCATATGAAATTGAATCATATTGTCAGTCTGCCCTTGTTTTCTTGATCTTGAGATTGTTGGCCTGTAAGTTCTATTTAGTTGCTTTTCACTTTACTTACATTAGTAGTTGGTTTAATCATGTTTTTCTACGGTTTCTAAACCCAGCATTATAATCTATGTCATTGATCTGCCCCAATATGAATAATTGTTTTCGTCTGCACATACCTGTGATGTGGATCAGTTGGTGTGATTATTTTTTAAAATTTATTACTCTGTTTCCTTCAGAAACATCTAAATATCATGAATGGGTGATACATGAAAAGAGATTCATGTTGAACTTTAATATCTTTGGTTGCATTACAGCTTGTATACATTAGTTGCTTTCTTCAATGTGAACTCTGATGCATTACAGCTTGTAAATATTGCTTGTTGCATTATAAATTTTGAGTTTGTATTTATAATTTTAAGCATTAAAGATAAATTTTGAAGTGTTTACTATAGACAAGTGAAATTAACAATTTTTTTGTAAGTATATGCATTATGTTTATTAAATGTTTACTGTATTTGTTAGGGCACTATGTTCCCCAGCTTGCAGAACAAATTTTGCACAATAATAAGAATGCTCCAAAGGATGACTATATAAACCTCAAAGGTTTTATTGTGAGTGATGTCCCAACTTGTACTTACTATTTTCATTTTGGCTAATTAGCTTTTCATTTTCTTTTGGATAAAACTTGATTGCTAAGAGCTTCTCTGCTCTAGGATCTTTAATCTGTCATTAATAGAATTAAAAGGTTGACTGCTTTCATTTTCATTGACTATTAAAATGTTGTTAGTGTGTTCCTAGTTAAAATTGTTGTTTAACTGTGGAAAGCATAAGCATAGTAGCTCATTGTGGCAGAAGAGAGTGAGGAGGAGAGAGAAAGAAAGAAAGGAGAGGGGCAGAGGCACATTATAGTTATATTATTTAAGTACACATTCACTTTCTAAATTAATAAACACTTAAAACACAAAAATAGTTATATTATTTAAGTATACATTCGCTTTCTAAATTAATAAACACTTAAAACACAAAAATAGTTATATTATTTAAGTATACATTCGCTTTCTAAATTAATAAACACTTAAAACACAAAAATAGTTATATTATTTAAGTATACATTCGCTTTCTAAATTAATAAACACTTAAAACACAAAAATAGTTATATTATTTAAGTATACATTCGCTTTCTAAATTAATAAACACTTAAAACACAAAAATAGTTATATTATTTAAGTATACATTCGCTTTCTAAATTAATAAACACTTAAAACACAAAAATAGTTATATTATTTAAGTATACATTCGCTTTCTAAATTAATAAACACTTAAAACACAAAAATAGTTATATTATTTAAGTATACATTCGCTTTCTAAATTAATAAACACTTAAAACACAAAAATAGTTATATTATTTAAGTATACATTCGCTTTCTAAATTAATAAACACTTAAAACACAAAAATAGTTATATTATTTAAGTATACATTCGCTTTCTAAATTAATAAACACTTAAAACACAAAAATAGTTATATTATTTAAGTATACATTCGCTTTCTAAATTAATAAACACTTAAAACACAAAAATAGTTATATTATTTAAGTATACATTCGCTTTCTAAATTAATAAACACTTAAAACACAAAAATAGTTATATTATTTAAGTATACATTCGCTTTCTAAATTAATAAACACTTAAAACACAAAAATAGTTATATTATTTAAGTATACATTCGCTTTCTAAATTAATAAACACTTAAAACACAAAAATAGTTATATTATTTAAGTATACATTCGCTTTCTAAATTAATAAACACTTAAAACACAAAAATAGTTATATTATTTAAGTATACATTCGCTTTCTAAATTAATAAACACTTAAAACACAAAATTAAGTCTCAATTTTTTTTTTATTTGTTTTTTTAGTTAACAAACCAGTAATTGTTAGGAACACATAATAGATCACATAATAATCCATAGAAAATACAATGAAAGGATGGGATCAAACTCAGTTCAGAATAAATATCAACTTAGTCCCATTGCACTTTAAGTGATAAATTTTGTTATAATTGTGTATTCTTAGCATTAATATTAACAAATAAAACACAAATGTAGCAACACGATTATGGATATTTAGCATGCTCTGCATGCACATGAACTACAATGCAGATAGGGAATGCATTATTGGATCCTTGCATGGCTTATTTAGAATCCTTGCATGGGACACCAATCACAACATGTAATTCATAATGTAGGATACTTCGGTTATTTCTTAACTAACTAGATTTGAACTATATTTAAGATAAAAGAAAAGCGAGTGTAGTTTTTTTTTTAGTGCCTCTTTCTTTGCTTCCATATTTTTATTAGTTCACATCTTCACCGATCATCATTTAAAAATAGGGCTGGGGTTTTAAGTTCTAGAAAATTTATAATTTCAGTCTTTATAATTACAATGATATTTATATTTTCTGAGTTTGTTTGTGTATTTTTGTGATTGATTATCATACGAGTAATTGAATTTGGGGCTACTTGGAACTCTCATTGAATTTGGGGCTACTTGTATTTTTGTGTATAGTCTCATTGAATACTTGGAACTCTCCCAAAACAGCTTCACTGGTGATATACCAGAGAGCTTTGGGAATTAGCTGAATTTGAGATTGGGTTTGGGTAGTTTCAAGCAAATGGACACTTTGGTCTTGTCTTTCAACTATTTTAGCAGTGGTATTCCACCAGGGTTGGGAAATTGTAGTAGCTTAACTCAAGTTATCCTTTTCAACACATCATTCACAAGAACATCTATAATTCTGTATGTGTAGCTCCATTTCATATCACTTTATTTATTTATTTTTGGTGGGTAATATTCATCTCAATTAGTGATGAACATGTATTTAAATGGTTCCCAATAAATAAAAGTTACAATGGTTCCCAATAGCTCCATTTCAAGTGGGAGAAATATCAAATGTGGGGTGACTGGTGGGTATTCATTTTCATTGTTTTTCTCTGTATGAAGATATGATATTAATTATGTTGCCTTCTTGGCCGAAAAAGGGTGTTTCGGAGGTAAAAATTCAAAGCAGCCCCCGAACCATTGTGTGACTCACACGGACAGTTTTTCCATGATAAATAGGACTTGTGAGAACTGATGGCATGTAATTCGGACCCGTAAGTAGGGAGTTAGAGCCGAATACGCCCTAAACTTAGTTGAAAAAGGGCGTTTCGGGGGCGAAAAATCAAAACAGCCCCTGAACGAGTTTATTTCCGCATGTTATCTCTGAAATTGAATTAAGTTAAAGAATTTGGTAATGACTCCGAGTAATAAAAGGTGGGGCCCCTGAACGACCGTGTGGCTTGCACAGATAGCTTCTCCATGACAAATAGGACTTGTGAGAACTGACAGAATGTAATTCGGACCCGTAGGTAGAGAGTTAGAGCTGAATACGTCCAAACCTTAGTTGAAAAATGGCGTTTCGGGGGCGAAAATTATAAACAGCTCCCGAACGACCGTGTGGCTCAAATGGATAGCTTCGCCATGACAATGGACAGGTCCCCCATGACAAATAGGACTTGTGAGAATTGACGGAACGTAATTCAGACCCGTAGGTTGGGATTTAGAGCCGAATACGTCCAAAATTTAGTCAAAAAAGGGCATTTCGGGGGGCAAAAATTCAAAACAGTCCCCGAACGACTGTGTGGTTCACACGGATAGCCTTACCATGCCAAATAGGACTTATGACAACTGACGGAATGCTATTCGGACCCGTAGATTGGGATTTAGAGACGAATGCGCCCAAAACTTAGTCGAAAAAGGGCGTTTCGGGGGCGAAACTTCAAAACAGCCCCTGAACCTCCTTCTGACTCTCACGAGCAGCTTCCCCATTACAAATAGGACTTGTGACAACTGACGAAATGCATTGTAGATGTATAGTAATGGAAAATTATGGGAAAAATATTCAGAAACCAATATGAACTCAGTTTACGCCTTGTTATAAACTTGCTAATTTTTTGAACGTACACACGTGTGTTATATTATATTTAAGCTTTCATACAAGTATAAAACATGCTCATGGTGTTTCTAAGGCTATGTGCGTCATGAGATATCAAGTATTCTTTCTTTGATGAACCATTTATAGGTGTCTCAACATACATTTCTACATATTTCCTTTTATGATTGAAATTTATTTTTGTTATTATTTTTATCACATGTTCTAATATCCTTTCTGAAATGGCACTGACATACATTAATAAGCAGCGATGGTTTTATATCGAATCTAATGATTCAAGTGCCTTTTGCAAACAAATAATGAGGAAGTTGGTAAAAAGAATACTTTCTATTCACATTGGGCTTTGATATTGGTTTAGCCATAGAATTTGGATATATGTTGCATACAAATACAAGATTGTTACATTAGCTTTATGTTACTAATGAAAGATTTAGTAATGATTGTTCTGCATTTAACAATGTCCCTTATAACAAAAGACTTTAGAAAGACTGTAGAATGACTGATAATTAATTCATCATGGAAGGTTGTTTCTCACTTATTTTTATTTGTCACTTGTTGCCAAATTCATTCATGAAGTTGGGCATTTTTTGATCCAATTCTAATGTTTTTTTTTTATTTTTTGTAGATGACTTTGATGCGTGGACTTCCAGAGATATTTTGGTGTATAGAGAAGAAATTGTACTTTTGTATAGAAGTAATATAATACTTTTGTAAATGTCGTTTCACATGGTATAGTAAATGTAATTTTTGTATATGGAGGGAGGGCTTTACTTTTTGTATGATTCTATATTTTGTATGGAATTATTATTTTAGCATGCACAATAATTGGTTTGTATGTACTTGGATAGTTAAAGTAATTTATTTTTTGTATACGGATGCAGATTGTGGAATGATTGATAGTTTATGTATTATTTTATTTATATACGTATTACTGGTTGCATGGAATATAGACAGGTTATGGACACATTAGAATATTTGCAATAAAACATAATATTGGGTTTTTGCCGACTAAATGTTTTGTAGCCAAAAAAAGGGAGAAAAAAAAAAAAAACCTTTCGCTACTAAAAGTTTTGTAGCCAAAAGAAAATCAAACATTTGGCTAGTAAATTTTTTGTAGCCAAAAGAAAAACAATCATATGGCTACTAAATATTTTGTAGCCAAAAGAAAATCAAACGTTTGGCGACTAAAATCTTTCGTAGCTAAAAACAAAAGCTGAAAAATAAAAAATACTTTTGCCGACTAAAAATTTAGTAGCTAAAAATGTGGGAGTTTAGACGACTAAATTTTTAGTAGCCAAAAATGTGGAAGTTTAGGTGACTAAATTTTTAGTAGCCAAAATAAATACTATTTGCCGACTAAAATTTTAGTAGCCAAAACACTAATATTTGCTTTAGGCAACTAAAAAATTTAGTAGCTAAAAATTTTTTCGCGACTAAATTATTAGCTTTTGGCGACAAAAAAATTGGTCGGCAAAAATGTATTATTTAATTAATTTTCCAACCTATTGGCGACTAAATATTTAGTCGGCAAATGAATACATTTGGCGACTAAATGAAGTTTACTCGCCAATTAGCTTTGCCGACTACTCTTTGGCTACTAATTTTCTGACCAAAAAATTTGGTCGCTAAAGACTATAGGCGACTAAAAATTGACTTTTGGCGACTAAAAATTTAGTCTCCAAAAGTGAAAATTCTTGTAGTGATACCTTCTACTTGCAACTCTCCCTTTCTTCCTCTAGCAATCCACTTCCCTCTCCTGCAACCCCTTACTCCTTCCAATCTCTACTCTCGTACTTTTGTGACCTCCCTCACATTTCAGCTAGCACCTCAACTCATTCTTTTGCCTTCGTGACCACTTTTGTCGCTGTTCGGAAAACTAGTTCCAAACAAAAGCTTGATATTCGATAGTATTTAGCCGAACAAAAGGCATATGTTCAGTTGTGTAGAACCGAGCATATTCAACAGGTTCAGCTCTATGTAACCGAACGAAAAGAAAAAATGATAGAATCACACGTAGTGGCGACCAAAATGTAAGGTAAACAGAGAAGTCGACGAGGAGAGAAAGGGAAGTGTAAACACCCCATTTTGACTAGCCCTAAGACTTGGGCGCTTTTTTTTATTTATTATTACCTGATGATGAAAATAAGAATGTGTTTCTCGCAGAATTCTCAGTAAAAAATATGAAATTTGTGCTTCATTTCCAACCCTAAGCCTGTTTTGGCTAACTATTTAAGTCTCGTTCAAAGCTTTCTTTCGAAACCTTCTTTCCGCGCTTTGTTCCAAATATTTTCATAGTGTTCCGAGGCTCACTTTTAAATTTCAAAATGAAACATTTTTCAAGAAATTCAGCAAAAAAACAATGTGAAAATAGGAGGAAAGGACGAGAATTTTGTTTAAAAATCTTGTTTCGAGCAAAATAGTCAGCCACGACCAACTTTTTTTATCGGCCAGCCAACTTAATTGGCCTGCCGTGCCAAGGTTTTTGGCCGGCCAGCTAATGAATTTGCCGGTTGGCTAATTTGCCTAGAAGTAGGGCAGTTTCGCCAGAATTCTTATTGAATGCGTGTGGGTCATGCCTATTCCAGTTATTTCTTGACAGATTCATGCACGAGATACACACCCACTCCCTTCATTATCTTCCATTAGCCCCTATTGTCAAAAGAGAGATTGTCATCTTCCTAAAAGGTGGCATCCATTTTTAACCACCCTTGTCATCCCATCATCCATGTCTCCTACCTTGTCTCCACCTCCTTGACTTATGAGCCTTTCCCTGATTGCTTATAGAGATAGAGAGGATCAGAGTTGAATGAAAGGAATTGAATTGAAAGAGTGAATTGAGAGTTAGAGAGAAAAAGAGAGAAGTTATCAATATTGAGCCAAAACTTCCATACACACTGATATTCCATCTTTCAATATATCAAACCAAGACCATAAATTCTGTTATAGCCATATTTTTGAGCCATGACCAAAAGAGAGTGAGTGTTTCTTGAAAGAGAGAAAAATAGATAGTTGTAACTCTCCTCCCATATATGCACATTGTTAAACAACCAAAAAGCACCATTCGAACTAGAATTTTGAAATTTCGAACTGAGAATTGGGAACACACTTCCTAAGCTTGAGGGGATCACAAGGAAGTTTGGAAATCAAATCCTTCCTTAGAGGGTAAACTTTGTACACTTTTCATTTTCGTTTACTTTTCTTGCATTTTCTTTCTTATATTATTTTTCTTGCTTCAATTCCATGTTTTTAACTTGTTGTAAGATAACTAAAAGTGGTTAGCTGAGCCACTTGCATATTTTCTGTTTGTTTTTGCGTTGTTTGAACAAAATAGATTTTTCGACCTGGCCTAATTGGTTGGCTGGCTCATCTTTTGGCTGGCCAGCCAGTTTCTCTTAAACAAAACCCAGCAACCTCCTAACAATGAGCAGAACAGCCTCCGACGGAATCCGAGACCTCCTTGAAGCTTCTGCTTCTGCTTTTGTTTTAATTAGAGAGACTGTGAGGATTTAATTTTTGTTATAATATTTTTTCTCTCCCCCTATTCGGATTTGTAATATTCAGAGCGATGTAATAATTTCTTGCCCCGTTTCTTTCTATTTCATTCTTTATTTGCTTTCCATACCTGTGCATATGCAGTATGTTTTAATATTCATCATATCCATGTTTTGCATCTATGCTTCATGCCTTAAGATCTGGTTAAATTTACATTTGTGGGTTTAATTGATTATTATGTGATTTTGTGCGCTACCTCATGTGTTGTGATGATTCACATGTCATATAGTTTAGAAATCGGATCTTTAGTTGCATTTCATGAGTGAATTGTATCAGGATCTTGTATATAGGATCATGTATATTTACTAATTTTGTTTTTGTGCCTATTTGCGGAATGTCAGTAAATATCTAAGTTTTTGTACTTTAGCATCCTGCCTGTGTGTGATTTTCTTATTATGTTTAGCATCCTACCATGTGGCTATGTGCTTATTTGATATAACTCTATACATGTCAATGGGTGAAGGTTGTGTTATTTAATTTGGAATAAAATTGATTTTCACGATTGCACTATTCAAAACATTTTTAAAAATACATGAAATCGAATTTCTCCAAATTGAATGGCACAGTCTATATTTGCTTTGCTTTACATTGTAAATTTTAGGATTTTATAAATAACTGGAATATAAACATATAAAGGAAATAAAAATCATATCATGGCTTAGTAAAGGCCGATCTTTTGATCAGGTGAACGAAGGGTTCAATTAATGACCTTCCCTTCTCATACCTAAGGTTTCGAGCCAAGCATCCTTGGTTATGACGAACCGTGGCCTTGGCATGAGTCACGGGTTTTCTAATTTTTCCAAAATATCGGGTGGCGACTCTAAGATCTGGTGATATAGTCTATTTTTTGGTAAAGAATTTGTAATAAAATGAATTTTCTATAAAAGTTGTAAAATCTGGACTTTTATCTACGTTTCATATTGCACTCGTGAGACTAGATTGAAGAAATCGAGGGTTCGTACTGTTAACGCGCGCGGGCACCCCTCGGACAGCGTTACAAGAAGTAGGTTCAACTAAGGATCTGCTCATACCTAGCTGCTCTTGCGGCTAATTCAAAGAGATCTCTAAATTCCATGTCTTCGAATTTCTTCGAAGTCAAAACCGTTTTGAGCCAGCCTGACATACTCCGTTTTTTAAAGAACATTGTGACACTTGAATCTAGCTCTCTTGAACCTTGTAATGTTGGCTTCTACTGTCTAGCTAGGAACTTGGATGATTCTTGACAAGTCGAACATGATAACCTCTGGTTCGATTTTATAGAACTGTTGGTGGAATATCTCTTCTATTTGTTGCCAAGAATAGACTGAGTCTAGTTGCAGATTAATATGCTAAGTGAAGGCCGTTCCAGTTAAGGAATTGGTGAAAAACTTCAACTTCAAGAAGTCATTCTTTCCTATCTCGTCACATTGTATAGTAAACCTAGCAACATGCTTAACAGTAGAATGATAATCTTCACTAGAAAATAAAATAAAATCAAGAACTTTATACCCTCTAGGAAAAATCATAATTTCTGTTTATTTCTTTTGGATAAGGCTTTTGCTAGATGGGCCTACCAGCACGTCTAAGTGCAAGACTGCATTGTTCCTTGATAAGATCCACAACCTGATCCTTGTTCATTGCTGGATTTGGTTGATGTGCCCCCTTGTAAGCTCCACGAGGTGGTTAGTTGTAGAAATTCTAACCCCTTCCTTTAGGAATTGGCGCAAAGTTCTTCTCTTTTTGTTCTAGAATCAGAGCAAAGTTCTGTCCTTTTGGATCTGGACCAAAATTATGCACTCCTTGTTCAAGAATGGAAGTGAAGTTCTGCCCTATCAGTTCATGTCATAAAATTATTCATTCTCTGTACAAGAATCGAAGCAAAGTTCTGGCATCTTAATTGCAGAATCGGAGCATAGGGATGCCCTCTCTGTTAAAAAATCGGAGCAAAGTTCTGCCCTTGCAATTCTAGAATCGAAGTGTAATTTAATTCTCTTTGTTCTGGAATAGTGAATAGAGGGTTAACTTTTGACCAACCTCGTTGGAACTGAAGTTGACTGCTCTGCATAGGCCTATGACCAACGTCTTGGACGTTTTGCAGATTCTGAAGGTTCCAGTTGTAAAAGCTCTGGTTTTGAGGATCCTAAAGTTGTAGATTCTACCAGTTTTGAGGGTTTTGAGGAATTTGGTTGTCCCTGACTTCGAACGAAGTCTCAATGAAGATGACTTTTAACAAATTTATAAGTGCCAAAGATGATTAGACTATAATTGTGACTTGCATTGATTGAAAATGAAGTACAATTGATAATCTAAGATAGCTATGAAACTAAAGGAACCAAACTATGAGGCTATGATAAGTAAGCTATGAAGCTAAGCTAAGATTAATCTATGAAGCTAAGATAAATAAACCATGAAGTTGAGATAAATGTATTGAAAGGCTCTTGGTCAAGTGTTTGGTCAGGGACCCCCTCAAATGTTGCTCTTGGTGACCTTTATGCAGTGTTGGTAAAGCCTCTATTTCTGCTCAACTGTCAGGAACATGATAGCTCCTCTTGGTGACATGTGTCTTTGATCCATAACTTGATCTCTTAAGAGTAGGAACAATTTTGATCTTCAAAGACTAATACCTATCTCCATCACTTTGAGTTGGTCCATTGAGCTCCCATAGGTGGTCACGCGTCCTTCCATATTTGAATTTGAATTTATTCTGCTTGATTTGTGAAAAAAAATCCCTTTGTTGTTACATGGATCCTTTTCTCTTTGGTGTGCATGTTTATCTTCAAGAAATTCAAAAACCCAATCTTGCTTCATTTGGGAAAACAATTTCTTGATTGTAGCATCTTGTTGATCTTGCACATCTTCATAGGTTGACATGTGTCCCATCAAAAACCTCCATTGACTTGGGTTGGAGAAAATAGTTCCACTATTGTAGCCTTATTGTTGATTTGCAAAATCTTCAAATCCCATGCAATCTTTATTCATGTCAATCATTTACCAGCAAACTATGAGATAAGACACTTTTTAGGAGATAAGCCTCAACAACCTTTTGTAAACACCCCATTTTTGACCGCCCTCAAGACTTGGGCGCCTCAGGTTGAACATTCGATGATGAAAAGTACGCTGTACAATCGCTCAAATTCTTCAGCAAAAGGCTTCGGTTTCTAATCCCAACCTTACACCCCATTTTGACCAAAACTATTTTAGACCTCAAAACCTTCTCTTTCAAAATATTTTTCCAAATTTTTCTACGATGTTCTGAGGCTCGTATTTCGTTTAAAATATTGCACTTTTTGGTAAACTGAGTAAAGACAAAGTGGAAATAAATGGAAAGGAGGTGAACTTAAAAACATTTTATTTATAGATTTGGAGTTGAAGGAAATACGAGAGGTTAGAAGAAAACTAGTTGAGGGAAAGGTCAGACATCAATCCGTTAAGAAAGAAATGAGCAGCCTTCACTAAATTAGAAATATCTCTTTGTAAACTTAGAATTTACATGTGAGGCCACCACCATTGGAAAGTAGACTTCTGGGGCTTCAATTTGGACTCACGAATCACCTAAAATTGAGTCCGGATGAGAGAGATATAGTCGTTTGAAGTTGGGCATCAATCCTTAAAAAAAGAAATGAGTAGCCTTCACTAAATTATACATATCTCTTTATACACTTAAAATTTATATATGAGACTACCACGAGTGTAAACTAGATTTCTGGGGTTTCAAATTAGACTTAAGAATCACCTAAAACCGAATCCAGATGAAGGAGATATGCCCATTTGAAGTCGGGCTTAAGAGCAGATTTTTGTGGCCGATCGGTCAGGTGTCCCAACAGGCAGATACTTTGTTGCCAGTTGTCCCCCCCCCCATGTGCATGCCTTGCACCAACTGTCTCTATATAGATATTTTCGATTTGAGAGGCTCTTTTTCTATAAATACAAGCCCACCCCTCTTGATTTTAGGTTAGAAAATTTTGCTAAGACTCCAAAACTTGCCAAACACTCTCCCTCTCTATCTTGCAATATACATACACTCTACATACACTTCCTAAACCAATGTTTTTAGGCTCCATGCTGAGGTTATTGACCTAAAATATCATCCCTTGAGAGTGAGCACCTTGTGGGCTGAGGTTATTGACCTAAAATATCATCCCTTGAGAGTGAGCACCTTGTGGTTTGTAAACAAAAGAGTGTTTTCTCTTCAAAGGTATAATTTTGCCTTGTTAAACCACTCTTCTCTCATCTTTTTCTTACTGTTTTTACACTATTTTGGTGGGCTGAAACTTGTGATTTAAATCTATCAAAGGTGGAAAGTTTAATCACCCTTCCTTGAACCTTGTTTCATAAGCTTTTGTCCTTGTGTTTCCCACTTATTTTGCAAATTTTAGCTCCTGTTTTTTAGAGTTTTAAAAGGCTAAAATATGTGATTTTGAGATCCAAAAAATGGAGAGGTTAGCCACCCCTCCTTTAGCTTGCTTACTAGCTTTATTTCTCTCATATTTTAGCTTACTTTTTTTTTTCTTTTTCAATTGAATTCCAGCACTGTTTTCACTCATTTTAGGACTGTTTTAAGGTGTTTATTTCATTTATGCTTTGTATAGTATGCTTGTAGTGTTGTAGTCCTCATAGCTTTGGTGGTTTAGGCCTTAGATACCAACCTATTTGAGTTGATTGCCTTTATTTTCATAGCTTTCATACATATGTTCACATTTTGCATAATCACCTCTGCAACCTCCCTCCTTTCTTGGTTTTTCTTTATCTGAGATTTCGTTTCAAGTGAGTGTTGTTCCAAGCTTGAGAAAGAGACCCTTCCATACTTAGTGGTTTAATCTCTTCGAAGGTTCATTACTAAGGCATTACATCTCTCTCATGCCAAGAACAATTCCTTGTTTGACACTTCTCTCCATTAATGGACTTTATTCTCATTTTTGGACTAAAATGACTAAAGAATGGAAAGATAATTAAAAAAGGGGTTAATAAAATGAACTAAAAGAGGTAACTAGAGTAATAAAAATGGGTTGGATTCAATCGGACGTTAATTGAACCCATTGAGTCTTGAATCATTTTATACTCTTTAGTGATGATAATGGTTCAAGACTCAAGGTCTACCATTTCCCATGATCAATTCCATGATAAGGAGGAGGTTTTGTTGGTCTTTAATTGCCATTTATTGAGACTTTGTCCCTTGATGTATGGATCATCACGCAATGAGTTTGTGTTGATTGATGACCTGTGAATTGAGACTACCCCTCCTTTGATCTGATTGATAATAAGGAGAGGCATAGTAGACAAACATCCCCTAAAAATACTCTGTTTGTGCTCTGTTTCTTTTTTGTTGGAGCAGGGCAAAACCTAAAAATAGTGGCTGGTTGGCCACCCAACCATCCAGCCAACCACTTTTCATAGCCGGCCAGCCACCTCATTTTAGACCAACAGTACCATTTTCATGGCAGACCAGAGTAGAGGCTGGGATGAAAATAGTTCAATTACAATTCTGGTAGCAAACAGAGGGATTTTCTGGTGGAAGTTCTTGTTCATGCATATGCAATTCCTCGTTTCCCGTGGCTCGTGAAGTTGATGCTAACTAGTAGTATGTTGTAGTTAAGATCGTCGTCCATTTGAAACTTGTAATAGCTAGCTCATTAATTAGTTAGTTTAATTTTAATTTGTAATAATTAGTTAGCATAGTTCATTTTGGTGTTATAATAGCTAGTTAATTAGGACATTCATTCGGACCCTCTTGCATGAGGGCAAACGTGTAATAATCTGTGTATGTTTTTCAACCTCCATTTATTTCTCCCTTTTATTTATCCGCTTATGATGGATTGCATATAGCAGCATATTTTCCTAAAGCATTTTTCATGACTTGCATCCATTCGTCTTGCATGCATAAGGGTTCGGCTCATCATACTAATCAATGTCAATTTCAAATTTCTTATTCGAATACGTGCTTTGTCGTATGCCTTGAATTGACTCACATGCCATCCTAGTAGCCGAGCCTAGTAGTTGTATTTTGTATGTGTTGCATTAGTCACTTGCATATTAGAGCATGCATTTTTCTAATTGTTTCATTTCTTTTGGCTTGCCTCGAAATACTAGGTGAGCATTTCTTACTTTAGCATATTGCATGTATGTTCGTATTGCTATATCAAGCGTATTTATCATGAGACTAAGTGCTTAGTTGATATACCTATTTGAATGCCAGTGGATGAAGGCTTTTTCGCTTAAGTTGAAATGATTTGATTAATGCACATATGAGATCACTTTTTCAAGTGGTACATATTCAAACACTTTTCAAAACAAACATGAAATCAAAATATTCCAAATTGGGCGAATTAGTCTATACTTGTTTGACATCACACAAAAACGATAGCATAATAACCGGAACAAGAGCATATAATGTAGATAAAAATCACATCATGATTAGTAAAGGCTGATCTTTGATCGGGTGAGTGGGGTGCTCAATTCATGACATTTCCCTTTTATACCTAAGTTCCCGAGCCAAGACACTTCGGTGATGACGGACACGTGGCCTTTGGCACAAGTCACGGGTTTCCTAAATTTTTCAAAAATATTTAGATGGCGACTCTGAAATCTGGCAATGCAGTTCATTTTTGGCATTTTTGATTCAAAATCAATTTTTCAAGAGATTTACCGGATTTAGACTCATTTGTATTGCACTTTTGAAATCAGATTCAGAACCACGAGAGTACGAACTGTAGAGCTAATCGTATCCGAGGAGAGCACGAAAATCAAGCTACACCTCCTAAATTTTTAGGAGTGGTTAAGGCTTGCCTTATCTATCAAATCTAAATTAGTTTATTTAATTAATTAATCAACCAATCAATTTAGTTAATTAATAAAATAAAATAAAATAAAATAATTCCCTTTTGCTCCACCACCATTTGACTTCGATGATAGGTCTCACAAAATTATTGGCTTTTCATCTTCCATCGCTACATGGCACAAATAATTTGGGGAAATTGCTATGTGGCAGTTTTGCCAAAAAGGGTTCAAACAAAACCTTAATCTTTTGACATGCTTTTAATTTAAATCATTTGCATATTTTTGTTAGGAAAAATTGAAGGAAAGAAAGTATTTTAGTCATTAAAGTCAATAAAAAAAATAATGGTTAATTGGTAAAAAGTCTAATTTCAAGAGGGGGTAAGGCATTAGATCTAATGAAAATTCTTTTTTTTTGGTGATAAGGACATTTGTTGGTTAAAAGGACATTACTACCTATATGTTGAAAATTTTATTTTAACCTATTTGTTTAATTTTTTTTTTTATCTGTTCAATTTTTTGAAACTATATGTTTAAATTTGTATCTATCTATCAAAATTGTTTAATATTTTTTAATCTATCTGTTGAAATTCACTAAGCCTATTTTTCTTATCTGTTTAATATTTGGGCACTTGGTCCGTAAATCCAATTTTGAATTTTTTTCGGCCAAAGGTCTACACTCTAAAATACTAACAAGTTGTTGCAAAATGACTAAACTACCCTGTATATGTATATAGTTTTCCAAGCAAAACCCTAACCAAACCCCTCTCTCTCTCTCTCTCTCTCTCTCTCTCTCTCTCTCCTCTCTCCTCTCTTGTCTTCACCATGCCGATCATAACCTTTACAGTGGTGGTGCCGCTGCCACCATCGCCGTCCCTTCCTCCACCGCGCAGCCTCAACCTCTTCATGCTGGTCATGGAGTAATTCTTTTACTAGACCACTGCCTACTCTCTCGATTGCCACTGCCTCCGATATGAACCCTAGTCCTCTCTCTTTGTCGCTGTCGCCACTTCTAACATTGCTCTGAGAGAGACCGACGATCATGAACAGATCGTGAATTGTCAGTGACACCGATGATCTCGCCGAGTGAACTACAAATGACACCGACGATCTCGACAATCTCGGTAATATCTTTCTTCAACCCTAGCTGACTTTAACTCCCTCTGGTAATTTATTTTCACATTCTTTGTTTAATTGCTTAGAAAATCTCAAAAGTCTGCTAGCTTTCCTTTTGTTTTCTTCAATTTTCTCACATATTAAAATGATTTTAGTTTTTATTTTTTTATTCACTATGTATTTAGGGCTACGCTCCACTACTTCAGTATTGATTATTCCGGAGAGGGGTTTGGGCTATTCGATGTATTATGATACTTCATGAGAAGGTTTGAGTTGTATATTGATGCAAGAGGGGAAATTAGTAGGTTATGGCTCACGGCAGTTGAAAACACATGAGAGGAACTACCCTACTCATGACCTAGAGTTTGCAGTAGTGATCTTTGCTTTGAAAATTTGAAGGCATTATTTGTATGGTGAGAAGTTTGAAGTATTTTCTGATCACAAGAGTCTGAAATATCTGTTTACACAGAAAGACTTGAATCTGAGGCAGATGAGGTGGATGGAGTTTATAGAAGATTATGACTTCGAGTTGCATTATCATCTGGGAAAGGCCAATGTTGTGGCCGATGTCTTAAATAGGAAATCCATTAGTAGTGTAGCTTGTATTGTCATCCAGGAATGGGAGATGTTGGGTGCTATTGGCGAGTTGGACTTGCATCTTGGCGAGTGCATTGAATCTGCAGTTTTGTTTTTGGTAGTTGCACAAACTACGCTTGTGAGTCGAGTTATAGAAACACAAATGTGTGACCTTGAGGTAAAATCCCTCCGGGAGAAGATCTCTAGTAAGAAGGTAGAGAAGGGCTTGAACGTGTATTCTGACTCGACTGTTAAATACCTTGACCGTCTTTTCATACCAGAGTCTTGCCAAGAGAAAGTACTCTGAGAGTTTCACCATTCACGCCTTGCAGTGTATTCGGGAGGTACAAAGATGTATAATGATCTTAGTCGTCAGTTTTGGTGAAAGGGGGTGGAAAATGATATAGCTGTGTTCGTGTCAAAGTGTCATACTTGTCAACAAGTGAAGGTCGAGCATCAGAGACCAGCGGGTTTGTTGCAACCCTTGCTTATGGCCGAGTAAAAGTGGGAGCATGTCATGATGGATTTTGTGGTGGGTTTTCCAAGGACTCAACAAAGTAATGACGTCATTTGGGTGGTAGTTGATCGATTGACCAAGTTAGTGCACTTTGTACCTATGCGCACGAATGACTCGGTAGATTTTCTAGCCGACCTTTACATTAAGGACATTGTTCGACTTCATAGGGTCCCTATGACTATCATTTCGGATAGAGATCCACGTTTTACGGATCGGTTGTGGCAGAGCCTACATAATGCCTTGGGCGCTAGGTTGACTTTTAGTACCGCCTATTATCCTCAGATTGACAGGTAGTCTAAGCATACTATTCAAATCATTAAGGATATGTTTTGGGGTTGTGTTCTTGACTTTAAGGGGTTGTGAGAGAGACACTTGCCCTTAGTGGAGTTTGCCTATAATAACAGTTTTTAGTCGAGTATTGGTATGGCACCGTTTGAGGCCTTATATGGCCGACCGTGTAGATCTCCTGTGTGTTGGGCCGAGGTACGCGATGCACCTATGTTGGGTCCATAATTAGTCCGAAAAATGATGGAGAAAGTTACACTTATCCGTAAGAGGTTGGTCACGGCTCAAAGTTGTCAAAAGAGCTATGCCGACCATAGGAGGAGACCGTTATCCTTTGAGGTAGAAGATCACGTCTTCTTGAAGATATCATCTAGATGGGGATTGATGAGATTTGGGAAGAGTGAAAAGTTATTCCCCAGATTTATTGGCCCTTTCGAGATCCTAGAGTGGATTGGAGAGGTAGATTATTGCTTGGCCTTGCCGCCATGGCTTTCCAGGGTTCTTGACGTGTTTCATATCTGCATGCTCCAGAAGTATGAGCCAGATCCATCACACGTGTTAGACTGGACTGAGTTAGAGATAGATGAGAATGCATCGTATGAGGAGAGGCCGGTGAGAGTCTTAGATACTCGAGATCAAGTCTTGCAAGACAAGACAATTCTTTTGGTGAAAGTGTTATGAAAACATCATGGAGTTAGGGAAGTAACTTGGAAACGTGAGTTGGAAGTCTGTGAGAAGTATCTGAACCTATTTGTTGGTACTTGAGCATGTTTTGAGAGCTTTGTTGTGTTAATATAATGTGAACATTGTATATGTTTTGAAATTGTGAATTGTATATTCAATATTGAGGATATGTCTATTATTGTGTTGCGAATGAAAGATCGGTGGATGGGTAAAGATGATAAATTCGATTTACTATCATTGTTATAATTATTTTAAAGACGGTTTTGTCGTTGAAAGTTTAGGGAACGAAATTCCTTAAGGGATGGAGATTATAGTGATCCTGATTTAGACCTGACCCATTTAATACTTTTGAATCCGGAAAACCATATTCGTGATGGTCGTTCATTTCTCTTTATGTTTGGTTTTGGCTTCAGGGGTCGACACCATCCTTGTTAGTGTCGACACTGCCTCATTTTCTTTGTCTTATTCTGTTTCTAGGGTCGATACCAGCTTTGGAGGTGTCGACACTATCTTACCGCTTTGTTCATGGTATAGATACTGAAATTTGGGGTCGACACTAGCCTTGGTGGTGTTGACACTTGTCTTTTGTTGTTGGCCTCAAGGGTTGACACTAGTCTGGAAAGGGTCGACCCTTGTCCATTGCAGAATCTAGGTTTAGTTACTGAAATTTAGTGTCGACACCTTTGGTCAAAGGTTTGACACCTTGTCTATTGCCAGCATTGTCAATTTTTGTCAGTTCTTCTTGAAGAGTCGACACCACCGATATAAGAGTCAACCTCTGTGAGTTTTTTCTAGATTATAGTTCGGTTTTGGGCCTTACTTCTTGGGGATTTTGACTCGTTCTTTTGGGTTGACTTTGGGACTTTATTTCACTTTAATCTAGCACTATAAATAGGGCCCTCACTTACCATTTTCTTTACTTTATCTTCTCTTTTCCCTCTCTAAACCATAAGTCACTCTTCTCTCTCTCTCTCTCTCTCTCTCTCTAAACTCACTTTTTTGCTCAAAGATCTTCAGATCTACTCACTTAGAAGTATCTCCTCACCTTGCTCCTTTGAGATTAAGTGTAGAGGTTGTCGAGGGTTTTGTTTTGATCAGAGCAAATCGTTGTTTGGTCATCATCAACTTTTGGGCTTTTCTTTTTCTTTCTTTTCTAAATTTGAGGTAGGGATTCTTCACACTTTTGTATGAGTTTTACCTTAGCTATTTGCTATTCTAAAATATTATGGTGTTTTGGGAGTTTTTGTCAAAAACCTACGGTTTTCAAATGGTTTTAAGAAAAAGGTTGTGACTATGAATTTGGGGTTTATATATGTCAAAATGAGATATTTCCTACATTGAAATAGATGTTCAAAGAGAAATTGGGTTTTTGTCCTAAAATGATAATGTTTGAGATTGTAAAGAGAAAATGGAATTGATATGGAAATTGTGAAATTGAAATGATGATAATGATGAGGGTGGAGTTGGATACGTATTATTATTACCATTTTGAAATTTTGGAAAAGTATATCATTAATGAAAATTATCTATCTGTTTAAAGATATTTGTTTTGGGCTATCGGTGAAGGATAGCTATGAGTATTGTAGAAATTGTATGAGAATTAGGTGAACTAAAACTAATTTCTCATCCATGTGCATTGAACATTTTGTTTATTTAATATATTGAAAATGTATGTGATTTTGAGAAAAATGGGTGAACGTTAGAAAGAAGTGTATATTACCAAATCAAGTTGACCTGTGTGTCCGGGGTGAAAGTCCCGAAAAACACGCGTATACATGGGTGTCAGTTCTCGCGGACGAAATATCCATAAAATGGTAATAGTAGCACTTGTATATGCTACGTTTACATGGGTGTCATTTGACGGTTTTTCGCGGACGAAATATCCGTGAAAGGTTGTACTGGTTTGAGATTTCCCTCTTGTTTTTCTATTGTAGACATGATTCGAGAATTATGATATAAACTTGGCATGGCATGGTTTTGGAGAGAATTATAAAAACATTTTGGTACTGGGTATGCATAAAACCTTGTGGCTTTGTTAAGATTTATACATTGTGTTATAGTCTTTTTACTGGGCTTTGGCGCACCCTATGTGGGAAAACCATTTTCAGGTGCTGGTGATATGCCTCTACCAAGGACTTAGCTTAGGAGGACTATGGAGCTGAAGGCTCAGTGTTGTATTTTGTGTGTAATTTTGTACAAGCCTAGGGCTTTATATGTATTGAGCTTAAGACTCACTTTTGATGTACCTAAGTACTGACTTCGAAAGATGTAAGCCTTTAAGGCATATGATTATCTTTTTAGCTTTTATTTCTTTTCACCATCTGGTAACACATGCTATAGATTTAGGATGTACTGTTTATCGCATGTGTCACTTTTTGCATATCAAACTCTAATTAATGAAAACTTATCAATTCATTTATATTGCTACTCATGGGTTGTTATGAGATGAGTATATTGTATTTATTTCGGGACGTTACAACTTGGTTTTAGAGCATACTGGGTTTGAATACTTTGGGTAAGTAGGAAGTGGTTCTTACCACAATGGGTTTATCTTGCTTGATAGAGATGTTTGTATGTTTGTAATGCTACGTGATAACATGCTTATATTATATAAGTCTGGGATTTAATTCCTAAGATATTGATTGTGTCTACGGGTTCCTAGAAGTCCTATTAGAAGAGCACTTGATCACTGTTGTTTCTAATGAGAACTTTGGCAATGCCGCGGGACGACCATTATCTAGGAAAGAAACTCGTATGTGTTTATGAGATTATGTGCTTATGTGGATTGTTATCTACCACATTAGAACGCAAGTGAGTTAGCTTGGATACATTTGTAAATGTGCTAATCTCTTTTGTTACCTTCATTAGGATGTCAGGACGTGGTCACGGTGATAGGCGTGGTAGGCCTAGACGGTAAGAGGTGCCGATACCGGATGATATTCGGCACAAGAGGAGGGAGTTGATCAGGCCAATGTGGTCGAGCCGACAAGTCAACAGGCCATGGGTGCTTTAGCCTGCGAGATGGCTAGAGTATTACGAGAATCCATAGATATTCTCAGAGCTGAGAATCAAGTCCAGGCCCATGTCTTTGAGACAGGGCCGTCTTTTTTGAAGCGAGAGCTTTTTTGATCAAATCTGGACGAGTTTTTGGGTGATCCTAAGGAGCCACTGAAGGCGGATGAGTGGCTAGAGCAGATAGTGAAGACGTTTGAGATGCTTGGCATCGAGGACGATAGACTAAGAGTGAGCTTGGCATCCTTCTGGCTGAAGGGGGATGCAGGTCAATAGTGGAAGTATGCGCGTGGGCGCATTGGAGTGACTTGGGAGGCTTTTGTCAACACCTTCCAGACCTCCCACAGTTAGGGAGAAGTTTAAGGGGCAGTTCTCAAAGCCCAAGCAGCTCAACATGCCTGTCGCCGAGTTTGAGGTAGCCTTTATTAGCCTTTCTAGGTTTTCACCAGAGTTAGTGGTGACAGAGGAGCACCGTTGTGTGGAGTTCGAGAAAAGGTTGAGGATCGGTCTTCTTTTCAAGGTAGCTGGTTCAATGATTAGAGATTACGGGTAACTTATAGAGTTGACGGCTCATCTTGAAACCACGATGCAAATGAAGAAGGAGCCGATGAGGGGCTCTAAGAGGAGTTAGGATGTTCAGGGGGACAGTAAGAGGCAGAGGGGTTTTACCCCACAGTAGTCCCAGGGAGCTCAGTCGAGGTTCACTTTTCCAGTACCGAGTTTGGCTTCTAGGAGAGGTGGTCAGGGAGATTTCACTTGCTTTAAGTTGGCCAGTTAGGCCACAAGTCTTCAACTTGCCGACAGAGGGGAGGAGAGCAGCGATCTGCATCATCTTCAGCTCGTTCTCAGAGCCAAAGTTAGGGGAGAAGGCAGCCAACTATTTGCTACCAGTATAGGCAGTCAGGGCACATGAAGAGGTTTTGTCCACAGTTGGATGGCACACCCGATGCGTCTGGTTCGAGACAGACATAGAGCCACCAGCCTGCACAGTCAGTACAGGTCTCGAGGGTCAATTAGGGAGCCTCTTCTACTCAGTCAGTACATCAGACGTATGCTCTGAGGAGTAAGCAAGTAAAGCAGAAACCTACAAGGCTTGTGTATGCTATAACTATGCCAGGCTTAGTGCCAGCACCTTCAGCTGTGAGAGGTACTTTCTTATTATGCAATTATATTGCCACTGTGTTAATTGATACGAGTGCATCCCATTCATTCATGTCGTCTACATTTGCATCGACATTGGGGTTAGAGTTGGCTCGATTAGCATCTCCACTCAGTGTAAAGTCACCTATTGGTGGTGAGATTGTTTTGGAACAGGGGTGTCGGGGTTGTGACATAGAGGTTGCCGGTCGCCGACTTTCTTTTGCATTTGTGTTAATTGATATGTCGAGTTTTGATGCTATATTGGATATGGACTGGTTGTTATCATATCGGGTTGTCATAGATTGTTACTGTCAAAGGATCACTGTATGTACCTTGAGCGGTGATTGTTTTTATTTCATGGAGGATAAAGCCGATAGAGCTTGATCACCAATGTATGATTTGCATGGTCGGAGTGAGCTTAGTTGTCTTCTTGCGACCTTCTTGGGTTGTGAGTGTAACAAAATCCAAGTTGATTTGCTGAGGGTAGTTTGTGAATATCCGAATGTTTTTCCTGAGTATCTCACTAAATTACCACCTCACTGTGAGATTGAGTTGTCAATTGATTTAGTGCTTGGCACGACATTGATCTCTATGGCACCAATCTCTATGGCACCGTATAGATTTGCACCCACTGAGCTGAGTGAGTTGAAGATTCAACTCCCGGAATTATTAGACAAGGGTTTCATTTGCTCTAGTACGTTGCTTTGGGGAGCACCAATTCTCTTTGCTAAGAAAAAAGATGGTGCCTTACGAATTTGTATTGATTACTAGAAGTTGAATCGAGTAACTGTTAAGAACAAGTACCCAATGCCTCGTGTAGATGACTTGTTTGATCAGTTGAAGGGGTCTTGTTGTTTCTCTAAAATAGACCTAAGATCGGGTTATCACCAGTTGAGGGTAAGAGAGGCAGATATCCAGAAGACGACTTTCCGTATGCGATATGTCCATTATGAGTTCCTAGTGATGCCCTTTGGGCTAACCAATGCATCCGCCGTGTTTATGGATTTGATGAATCAGATCTTTCACAAGTTCCTAGACCGTTTTGTAGTGGTCTTTGCTGATGACATTCTGATTTACTCACCCTTCGAGAAGGAACACGAGGAACACTTACGAGTTGTGCTCGAGTTACTTAGAGCCCACAAACTGTATGTTGTTAAGTTCAAGAAGTGTGAATTATGGTTGAAAGAATTTAAGTTCTTAGGCCACGTGGTATCCGGAGAAGGAGTGACTGTAGATTCATCCAAGATAGAAGTCGTACAAGATTAGGAACAACCTAAGAGTGCCTTTGAGATTCGTAATTTCTTGGGGTTGGCTGAGTATTACTGTCAGTTTGTGAAGGATTTCTTTAGATTAGCTTCACCATTGACTAGACTGATAAGAAAATGAATTAGGTTTGTGTGGAGTGAGACCTGTGAGAAGTCATTTCAAGAGCTTAAGGTTAGACTTACCACTGCTCCAATATTCATTATTTCGGAGAGAGGTTTGGGCTATTCAATGTATTGTGATGCTTTACGGGAAGGTTTGGGTTGTGTATTGATGCAAGAGGGGAAAGTAGTAGCTTATAGCTCACAGCAGTTGAAAACACATTAGAGGAACTACCCTACTCATGACCTAGAGTTAGCAGCAGTGATCTTTGCCTTGAAAATTTGGAGGCATTATTTGTATGGTGAGAAGTTTGAAGTATTTTTTTATCACAAGAGTCTAAAGTATCTGTTTGCACAGAAAGACTTGAATCTGAGACAGATAAGGTGGATGGAGTTTATAGAAGATTATGACTTCGAGTTGCATTATCATCCGGGGAAGGCTAATGTTGTGGCCGATGCCTTAAGTAGGAAATCCATTAGCAATGTAGCTTGTATTTCCATCATAGAATGGGAGATGTTGGGTGCTATTGGCGAGTTTGACTTGCATCTTGGTAAGTCCATTGAATTTGTAACTTTTTTTTCGGTAGTTGCACAACCTACGCTTGTGAGCCAAGTTATAGAAGCACAGAGGGGTGACTTTGAGGTAGAATCCCTCTGGGAGAAGATCTCTAATGGAAAGGTAGAGAAGGGCTTGAACGTGTATTCTGACTCGAGTGCTAGATACCTTGACTGTTTTTTCGTGCCAGAGTCTTTTCGTGTTTGACAATTTTTCGCAGACGAAATATCCGTGAAAGGTTGTACTGGTTTGAGATTTCCTCATTGTTTTTTTATTGTAAAGGACATGATTCGAGAATTGTGATATAAACTTGGCATTGCATGATTTTGGAAAGAAATGTAAAAGCATTTTGGCACTGGCATTGCATATGCATAAAACCTTATGGCTTTGTTAAGATTTATACATTGTGTTGTAGTCTTTCTACTAGGCTTTGGCTCACCCTATGTGGGAAAACCATTTTCAGGTGCTGGTGATATGCCTCCACCAAGGACTTAGCTTGGAAGGATTGTAGAGCTGAAGGCTTAATGTTATATTTTGTGTGTAATTTTGTACAATCTTAGGGCTTTATATATATTGAGCTTAAGACTCACTTTTGATGTACCCAAGCATTAACTTGGAAGATGTAAGCCTTTAAGGCATATGATTATCTGTTTAGCTTTCATTTCTTTTCACTATCTTGTAACACATGCTGTAGATTCAAGATGTACTATTTATGAATGTGTATCGCATGTATCACCTTTTGTATATCAAACTTTGATTAATGAAAGCTTATCAATTCATTTATATTGCTACTCATGGGTTGTTATGAGATGGGTATATTGTATTTATTTCGGGCGTTACACATACTCCGTTTTTGAAAGAACAATGTGACACTTGAATCTAGCTCTCTTGAACCTTGTAATGTTAGCTTCTACCGTCTTGCTAGGAACTTGGATGATTCTTGACAAGTTGGACATGATAACCTCTGGTTCGGTTCTATAGAACTGTTGGTGGAACATCTCTTCCATCTGCTACCAAGAAAGCCCGTTCCAGTTAAGGAATTAGCGAAAAACTTCAACTTCAAGAAGTCATTCTTTCCTACCTTGCCACATTGTACAGTAAACCTAGCAACATGTTTAATAGTGGAATAATAATCTTCACTAGAAAATAAAATAAAATCAGGAACTTTATACCCTCTAGGAAAAATTGTAATTTCTGTTTATTTCTTCTGGATAAGGCTTTCAATAGATGGGCCTGCCAACACGTCTAAGTGCAAGACCGCATTGTTCCTTGATGAGATCCATAACCTAATCCTTGTTCATGGTTGAATTTGGTTGATGTGCCCCCTGATAAGCTCCAGGAGGTGGTTGGTTATAGAAATTCTGACCCCTTTCTTCAGGAATTGGCGCAAAGTTTTGCCTTCTCTGTTCTAGAACTAGAGCAAAGTTCTAGCCTCGTGGATTTGGACAAAAATTATGCACTCCTTGTTCAGGAATGGGAGTGAAGTTCTGCCTCATCGGTTCAGGAATCAGAACATAATTATGGTTTCTCTATTTAAGAATCAGAATAAAATTAAACTTTCTTTGTTCAAGAATCAGAGCAAAATTCTACCCTCTCAATTGCAGAATCGAAGCATAGGGATGCCCTCTATGTTCAGAAATCAAAGCAAAGTTCTGCCCTCTCAGTTATGGAATCAGAGTGTAATTTAATTCTCTCTGTTCTGGAACAGTGAATAGAGGGTTAACTTTTGACCAACCTCGTTGGAACTCAGGCTGATCGCTCAACATAGGCCTATGACCAACATCTTAGACGTTCTGTAGATTTTGGTTCTGAAGGTTTTGGTTGTAAAAGCTCTAGTTTCGAGGATCCTAAAGTTGTAGATTCTGCGAGTTTTGAAGATCTGAGGAATCTGGCTGTCCTTGATTTTGAACGATTGAAACCCAAGAAGTTGCCCCACAGTCTCAATGAAGATGACTTTTAACAAATTTATAGTGCCAAAGATAATTAGACTAAAATTGTAACTTGCATTGATTGAAAATGAAGTACAATTGATAATCTAAGATAACTAAGCTATGAAACTAAAAGAACCAAACTATGAAGCTATGATAAATAAGCTATGAAGCTAAGCTAAGATATTAATCTATGAAGCTAAGCTAAGATAATTAATCTATGAAGCTAAGATAAATAAGCCATGAAGTTGAGATAAATGTATGAAAGACTCTTGGTCAAATGTTTGGTCGGGGACCCCTTCAAATGTTGCTCTTGGAGCCCTTTATATAGTGTTGGTAAAGCCCCTATTTCTGCTCAATTGTCAGGAACATGACAGCTCCTTCTGGTGACATGTGTCTTTGATCCATAACTTGATCTCCCAAGAGTAGGAACAATTTTGATCTTCAAAGGCTAATGCCTATCTCCATCACTTTGAGTTGGTCCATTGAGCTTCCATAGGCCGCCACGTGTCCTTCCATATTCGAATTTGAATTTATTCTGCTTGATTTGTGGAAAAAATCTCCTCTGTTGTTACATGGATCCTCTTTTCTTTAGTGTGCATGTTTATCTTCAAGAAATTCAAAGACCCAATTTTGCTTCATTTGGGAAAATAATTCCTTGATTGTAGCATCTTGTTGATCTTGCACATCTTCATAGGTTAACATGTGTCCCATCAAAAACCTCCTTTGACTTGAGTCAGAGAAAATAGTTCCATTGCTGTAGCCTTATTGTTGATTTGCAAAATCCTTAAATCCCATGCAATCTTTATACTTATCAATCATTTACCAACAAACTATGAGATAAGACACTTTTTAGGAGATGAGCCTTAACAACCTTCTAATTTTTTTGGAGTGGTTAAGGCTTGCCTTATTTATCAAATCTAAATTATTTTATTTAATTAATTAATCAACCAATCAACTTAGTTAATTAATAAAATAAAATAAAATAATTCCCTTTTGCTCCACCACCATTTGACTTCGATGGTGGGTCTCAAAAAATTATTGGCTCTTCATCTTCCATCGCTACGTGGCACAAATAATTTAGGGAAATTGCCACGTGGCAATTTTGAAAAAGGGTTCAAACAAAACCTTAATCTTTTGACTTGCTTTTAATTTAAATCATTTGCATATTTTTGTTAGGAAAAATTGAAGGAAAAAAGTATTTTAGTCATTAAAGTCAATAAAAAATAATGGTTAGTTGGTGAAAAGTCTAATTTCAAGAGGGGGGTAAGGCATTAGATCTAACGATTTTTTATTTTTTTTGTTTTGTTTTGTTTTGTTGAAGGACATTTGTTGGTTAAAAGGACATTACTACCTATATGTTGAAATTTTTATTTTAACCTATCTGTTTAAATCTTTTTTTATCTGTTCAATTTTTTGAAGCTATCTATTTAAATTTGTTTATATCTATCAAAATTGTTTTATATTTTTTAATCTATTTGTTGAAATTTGCCGATACTATTTTTCTTATCTGCTTAATATTTAGGCACTTGGTCCATAAATCCAATTTTGAATTTTTTTCGGCCAAAGGTCTACACTCTAAAATATTGACAAGCTGTTGCAAAATGACTAAACTATCCTGTATATATATATATATAGTTTTCCAAGCAAAACCCTAACCAAACCCCTCTCTCTCTTTCTTCTCTCTTCTATCTCTCTCCTCTCGTCTTCACCACACCGATTAGAACTTTTAGGTGGCGCTGCCACCACCGCTGTCCTTTCCTCTACCGTGCAGCCTCAACCTTTGGAGTTTGTGAAGTAAAGTAATTCTTTTGCTAGACCACTGCCTACTCTCTCAGTTGCCACCGCCTCCAATATGAACCCTAACCCTCTCTCTGTCACTATCGCCACATCTGACATTGCTCCGAGAGAGACCGACGATCATAAACAAATCATGAACTATCAGTGACACTGATGATCTCACCGAATGAACTATCAATGACACTGACGATCTCGATGATCTCTTTCTTCAACCTTAGCCGACTCTAACTCCCCCAAACAACCCTTTGTCATCGGTAATTTATTTTCACATTCTTTGTTTGATTGCTTAGAAAATCTCAAAAGTCTGCTAGCTTTCCTTCTATTTTCTTCAATTTTCTCACATATTAAAATGATTTTAGTTTTTATTTTTTTATTCACTATGTATTTAGGGCTACACTCTTGCTACGATTGATGTGAAATAAATTTTAGTTTGATAAAGTGGTATTTTGATTTTTCATGTTTTGTGAAAATTGAGTAGGAGTTTCGAGAGGTACTGTTTCTGGTAAGACCACAATGTGTGACATGATCATTCAACAACTTCATGATCATTGAGTGATTTAGATCTTGCCTACCATGGTGCTTAGTAAAGCTGCACATCTCCAGCAGTTAATCTTAGCTTCATAGGAAGGAGTAGTTGCTGTTGAAGCAAAACTTGTTGCCAATTCGGACAATCTTGTCGAGCTTGTTTCGGATTGTGAAGTCCCGTAGAACTAAAAGTGTATCCATAGAGAGAAAGAAATGTTGATTTAGGAAGACAATGAAAGATTTGATGAGTTGAAGAATAGTGTTCTTGTTCATCTCTCTGTCTCTCTCTATGATTTCTTTGTGTTTCTTTGCTCCAAATCAGATCCGAACCTTTTTTTTTTGTAATTGTTAATCTATTGTTGTTGTTGTTGTTGATGATGATAATGATTATGATAATCAAACAAATAATTTTTTTTTTTGTGTGTGTATTGAACAAATAAGGATGAAAGAAAGAAAGAGAGAAAAGAAAGATTTGAACAGATAATAAAATATATTTAAAATTTGAACAGATAAAAAAATTAAATAGATAAAAAATTTAAACAGATAAAAAATTAAACATATAGTTTTAAACAAATAAGTTAAAAAAATTTGAACAGATAAGGGGGGAAATTTGAACAGATAGAATTTTTTTGAACAGATAAGGAAAAACTTTGAACAAGTGCGAAAAAAATTTGAACAAATAGTCAACGAAAGTCAACATATAAATTAAGATGTAAAATTAAAAACAAAATGTCCTCCAAAATTGACAAAAGGACTTCTTACCAAACTATTTCACAAATGGTGGACTTTTTATTAACAAAAAATATCCACTATACCTACTGTCTTATACCTTCTTTACATTGGACTTTTCAATAATTATCTCTTAATATTTTTATATTCCACGTATCCCAAATCTCCTCACTCCATATTTAATATTTTTATATTTCACTATCTGTATGCCAAATCTCTTCACCCTCAAAAGCCATAGCAACAAAGTTAGGATGATGGAGTAAGTGACGTAGGGAGATCTTAGTAATGAAGATGGTGAAGCATCCCAACATCGTCGAGATCAAGATCTACTTCACCATGGATGCCACAACCTTTAACTTTATTTTCAGATATAATCAAATACATAATAGTTATAATCAATGCCACTATTTTACTCTCGATCTTATCACTTCCTACGAAGCCGCTTGTAAGTTTGATCCAAACTTTCAATCCTTCAATTCGACCCTTCAAGAGCGCACTAGCAAAGTCATTTCCACTATCGTCATTGATGTCGAGGTCAGATCACTCTCCGCCAACTCCCTTCGTGAAGTCACTGGTTGTTTGCTCAAGATTCATATATGAGGTCTTCAGATTTGAAGGTAGCGATGAAGGCGAGCACTGACAGAGAAGGAAGAAAGAGAAAAAGAAACAAGAGGAAGAAGTACAAGAGAGTAAGAGAAATAGCGTCACGATCGGCCAACGCCGGACGGCGCTTCGATGGTGATGAAGTCTTCCATTCGTTCTCCATTGGAGAGAGAGAGAGAAATAGAGAGAGATGGGTTTGTTTGTACAGATAAAGAATTGTATCCTTAGAGCATTTCTAACGGTGTATCAAATTTTTCATCAAATTTGAATAAAAATTTGAGTAAAAGTTCCATTTGATATCAAGTGCTCTAACAGAGGTTTTTGAAGCTTCATCAGAATGCTAGTCGACCGAGTGGACCACCGGACAGATATCCAGCCAGTCAACCAGCCAGTATAAATTTTTTACAAATTTTTACCTTGAGGTGGTCATCTGGGGGATCCATTGGGTGGATGACCAGGGGGACGACTGGGATCGATCGGTCAATGTAACTTTTTCACGAATTTTTGCCTTGAGGTGGTCATCCAAGGGGACATCTGGTGGTGAAAATTAAACGGCTATGAATAATGATTTGATGAAAGGCACATTGGTCCTCAGTTTGATAAACGAAAAGTGAAATTCTGGATTCGATACCTATTTGATGAAACCGTTGGAACAGGAAAATGAGTGATTTTTTGCCAAATTCAAATTTGATAATAGATTTGAGTAACCATTGGAGATGGTCTTATGGACGTAAAAATGCCCCTATGGATTTAGGCTATGTTTGCCATAAGTTTTTTCTGACTATTTTAGCCATAAAAGATAAAATATGCTAAAAAGTTAATAAGACAAAATATCGTATCCTAACTATAATCATTTCATTTTTTCTCTCACAAAAGTCAAAAAAGCTAAAAAGCCCATCCCAAACGAGACTTTTTAACCCCAAGCTAAAAAAGCCAAAAAATCAAAAAGTCAAAAAGTCAAAAAGTTAACTCACATCCCAAACAAAGGGTTAATAGTTTCGCGTGTGGGGTTTTGGATAGAATAAATCTAAATTTAAATTTTTATGGGTTGAGTGTCCTAAAAAAAATGATATTTTAAACATTTTTTATATACTTATATTGAGTATAATATAGTAATTAAAATATTATTTTCTCATCAATTTTAGTTAATAGAAATAGAGAAATGATTTAGAATGAAAATAAGTTTACATTGATAAAATAAATAAAAAAAAACTCAAAATTTATTTTGTTATAGGGGTCAAATGCTAAAAAAATTTATAATTTTTTTTCTAAATAATTTATCAATATTTATTATGACTATATTTTATCAAATTTATTATGGATTTTGTTAAAATTCCAGCAAGGCTCAAGAAATTTTAAAATGTTGCACATGTTGTATGAAATAAAATAAAATAAAAAATATGTAATATTTTAAAATTATTTTAACATGGGTTATCAACGTAGATGTTAGGGCATCTCCAATGAAATTGTCAAAGGAGCTGCCAAAGTTATAATTTGGCAAGAGTGACAAAAAAAGGTTCCCCAATGGCCTACTATTCTTCTTGCCAAAGATAGTAGATGCCATTTCTGTTCTCAAATTTGACAGGTTGAATAGGAGGTGCCAAACATGCCACATCATTAAATATCAATAGATTTTTGGCTTCAAATTCAGTTGAAAAAATAGAATTCATTCAGTAGAAAAACCTCTCAAATTTCAAAATTAAACCCAAATTTCATAATCAAACTCAAATTTGAAGGAGTTGCCAAATTCACAAATTTCATAAATAGCAGAAAATATTTAAAATAAATAACACAAATTTTAGAATCAATTTAGAACAAATCAAACCCAAGAATTAGTCAAGAACAAATCAACCCAAATTTCACAAATTTGTATAAATCTCATAAACAAATTTAAAAAATAAATACCTAGATCGACCTCTAGGGTTTCTTCTTCATCGAGTTGTAGGGCTTGTTCCTAGACCAATCGAGCTCCATTGAAGTCCAAACAGTGGTGTTCAGTCAAACACTGGAGTTCCATTGAGAGAGAGAGAGAGAGAGAGAGAGAGAGAGAGAAGATTGGTTTCAGAGATCGGAGATCGGCGTTGGTGGTGGTGATACAAATCACAGATAGAGTGACAGAGAGAGAGATAGAGACAGAGAGAGAGAGAAGACTGGTTTTGAAGATCGAAGATCGATGATCGGTTTGAGGACACAGAGAGAAAGAGAGAAAATACACCATCTTAGCCGACTGGTTTGTGGACACAGAGAGAGAGAGAGAGAGAGAGAGAGAGAGAGAGAGAAAGATGCTCTTGAGATCAAAGACGGAGATAGAGAGATGAGAAGACACTATCTCAGCTGACTAGGTTGAGGACAGAGAGAGATGCTCTTGAGATCCAAGACAGAGACAGAGACAAAGAGAGAAGACACCATCTCAGTACCGATCAGTTTGAGGATAGAGAAACAGAAAGGCTTCTGTTTTGAGTTGATATAGGATCGTTCTAAAGGGAAGATCTCAACCGTTGAATTGTTATGCAATCAACGACTGAGATCTTGTTCAATAATCAATGACTGAGATGATTATTATTGTGCAATTTTGTTCATTAAAAATAAATAAATAAATAAAACACAAGTGAAACAGGAAAAAAACGGTCAAATTTTATTTACGGTCAAATTTTTGAAAATTCTCAACGGCCATATTTAGAAAAAAAAGAAGAAGTCATATTTTATAATTCTATAAATATAAACCCTTTTGCTCAATTTCATTTCACAAAAAACCTCCCAAATTACATTTTTATTTATAGTTTTTATCCACATAATCACTATAGAAGGTTCATCAAAAATAAAGGGAGAATAATCATTCACCATTGGTGAAGATGTGGCACTTTATAAAGCTTGGTGTTACATTTTTGAATATCCAATTGTTGGAAATTCACAATCTTATGCTCACTTTTGAGAGAGAATTTATGAAAATTATTGCTCACTTCAGAATGATTAGTTAAGAACACTAGTGTCTATCCAATCTCAATGAGGTATAATGATAAATTTTTCCAACAAATTTTGTGGGTATTTAGCGCAAGTCGAAAATCTACACCCAAGTGGGATGCCTCAAGTTGATATAGTAAGATTTTATTTTCATTTATTATGTTAGTTTTTTGTTTATTTTATTTTGTCTCACGTAAAAATTAACTAATTAATTAATTTAATATTTTATTGATACAAATGCTTCAAGCAAACAAACATTTGCTTTTGAATATTGTTAGCCAATCTTGCAAAACAATATCTGGTGGCAAGATGTAACTCCTACGAACGCAGTGAAGTGAAGGATACATACATCGTTTTCTCCTAATTCAGCCCTCGAATCCCTTATGGATAACTGCATTTCTCTTAAAGACAACAACAGTCCAAGTGTTGGTAACAATCCAACTGTTGGTAATAATCCAATCAGTGAGAGTAGTGTCTCTGCAAGGGGTAAAAGGCTTATGGGTAGAAAATTTGAAAAAGAATTGGTTCGGAAAAGTGAAACTGTTCACATTGAAATCCACAAGTATAACAATTTGTTAGAGACATTTAACCAATACCTTGCTGAGAAGGAAATGAAAAAGGTTGAAAGAGAAGAAAAAAAGATTCAAGCATTGCAGGAGATGAAAGAACTGAACATCAAAAAGGAAGAATGTTTGATAATGACTACAAACATTTTTCATTTAAACCCTCAAACGAAAGCATATTAAATGTGCAAAAATGAGATTTTCGTCAAGTGGTCCGCACATGTCAGCAACTCAAATTACTATATTTCCCTGCATCCTAATGAATAATTATGGGAGAATATATTTTTTAATTTTGCAATGTCATTTATTTTTCAATGCAATTTTGTGTATTTTAATGCAGTTAATAATTTTATTTTTTTTGGTGAATAATAGATGGTTGTTGGTGGGTAGTTGATAATTGTTTATTTTTTTAATGTAGTTAATATATATATATATTTAGTGGTATGTTTTTTGGTGGGGTGAATTATATTTAAATTTTTTTTTGAAAATTTTTCAATTTTTTTTTTATATTATATTTGTCTAGTCGAGTATAATGTGAATGTATAATATTTTTTTACAAAGAGTTGAACAAAGGTCACCCAAAAAAAAAAAAAAAAGATTCACTAAAAAACCTATATCTAAACAACACCTACAAATTTAGAGGGAAAGTTGGTTGAAATTTGTCAAAATAGTATGTGACCATTGAAGCGCCATTGCTATAATGTGGTAAAAAAACACTCTATTCCTTGCCAAATTATAACAATGGCAATACTATTTTAGCGAACACCATTGGAGATGCTTTTTTTTTTTTTTAGGTCTCCCACGGTATCCCCAGATTAAAGCCTCGAATTCGGGACATTTGCTTAAGCGACCCAAGTCCCTTTCCACTTGAACCAACCCCCATTGGTATTAGAGATGCTTTTAAGGGCATCATAAAATGTATAATTTTATTATAAAATTTTATAATATCAATTATAATATGTGAAACTTTATAACAAATTGATGTAACAAAAAATGTGGTAACAAATTTTTACAACATTAACTACAAAATTTTAGATATTTTTATTATTCCAATTTATGGTAAAATTGCACATTTTATAATTAATATTATTAGACTTCATGATAGTACATTTTTGTGATAGTATATAGGGTCATTTACCTAAATTAGCCAAAATACTAAATCAATTCCCAAACTAAGCCTAGTTTTGAAAGAATTCCCAAAATAGGCTAAATCGTGGTTCACAACCACGATTTCAACATATATGCGCCTGTCTAAACCACGCTTTTTTTTCTTCTGAACTTGCTATTCTAAACCACGCTTTGCTTTTAAGGGCATCATAAAATGTATAATTTTATTATAAAATTTTATAATATCAATTATAATATGTGAAACTTTATAACAAATTGATGTAACAAAAAATGTGGTAACAAATTTTTACAACATTAACTACAAAATTTTAGATATTTTTATTATTCCAATTTATGGTAAAATTGCACATTTTATAATTAATATTATTAGACTTCATGATAGTACATTTTTGTGATAGTATATAGGGTCATTTACCTAAATTAGCCAAAATACTAAATCAATTCCCAAACTAAGCCTAGTTTTGAAAGAATTCCCAAAATAGGCTAAATCGTGGTTCACAACCACGATTTCAACATATATGCGCCTGTCTCACGTGAAATTTGGGAAGTCTTCAAATTGTGGTTACAAAACGCGCTTTTGATTAATAAATCGCGGTTAGAAAAGGCGCTTTTAATTAATTTTTTTTTTTCTGAAATCGCTATTCTAAACCACGCTTTTAATTTTTCTTCTGAACTCGCTGTTCTAAACCACGCTTTTATGAAAAAAAAAAAATTCTTCTGAACTCGCTGTTTCAAACCACGCTTTTTGGCCAAAATTTTTTCTTCTGAACTCGTGGTTGTGAACCACGCTTTTTATACAAATTTTTTAAGTGAACTCGTGGTTTGTAACCACGCTTTTAGAACTGATATAAACCCTCCCCAGCCCTGTCATTTGCAATCACGCTTCTTAGACAACACAGTTTGGTCCTGCTCTCTCTCTCGCTCAGCCCCGTCTCTCTCGCTCTTACTGCTCTCTCTCTCTCTCGCTCTTACTGCTCTCTCTTTCTCGCTGTGCACGAGCTCCCTTTCTGCTCTCTGTCCTCTCTCTTGATCTACTTTGTTGTGTTTTTTGTGGTTGTGAAAGTGGGTATAATGTTGGTAGAATAGGGTTCATGAATGTGGTTCTAAATCGTTCTATGGTTAAATCTAACATTTAACATTAACTTCGAATTGAAGCAGATTTTTGTTACATATGCCATAAAAATACTCTAAATTCATCCTAAATGAATTGTGAAACTGCCATAATCGTTCTATGGTTAAAACCCTAATCTGATTTAAAAATACTCTCTTAATCTGGTTAATGTATATGTGAAATTTGAGAAATTATGATTACATTTATGGCATCTGTTGAATGTGAAATCTATTGAATGAACCTGAAGTTTAGAAAAATTTAAATATTATGTTTCAAATGAGAAAATGAGGATTATGGTTTTCAATTGAATGTGAAATGAGAAATGAGGGTTTTGGTTTTGAATTAGGGTTTTGAATTGATAAATGTGAAATCATTTTTCAATTAGAGTTAGGATTTTAAATTGTGAAATAAAAAATGAGGGTTATGGTTTAAAAAATTAGGGTTTAAAAAATTTATAATACGTTAAATTTTTTTGATAATGTTATATGATTTTTTTTTGGAACAAATTATGTAAAAACGTAGTTCCAAATTCATCCTAAACAATTTGGGTCAAATTGGTTGAATAATTTAAATAATTTAATTTGATTACAATTTTTTTTAAACCATACCCAATTAAACTTAAAAAATGAAAGCCAATTTTGGGCATTTGGACATTTTACAATTTTCGGCAATTGGACATTTTAAAATTAAACCACACCATACCATACCCAATAATTTTACAATTTCGGGCACTTTTGGCCAACTTTGGTGTTTTGTGTTAGATTCATTATTTTGGCATTTCGTGTAATGTTGGTAGAATAGGGTTCATGAATGTGAAAATGTTGTCAAATCATAAATAATAAATTAGGGTTAGGGTTTATATTTGTGAAATCTGTTTAGAAATCTGTTGAATGTGAAATCTTAAATCTTAAATAAGGGTTAGGGTTTATATTTGTGAAATCTGTTTAGAAATCTGTTGAATGTAAATGTTGAATGATTTATATTTATCTTAAATATGTTTATAATTATGAAATCTGTTGAATGTGAAATTAGATTTCTATTGAATGTGAAATCAGATTTCTGTTCACTGTGACATCTGTTGAATGTGAAATCTGTTGAATGTTGAATCTTTTTAGAAAAATTTAGATATTATGTTTGAAATGAGAAAATGAGGGTTAATCATTTTTCAATCAGGGTTAGGGTTTTGAATGGATGAATGTGAAATCATTTTTCAATCAGGGTTAGGGTTTTGAATGGATGAATGTGAAATCATTTTTCAATCAGGGTTAGGGTTTTGAATGGATGAATGTGAAATCATTTTTCAATTAGGGTTAGGGTTTTAAATTGTGAAATCAGAAATGAGGGTTATGGTTTAAGAAATTAGGGTTTAAGAAATTTATGATAAGTTAAATTTTTTTAATAATGTTATATGATTTTTTTTAGGAACAAATAACTTTTACATAATGAAGAAATAATTATCTATAATAATAATAATTTTCTTGTATATTATTATCGTAATTAACTTTATAATTTCTTGGAAAAAAAAATGGCAAAACACAAAAAAATCTAATTTTGTCAATATAAAAATTATCTATAATTAAAATTTCAAAATTTTCTATCCCTTTCTTTCAAAATTTCCAAATTATTATTTTTTTTTCTTTCACTTTCACTTTCACTTTCCACAAATTTTTCTTTTTAATCAAAACATATTTAAGGAATAATCATGCCATTTCCTTTTATTTTCATTCCAATAAATTAAGCACAGCTTAATAATATTTACGATATATTAAAAAAAAAATAGAATCATATAATATATATCAGTGTCATAAAAAATTGAATTACAAGGAACTATGTTTAAAGTTGTCATGGTTAGTCTAGTACTAATTATCCCGAGTCCATAGATCCAACTGATCATTATATCATTTTTTATTTCTCTATTATGGAAAGTATAAGGGGATGTTTGGCATAAAAGAAAAGCAAGTTTAGTCAAAAGAAAACGAGGAGAAAATTAAGGGGAAAGGGGCAGAAAATTTTCAGTTGTGAGAGGGTGGCTGTGTTCTTCGCCGCGAATAGTCTGAGTGAAACCCAAAATGCCTTTTTGTCACGCCCCACTTTTTATTACTCGGAGTCATTACCAAATTCTTTAACTTAATCTAATTTCAGAGATAACATGCGGAAATAAACTCATACATTCAATCCGTAGAAATGATTAACAATACTCTCATTCGTATGCAAAGTAAACATTACATGAACTAACTTAATAAATTGCCCTTGGGCTTACATCATTAAAAGTACAAGAAGAAGGGTGTAACCCTTTACAACAATGGCATTCCGCCAACATAACTAAGGCCCCGTGGCCAACATATAAGAAGATCCAAATCTTGTAGCACACCCTGCTAAACACCTGAAAAAAGATTCAACAACGTGGGATGAACATATAGTCCAGTAGGGAACTCAACATGCTCCTTAATAATAACAACATTACAGATAGTTATGATCATGAACACCCATTCTCATAACAACATTACAGATAGCTATGATCATGAATACCCACTCTCATACAAGAATAATAGTGTGACAGTTTATACAAAATATATATATCAATATATATATGAACTTTTCTTGAAAAACAATCCTTTAATTCATCGCCATAAGCGATTTATCCCTTTTTTTTTTCCTTTCATTAACCCCCGTTCCCAATCTTTTATAACATTAACAATTACTTATAAACATAGATTCACTCAGCCCATTACTCTTCCATTTACCCCACATACAACAGATGTGCCTTGTCAAAACATATTTGGCATTTCAATGCAATTCCAATTATATCATAATTATCCATGCACACCTCTATAAAAAGATAACAACTCAACTACATACATAAAATCAATCAATGATTCAACTCGTCCATCCAACACTGTAACAAATACAATCCACAATGTTTCCAGATACACTGAAACACTAACAAAACAACACTGCACTACTAGGTATATGCGTAGTAAGCCAAAGATACACTTCTCACCACAATCTACCAGTTTACCAGGCGCTAGCTGGAAGGGTATGGTACCTTAGATTATCAGCGCATCAGTTCTCCAGGCGCTAGCTGGAAGGTTATGATACCTCTGATTATAAGCGCTGAACACATAAGTGTGTGGAGTCCATCCCCTATCTTCTCACACACACTGGAGTACAACCCCTCTCTTCTCCTCAACCGGTATACAAATATAATGTAACTCAGCATTTCATTACATATGATGTTCAATCAACAATGGTGTAATACATACACAACAATTCAACACAACCTTATCACCCTCCACCGATGACCAAAATCTCCAGATGCATGCATATTATACATCAATTAACAGACCCAACTAACATGAGATTACAAAACTCAGCAACAACATGAACATGGTAGTTAAAGCTATACCCCACACAAGTGTGTTCAACACTCAAGATACAACATTCCAATTTTATTATACTTGTTTCAAAATACCTTTCCCATTTCACAAAATGAATTCCACTTCCTTTGTTTTCACAAAAATCATTCCCATGGACAAAAGCCATACTTCATTTAAATTCACTACATTCTTTTCAAAGCCAATCCAAACTAATTATGCACATTAAGTCATAAACAATAAATTAGGGTCTTTCCTTCCTCTTTCTCAATATTGACCAAAAAGGCCCAATTAACATCAACAAACAACAATAACCACAATTAAGACTCAAAATACCTAAGTATTTGCCCAAAGATCCAAACCCCTCAATTAATCTATTAAATCGAATAAGAAAATTTAGGGTTTCCTCTCCTTTCAACAACCACATGCTAATTAACACACCAAGTAGCCCAAAACAACTCTCAATGATAACATAACCATTTTCAAATACCCAACCCTAGGTTCCTCCCCATGATTTCAAACAAATCCAACATGGATATGATTTTTATGCAATACAAAATTACCACATGTCTATCTATAGACGAAGTATTGAAAAGAAACAAGGAGAATCCCTACTCCGACACGAAGAACAAAAAATGGAGAAGATGACCCAAAATCCAAGTGCTCCAAATCCACTATTTTTCAGATTAGAATGAAGCCCAAGCCGCCTCTATCTTTCTTACAAAGAACTTAAGATGGATTCACACTAGAAGTAGATGAAAAACTAGAAAGAAGATGAGTTTAGAGAGAGAGAAAGCGCGAACTAGCGGTTTTGGAAACTAGAAGAGGATGAAAAACTGATCAAAATCCCGTTGCTGCCTAATTAAACTGGACAGGCTCGCTCGAGCGAAGATTTGGTCGCTCGAGCGACCAGACACAAGAAACCCTTGCTCGAGCGAAGAAAATCTCGCTCGAGCCAAAAACTCGATGCTTCAGGTCTGCAACCCAGAAGCTCGCTCGATCGAAGAAACTCTCGCTCGAGCGAAGAAACACTGCTCTCAGGTCTATACTAGACGCAAACACTCGCTCGAGCGAAGAAACCCTGGCTTGAGCCACCAGACACAAAACTCCACTCTCGCTCGAGCGACAGACATCTCGCTCGAGCGAAGGACTAAAAACCTGGGCAGCAACCACCTGCTCCCAATCACACCCAACTTGGAACGAACAAGTCCAAAACATTCTATAACTCAAATTTAAAGAATTGAAGGACAGAAACAAGTTCAAAACAACAACCGGAATCCACGGAACTAAGTCCGAATACTACAACCAAAGGAGAAAGAACCGGGATCGCTATAACCTTCCCCCCTTAAAGAATTTCGTCCCCGAAATTAAGGATACGGCAAAACACAAAGCCAACTGATCACACAACACCAACACCCGAATCCCAAAGGAAGAAATTAATCTCACAACAAACCTTTAATCCCCTCTTACCAAAGAAAAGACTAACCAAGGGAAACATTCCAAATGAAAACACTTAGGTACGAAAACCTCAACAACCCCAACCTTTCCCCAAACAATGACCAACAACTGACTAGCACAACAAGCTAAGTCACTATTCAACAACATAATTCTCAACCATACGACCAAAGCAAATCTTTTGAGCAAATTATAGGAAAACACTTTCTTGTTCAAGAGACATTTCTCAATGTAGACATTTTCAATGTAGACATTCCAAAATAAATCTTTCATTTTCCGTGCGAAACTCAATAGTTTTGTAAATATATATATATATATATATTTTTTAACAACCACGGTGTTATCCAAAACACATAATCATCCACAGTTTATTTGCCAAAAGATTCATTTGGAATTCCTCAAAACCCTTGAATTAAATCAATTTCTCAACAACGCCCTTAGATGGCCCAAACACTAAAATTTTTTTAATTTTGTTTTCCAATTCTTTCCAAAATAACACTATCAACAACCATCACGCACACAGTGATGCCACAACCAACACAGAACATAACATTTCTATAATAATAGTTAATAGAAATAACAACAATACTATCAACACATAAGGCATAAGAAATTCATGGTTTTGCAATTCTATTCCGCCTCTTTTTACTTACCCAATTAAATAACATACACCCGGCTCAGAACCTGACCAAACAATTAAATGTAATAGTAACTCATTCAAAACATTTTTCACTTCACAATAGATAAGCATATGAGCTATATCAATCTTTCAGTAGATACACATTATGGTGTTGTATTATCGGAATCCATCCCCTATCTCCTCCCAAACAATATACATACACATAATGTATATAAAAAAAAAAAATCCAATCATTCACAATGATAATTCAATATACATAATTGCTGTATTATAGTAACCGTTATATTCAATGACACAACCGGATGATTAATTTCAGTTTTTCCTAATCAACACACAAAGTCTACAACAAACGAGACTAACCTCATGGTGACCAATGTCAACCCAAAACCCGATACCAACGAGCTGACTAATCAACTCAATAAACTCCACACTCAGTAATCAACACAATGATGTGCCACTCAAACCATACCCAATAATTGAAAACCAATCACAATACAAACACTACCCCTACACAACCGATGGGGTCACCACGGACTCACTGAATAACAAGGCCCAAAACACGAACCAACATCTCACATTCCCTCGAACATTCTCACATAATTTATCGATACTACACAACTCTCGAACCCATCACATCAGTCACATTCACCCACGGGTTCCCGATCTCAACAAATAATCTCTAAAAGTGAACAAGGCCCACAAGCCGTCACCAGACTATCTCGACATACAGTACCAAGCATGCAACAACATCAGGATCATTGATCCCATTAACAACTTCTCAATAGATATTATAGGGGTTTTGAAATTCCATACATACTCCCCAATACATGAGGATTAAACAAACAATACTATGCATACATATGCGATACATAAACATAGTGCCTCAGCATCCAACAGTACACCAGTAAACAACAAAATCAATAAACATTATACACCATCGGCCATCATACAAAAAGTCCCTCTCCAGGGTAACACTGTAGGGCTAACTAATAAGTCGCCCCTCGCGAGGCTCCCGAAGCCTGGCCTGACCGTTTCTGGTACCGATAGCGCCCCCGACCGGACGGGTACGACTGAGTCTGACTATATTTTGAAACACTCGTAGAATTTACGTGCAAAGGACAAAAACGCCTACCATGGCTCAGCTGACCGCAAACAAAACAACCACCAGACCCTCTGCTCTGTGGCTGGTCTGAAACCTGAACCTCCCCGAAACCCCCAACAGAAGGGTCCGAAACCCCTGGTGACGAAAAGGAACCAGCCCCAGACAGAGCATGTTTCTGCCTCCACCCCTTACTGAGCCTAGAGTGCTTAGGAACCGTAGAACTTACCGAGATGGTCTCCTTCTCAACCCTATCATCACTTGCAACCATGGCCTCCACATGGGCCGCTGCCTCGACTAGATTATAGTAATCCTTCCATAAGGATCCAGCTACCTTTTCCCGAATATCAAAACACAACCGCTTTTCAAACTCATAACAACGATGTTCCCCTGTTGCCACCAACTCTGGAGCGAACCTCGATAAAATAGCAAACCGCATCTCAAACTGTGCCACGGGAGTATCATCTTGACGCAACTCCGAAAACTGATCCCTCAACCTTTCCCTAGCAGAAGGAGGGAAATACTTGGCCCAAAAGGCCTCGGTAAAAGCAACCCACGTGCTACCTACATTATTCTTAGCATACTTCCACCAATAACTCGCATCACCCTTCAACTGAAAAGTCGCCAAAGAGACCCTTAACTCCTCATCTTTGACTCTGAGCATATCAAGAGTCTCGGTAATCTGTTCTAACCAACTCTCTGCCTCCAACGGTTTAGCCTCCCCCACAAACTCTGGTGGGCCGGAACGGAAAAACTCCTTAATTAGTTTGAGAGCATGCCCGTTGCCGCCCTCAGTGCGAACTAGGGCATCTTGCACTGCTCTCACAATCTCGCTTGCAACATCCTCACCGACAGTCGATGCTGCAACGGCAGGTACTAAAGGAACTGCTGTGCCCCTACCAACACTCCTACTATTCAACCGTCCTCTACTCCCTCGTGTAGACATCCTATAAAGCACAAAGTAAATTACACTTAGCACAAAACACTATAGCCTTCTCCGAGGCACACTCCACTACTGTTAAGTCACAAGACACACTTAGTCTCAAATTTTACATCTCTACTGCATATTATTAGCTAAACATGTAAACACATAATCGAATCAAGTCCACAAAGATAGCCACTCATCCCGGAACTCTCAAGGAATTCCTATCAGAAACCACGTTGATCAGGCGTGTTTCCAAAAGGACCTCAAAACAAGTTCACCGGCTATGAATACTATCCAGGAGACTGAATCCCATGCTCACATAAATGCAACACATAAGTTCTAATTCTCATGGTATCTATATGCACCGTCCTCACTACATGTAGTAAACCCACTGTGGTAAAAACCACTTCCCACGAGCTAAAGGTATTCAAACCCGCCAGCTCTGATACCAAGTTGTCACGCCCCACTTTTTATTACTCGGAGTAATTACCAAATTCTTTAACTTAATTCAATTTCAGAGATAACATGCGGAAATAAACTCATACATTCAATCCGTAGAAGTGATTAACAATACTCTCATTCGTATGCAAAGTAAATATTACATGAACTAACTTAATAAATTGCCCTTGGGCTTACATCATTAAAAGTACAAGAAGAAGGGTGTAACCCTTTACAACAATGGCATTCCGCCAACATAACTGAGGCCCCGTGGCCAACAAATAAGAAGATCCAAAACTTGTAGCACACCCTGCTAAACACCTGAAAAAAAATTCAACAACGTGGGATGAACACATAGTCCAGTAGGGAACTACATCCATCACTTAACAATAACAACATTACAGATAGCTATGATCATGCACACTCATTCTCGTACTAGAATAGTAATATGACAGTTTATACAATATATATATATATATATATATAAACTTTTCTTGACAACAACCTTTTCATTCAACGCTATAAGCGATTCATCTTTCCTTATTCCTTTCACTAATCCCCATTCCCATTCTTTCATAACATTAACAATACCTTAGGAATTAAATTCACTAAGCCCACTACTCTCTTCCATTCTCCAAGCATACACAGATACCCCTTCTCAAAATTCATAATTTCTTTAAAGAAAATCCGTTTTCCTTTACATTTTCCAAAAGACAAAGATGACATTTTGGCTTCTTCCCGATACAATCAAATCTATACATGCGCTGTTATAACGAAAATAACAACTCACCGACATACATAAGATAAACCAATGAGGCAATTCAGCCTGCCAAAGCCATAATCAACACAATCCACAATATTCCCAAACACAACGAAATATCCACAACAAACTTCGCTCTACTAGCTATGCGCATAGTAAGCCAAAGATATACATCTTCACAACAACATACCAGTTTACCAGGCGCCAGCTGGAAGGGTGTGGTACCTTATATTCTCAGCGCATACAGTTCTCCAGGCGCTAGCTGGAAGGTAACGGTACCTTTGATTATAAGCGCGGCATATAACGCCAACAACAACCATGCAACAAGGCATATCCAACATGTATAACATATATACATAAACTATCCAAATACAAACCATGTGTTAAAATATATGAACACATAAATGTGTGGAGTACATCCCCTATCTTCTCACACACACTGGAGTACAACCCCTCTCTCCTCCCTAACAAGTATGCGAATATAATGCATCTCAATATTTCATCACATAAGATGTTCAATCAACAATCAACAACAACAACAACAACAAAGGCTTCATTCAAAACCCAAAATACCCAAGTATTTACCCAATGATCAAAACCCCTCTATTGAGTTATAAAACCAAATAAATATTAGGGTTTCCTCTCCTTACAACAACAACATGCTAATTAACACCCAATTAGCCCCAAAACACATCTAATGATAATAGATCTAAATCCAACAACTAACCCAAGTTCAACCTCATGAATTTATACAAAAATCCAACATGATACAATTTTCATGCAATACAAAAATTACCACATGTCTATCTATAGACGAAGTATTGAAAAAGAACAAGGAGAATCCCTACCTCAAACGAAAAACACCAATGGAGAAGATGACCCAAAAATCCAAGTGCTCTAAATCCACTATTTTTCAGATTAGAACGAAGCCCAAGCCGCCCTCTATCTTTCTTACAAAGAACTTAAGATGGATTCATACTAAAAAGAGATGAAATCTAGAGAGGTAATATGTTTAGAGAGAGAGACTCTCGGCTGCTAGGGTTTCAAGAATGAAAGGGGAAGAAAAATGATCCTTTCCCCCGCTGCTGCCTACTGAAATACGATAGACTCGCTCGAGCGATAGTACATGGCGCTCTCGATTGCGGACCAGGACACAGAAAGCCTCGCTCGAGCCAAGAAGTTCTGCTCGAGCCAAAAAACTCAGTCATGACCCAGAAGCTCGCTCGATCGGAAGAAAGCTCGCTCGAGCAAGGAAACAGCTCTCAAGTCAAACTAGACGCAAACACTCGCTCGAGCGAAGAAACCCTGGCTCGACCACCAGAGACACAAACTCACTCCTCGCTCGAGCGACAAACATCTCGCTCGAGCGAAGGACTAAAAACCTGGGCGAACCACCTGCTCCCAAACACCCAACCTGGAACGAACAAGTCCAAAACATTCTATAAACAAATTAAAGAATTTAAGGACAGAAACAAGTTCTAAACAACAACCGAATCCACGGAACTAAGTCCGGATACTACAACCCAAGGAGAAGAACCGGGATCGCTATAACCTCCCCCCTTAAAGAATTTCGTCCCCGAAATTAAGGATGCGCAAAACACAAAGGCCAACTGATCAACAACACAACATCCCCCAATAATAGGAATTAAAACCTGCTCACCAACACCATCAAGCCCTTCTTACCAAGGAGAGACTCATTAAGGAATACGTTCCAAACGACAATACCGAAGGCAATAAAAGTCCACAACAAAAGCAAACCCTTCTGAAGTAAACTGGTTTATCACATCTGTACTTCGGAACACTCAAGCTACTGCACTCAAGCTATTAGTCATCGCACACCAAACTAAACGCAATGTTTCTCAATAAATGGTAATCAGGCAAACTCCCGCACATAAGTTAGGGCGGAATAAGGCATTATTCGTTGCTTACAAGAGACAATTCTCAAAGATAGTCAAAGTTCTCATGTTTGAACACTTCTTGCCTTAACAGCGCTTCATCCCCATTTAACATCTACATAAGTATTCACATGTTACTAGAACAATATTACCACTTATTAACATTCACCAAACCAATTGGCAAGGACCAATTCGTCATCCGCATCCGCATTTAACAAGAGTGGATCAATTATTCACAATATGTCATAACCACATATGTACGGATTCAACACTGTGACACTCGTTAAACACATTTTACGCCATATACTTTCTTTGCGTTCTCGATACATGAATTCACACACTTTTTATAGTGTCAGCTTCATTCCCTTCAATGTGAGGTGCCAGTCAATGCCTACTCTACATGATAACAAGACATTTCAATGTAATTCCATTACAATATATAAAGCTTTCTTTTAATGCGAAAACTCAATAGTTTTTGTATATATATTTTTCCAAATCACGGTGTTATCCAAAACACATAATCATCCACAATTTATTTGCCAAAAAATTCATTGGAATTCCTCCAAAACCCTTGAATTAAATTCAATTTCTCAACAACACCCTTAGTGGCCAAACACTAAAAAAAATTTTGTTTTTTTTTTCAAAATAACACTTACTCAACAACCATCACCAACAGTGATCCACAACCAACACAGAAATAACATTTCTATAATTAGTTAATAGAAACCATAC
>NW_021028337.1:300534-407453 GCF_004153795.1 Camellia sinensis | reverse complement strand
GAGGTCAAATTGGCAAAGTTTGCCTCATCAGAAAGAAAATTTTGTTTATGAACTGGGCCAAGCTTTTGCTACTACCGGAATTGTGTCATTAGGAATATGGATGTCTTCTCTGCTTTCTGCATGAGTTTTCAAGCCTACTGACTTTGTAAATAAATCCTCACGGATTTCCAATATATTTTGTGTCTAGATATATTCTGTAATTGTACATGTATCACATCTTATTGCATTGTTTTTTATTTTTAATTTTGTTTTAAGCTTAGTTTATTTATTATTTTAATAAACATCAATTATTAGTTCTTAATAATTGTTTATGATAGGTATTTTTTTAGTTCAACCATATAAAATTAGCACAACTTTAAAAAATAAAAATAATAAAAAAAGGCTATGTCAGCATTTTTTGAACGTCACGATATCCTACCCCAATAGTTAGATTTTTAAAATGTATAAATGTCTATGACGGCGTTTCCAAAACGTCGCTAAATGTCATAGAGACGGCATAGTACAGTTAGGGTAGGACATTTGGCGGCATTTTTAAAAACGCTGCCTATACTAATATAACGATGTTTTTCAAACGCCATAAAGCTATAACGACGGCCGCGTTGTCGGCGTTTGGTACTAAACATCACAAAAAGAATTAACGACGTTTTAGTAACTATAGCGACATTTTTAAAACGCCGCTAAAAGTATATTTTCCAGCAGTGCCCATCATTATATTTCTTTTATAACATATTGACAGAATTGTATTTTACATTATTATAATTTTTTATGATATATTTAACGATTATAATGATTCAATGAAAACGCTATTATTATTTTTCGGTACGATTTCTATCAAGTTCACATCTCAACTTGAGAGAACTTAAGAAACCTGTGGGGCTCACCATGGGTTTCATTTTGATAGTTCAAGATGTTCATTTTGTAAGGTCATCAATATATAATATTCATGGAAAAAAATTAGATTGATCCAATAATCATAAGACTTCTATTTTATCATGTTTGTGTTTGAAAAACAGATGACAAGTATATTTTTCAAACAGACTATTCATTTTTTTTGGAAACAAAACACAATAAAATTTAAAGTTATGATTATTAGATTATATAGTATTAGATTTCCTTGCACAATTGATTGTTTAAATTGATATACTTCTCTTTATACTAATAAACAAATTGCTACTAATTTTAATAACATATACCCATGTATACCACGTATAGTATTCAATAAGATGGTCACTTGGCTTATTCTTGATGGTCATCTACACAACTTCCACATTAAAAAGACAAGTCAGACACGCTGTGAAAATGAATTGTAATACTATTCAAATAATAAGAATATTGAAAGTTGTTAGGCAACCCATGAAAAAAAAAAAGCAAAGAAAACAAAAAAAGCAAAAAATAAAATAAAAAACTCAATAAAAAAATTAAAAAACAAATATGCATTTTACACTACTGTCACATCAAAAATTGAAGAAGTTGAGCACCCCCTATATCTTTCGATTATTATAAATAAATTTAATAAATGTGTGAATCAAATGTCTAAGACAAACCATCAACGAAAAAGAGCATAAATTGACCCGATAACAATAGTACCAAAATTTAAAGAAGAATCTAAAAATCAAGTTGGATACAAAGACGGGGGATTTTGTCAAAACCTCATCATAATAAAATTTTAATACGTTAAGGACAAGCACACAAAAATTTATTTGAAAAGTCCAACACACATTACAAAAAAATTGACTTTTTGCGACGGTAAAATACCGTCGCTAATACTCCTAATGCCGTCGCTAATACTTTTTGCGACGGCAAAATAACTTTTTGCGACGGCAAGACGGGGGGTCGCAACTGCAGGGGTTGCAAAAGAGTTTTTGCGACGGTAAGTGCCGTCGCTAATATTTTGCGACGGCATTTTTTACCTTTTTGCGACGGCACCGTGCAGTCGCTAATAATTTGAAATTTCTTGACTTTTTTGCGACGGCCATATTTTACCGTCGCTAAAAACGTTATTTGAGACGGCAAAAAATACCGTCGCTAATAGTCTTTTTTAAAAAAAAAAAACACTATTTTTTGCGACGGTGTGGTGCCGTCGCAGAAAGTATAAAAAATATGAAATTTTCTATTTTTTGCGACAGTGTAATGCCGTCGCAAAAAATATTAAAAAATAATAAAATTTTTATTTTAAATAATAAAATTTCTATTTTTTGTGACAGTATAATGTCGTCGCAAAAAGTAAAACCTATAATAAAATTAATAAAAATATTAAAATTTTCTATTTTTTCCGACGGTGGTACCGTCTCTCACTCTCTAAGGGCTGATTATTTACATTTTATTCACAAAAACATCATAACAGAAAATAAAAATAAAAATTGATCAAACCATCAAATTCAATATTTTACAAAGAATAATTAAACTGTACATGTTCATAAAAACATATTTAAATTATAAAATTCACCCAAATCCTAAAAAAAAAAAAAAAAAAAACTGATCCTGCCCATTTCCCCCTTTGGTGAATGTTGTAGTTGAAGCCAATGGTGATGGCAATGGTAATGCAGCTCCAGAACTTGCTTTCTTCTCATCAATGCTGAGAACTGAGGTATTTGACTGGTCGACATTCAAGGCAGTGGTCGACTCTGAAATAGCTCCTGATTTAAACTTTGGTTTTTGCTTAAGAGCATGAATTCCAGTGTACAGTCTGTAAAGCGAGAAACACAACACAACCCGTAAATTCATGAGTAGAAATCCATACAAGGCACATATGATACAATCGTATACACCATATTTGCTATCGTGAACGTGACATAATCTTCTAATGTGTTGAAACAATATAATATTTCTTTCAAAATCCAAACTTCATCAGAAGTAACCATTTTCTTCAAGGGAAACACCAATCTATTGCAAGAAACAATTTAACAATTCGGTGACACATGACCTTCGCCAGACAGAGAACCAGAGGGTATTAGCCCCCAACCAAACATTGGAAATTTCACAATTCAACTCTTGCTGACATGGCTGCTAACCAAGAGTAATGTTTAGCACTGTTCCATTTATATCTTCTTCATGACAAGTTAACCAAAACTCCATCTTAACTACGCATTTCCAATGATGAGGAAAACTTCACAACTATAGGAAGTAAGGCCAATATAGGAAACACAATAGCTGATTAAGGACCAAACATGGCAGATGACACCTTGGTCGGTCAAATAATTCAAGTGTTCAGCTCAATGTGTTCTAGGAAAAGCTACCGATACAACATCGCTACCTTGTGTGCCTGTTTTAGGACCGAAGGGGATTTAGTCCTAAAACAAGTGTTGAATCTAGAACAAAATTAAGGACCGAAGAAAAGCAACCACATAATGACCGCTGCTTTCTTTAAAGGCAGTTCTCATCCACATTTTTTGTATTTTTGTCATTTACTATAAAGTTAAGGTTATTTATGTCTACATACATAAATAAGGGCAAAATTGGGAATGACATGAAAATTTGTGATGATCTGATCAACATCTGTTAGTACTATTAACAGACAACTAACAGATGGGAAAAGTGAAATTCAAAATTGAACCTGAAGGGAGGTTAGTGTTTTTTTAGAAACGTCAAGGGAGGCTTCTATAATTGTCATAAACCTCAGGGGAGGTCAGTGTAATTTACCCTTTTAAATAACCTACCTTCATGATGGGTTCAGTCTTGATAACCACTGAGATCAATCACGCAGAAGTCTCACATTTTCAGAAAAATAAAAAATAAACAAATGACATAGTGGCAATGTATCACCTAGCATGCCTGGCGTACTCCTCGTAATTTTCAAGCAACATCTTGCCAGCCTGCTCATTCAGAGCTGATTCTGGAAATGGTTCTATCAGTAGACACCTGACTACCTGTGATATATAACAAATATAAGAGCTTAATGAGAAGATAATCGGACCAGCACACAAGCCACGTGAATGCAAAAATCTCTAGAGGATTGACGGGTTCAACAAATTACTGGTCTCTGCATCAAAGTGAAACAAAACTAGTACTCTAAACTGCACATCAACTTACAATCAGAACATGTCGTAACCCAAGACTTGGATTCCAATCCTTTTTTCAATGTGTTGACACAAATCTCACCATTTGTTGCAATGTTTGGATGAAAAATCTTAGTCATAAAGTAACCTTAGGGAGGGGAATGCGGGAAGTCATGAGACAATATCAATTTCATGCGGAAAACACCATTCTCGTAGGGAGTTCCAGCTGCAAGGTTGATATTTGGTCAGTCTAAAAAATAAATACCTTTAATGATCATACAAGGTTTGAGTGAAAATAACATACCTGGGCCTTCAATGTCAGCATATATGATTGAAAAATCATCATCATTAACACCTACTTTAATGCCCTCCGGAGGAGTTTCATCAAGATTCTTCAACTTCGTCGCAAGTTGCTTAATGACGTTCGGTGGAAGATTTTCATTGGTTGCCTACCACAATAATCCAACAAGTAATGTTTGTGAGAATATTCCTTGATGTCAATTAATGAATTCTACAGACAGAAAAGCTCTGAATTTATATCCTTTTTGACTGAAAGGGATCTTAGTATTCATTGTACAACAAAGTGCTAAGTTTGGCACATATGCCCTAGTTGAGAAGTTTAGAACATGATGCAAAAGATGTCTATCACAAAACCAAGACATGTGTCACCATCCAACTCAAAAAAAACAAAAAAATCCAATCAACCACAAAGCATTTTTAACTAACCACTGCAAAATGCAATAGATAATTCAAACATAGGTTTTACAGTCCAGCTCATTCAAGTTTAAACCTTCCATTACTCGTGCAATAACACATCACATTTTGGGGAAAAGAATAATTTTCTTTAATTGTCATGGAGAAACTCAGCAAGCATCCGAAACACTCAAGCAAGAAAATTATGTTCTAAAAACCGGGAACATTACCATAGACACCCAAATAAAGGCAGTCGTCAAAGACCTCCGAGACGTAGCTGATTCACAGAATTGGCAATGATGTGCAAGAACTTCTCCAATTATAGTTTTCAAAGAGAAATGCTTCAGCCACCATAGGAAATCCTTAGAGAGAGAAAGTGTGTGTGTGTGTGTGTGAGAGAGAGAGAGAGAGAGAGAGAGATAATAGCAGCTGACCCTGTGACAATATGTTTTGATTTGGAGTAATGTTTACTGAATTGTTGTAGATTTGTGGGTGTTAAGATGAAAATGCAGTGAAACACAGGTTAAACTTGAAACAGTGAGTATGGAGGTGTGGGAGAGAAAGAGGTTGAGGAAGGAAGTGGATGTAATTGGTGGTGAGATAGTAGAACAGAAAGGCTATGATCAAGTCATAAACAACGTAGGAGAATGAGTGGAGAACAGATCGACGAAAATAATGGGGTGGTATGACCTTCTTGATCTCGCTGTACGGGAAAGAAATAAACCTTCTCGTATAATCCTGTTGATCAAGTCTGCGCTCCTCCGTACGTCGTTGCTTTACTCCCTGAAAACACAAACGTGAGCTAACTGGCGGGTGTGTGCCAGATATCTCTCCAATGCCTAAGTCAGCAAAAATAGACAAATAGACAAAAGCTCTGTGTATTCGAGAATCAAAGTTGTGTGTTACCTCTCCATAGGTGATGTTTGTAAGATTTTGTAGGTTCCGTATGGCACAATCCTAGTAGGACTTTTACTCTTCCATGTAGAGTCCTCCTAGAATTCATACTCCTGAAAGATAATGTTTATCCTTCAACACCCCCCTCACTGCACAAACCAAGTGAGATGGTTTTACCATGGTCGGATTTCTATGACCGAGGTAAACATGGCTATGCTAAGCCGCAAACTGGACCGAACTACACTCAGTTCGGTTCTTCCTTTCATTGCTCTTACCTCGGCTCTACATGCACAAACCGTGCTAACCATAGTGTTAGTCTAGACCGTGCTCAACAATTAGCTAGGTCTGACCGAGCTAGCTACACCATGCCTCGACCGAGCTAACTCTGGCGACCGAACAATCCGCAGTACTCTCCTGGACCGATATAACAAATAGGCTCTCTGGGACCGGACTAATCATCAAGGCTCTGGGACAGGACTAACTTCAAAGCCTTTTTACTCAGCCCTTTGTATTGCGGCCCATGACGGCCCATTGCCCAGCTCGGCCCAATTTTCATATAAATTACCCTCGCAATTTCCCCTTAATTCCATCTGCGCAGCATGATAGGGATTACCTTGTCTACCAGCCGAGCTAAAAAACTTCTTTAGCCTTTCTGACCGAGCTAAAAAACTCTTTTAGCTTTTCCAGCCGAGCTAAACTTACGCCGGCTTTACCTATCCGGTCAAAACATCTCTTCAATCACAGTAACTGAAACGCTTCTCATTTCATGGACACGTGGCAAGCTCTTATTGGCTGAAGGCAGCTGTCACGCTGCCCTCGTACCTCGCGTTTTTTGAACAGTTCCCGCCTTTTCGACCTTCCATCTACACAAAACAAACCCTTGCTTATTTTGAATCACTACTCATCTCCTTCTCTCTCTCTTCTAACCTCCACTGCCCTTCAACCTTGCAACTGTGAAGCTCGTGTTTTGCTGCTGCCGCTTGCTCCCATCCTCTAGGCTGCTCGATCTTTATCAGGTAAGCATTATAAATCTATCTTGTTTTGCGTACTTGTTCAATCTACTACATTTTGTTTTGTGCATTTTTGCAAAACACATTCTTTTCCATTTTTGCTTTGCCTTGCGTCTTCTGAAAAAACTTATAAGAACCACTTGGATTCAAGAAATAACATGAAAAACACTAGTTTCGATCCAGAATCATGATGCAACTGGACAAGAAAGTTGTTTGTTGTTGATGTCGAATTAGGCAGACTATCTAACCTAACTAATACTTCATGCTACCCCATTAGTCTCAATAAGCCAAAGTACCCTACTCTCTCTAACCGAGCTAATGAACCGGACTAGGGCTGTGCAATAGTACACTTGGAGGCTTTAATCCCGACCGAGCTACATTCTGGAGCTAAACCAGCCTTCCTAGTTTAGACCGAACTAAAAACGCTGCCCCTAGAGGCTCAACCGATGCTAACAAAGCCTTTGCACAAAACCGAGATCACAAATCCCTTGTTTATTCCGTGATAACAAATCCCTCGTACAAACCGAGATAACGAAACCCTTGCTCAAACCGGGCTAAGATACGTAGCATTCCACATAGCCGAGCAAAGATTTGATATATCTTGCCTTTATTTCTCTTTAGCATGGTCCAACAGTCTGTGCTTAACACCTTTGTTTTTTCACTTTGCAGACTTTAGGTTGCCCAGGAACTCCTTTGAGCGCTCAACCGAGCTACTCATCCCACTTCTGCGACCGAGCTTAATCACAAGTATAATTTATTCATAACTTAAGACAGAATAGGTAAATATAGGTTTTTAGTAGAAACACCTGGTGGCCTGGCCGAATTCCGAAGGGAGTATAACATTCCTAACGACGTCCATCTCACCTTAGCCGAACAAGATATCATACCTTGGGGAAACCTTGGTTTTGTTCCCTTCACCATCCTTTCCATTGTAGAAACCGGCCTAAGATTCCCTGTACAGCCCTTACTTTGTGAATTCCTTAGGCAAACTAGGATATGCCCAACTCAGCTTTCCACAAACTCATACCGCATAATAAATGGTATAGCCAAGCTAAACCGCCGTGCTGGTATTAACCTCGGCTTAGCCGAACTCTTTCACCAATATTCTATAGGCTCAAAAGAAGACGAGTGGGTTTATTATTTAAGAATACGACGCCGGTGTGAGAAAATAATAAAGGACACACCAGACAAAGACTTAAACGATGACGATTTTTTCTGGGTATCTGGCAATTTCGAAGACCACCAAGCCCAGATCCCAGGCCGCAGTATAAACTGGAATAAAGGAACCCCCGGTATAATTACTTCGGTTTCTTTGCATGCGTCTATTTTATTTCGGTTTCCTATTCCTGAATCGATCTAACAGTTTTGTTTATGCAGATTCAACCAATCTTCAATCACTATACAATTACCTCAATCTGAACACTCTCCGCACTGCACTACGATATCCAGAAAGAAGTTGGGCCAAGCTACTGAATTTTGAACTGACGTACAGATACAGCAGCCGACGTAAAGCCAGAATAATAGACTTCTTACTAGAAGCCTCTCCCGAACCGGACCCCAACTTGCCACAAATTAACCTGGTCCGTACTACTGCTGAAGAAGAAATGGCGAAGAGGAACAGAGTGGGGGCCCTCCTAACCAAAACACACCCAGCCGAAGTACCACCAACCACCCAAACTCAAGAGACCGTGGTAGCTCTTCCATCTCAACAACCCTCCTCTTCTCGCCCCAGCAAGCGTGCCTGGACTACCCAAACCGAGCAACGCCTTGTTGATGAAGATGAAACCACTCTTCCACCGAGCCCTCCACTGAGCCCTCGGCCAGAGCGTTCTGACTGGGCTAGCTCCTCCAAGTGTGCTCCAAAAATGTTTTTCCAAAACCGCGCTATCCGTGATACTGACTTAGTGGTAGCTGACAAAGACCATATGCTAGCCTTCAATCTGGCAAAGAGTGTATGTCTGCCCCCTGATATGGAGCATCATAACCAATTGACCGAGCTCAAGGCCATCCGGTTTGCAACAAAATCAATGATCCTGGTAAGCAGCCCCTCTGGTCTCCCTAATTTTTCCAACTTTTTGCTCAGTTTTGTCATTAGTTTCTTTTCATTCTTCTTCAGGCCATGCAAAAGAGTCAAATTGCCCACAAGCGTGTGTTGGAGCTCCAAAAAACAGCAAGGCAAGCCATGGCCGAAGTAACTGAAAAAACTGCCGAGCTAGAAGAGGCTAGGAAGCAGCTAGCCTAGCTAAAATCCAAGAACGGTCGTCTGGCCGATCTTGTTAGCTCGGCTGAAACAGAAAAACAAAAAGCTGCAGCCGTGATCAAAGACAAATATTTGCGCGAACTTGCTAAACTTGAGGGCAAGAAAAACGCCGAGATAGAGCAGCTAAAGAAGGATGTTGATGACACCGAGCTCCGGGGTTTCAAGGAGGGGGAGGCGACTTACATTAAACAATGTGAAGCTGCCAAGGATCTCTTCTTCAAGTGCGGTTGGAGGGCGGCTGTAGAGCAGCTCGGTCATAGTCCAGAGACCGAGGTCTTCAACGCTCCAGCATACTTCATTCCGAGCTCTATGACGGAATATGCTGCTGCCCTTCAGCAACAATTTCTTGAGGATTCGGATGATGAAGAAGACACCTTGCCCAAAGATACCTCAGCTGTCAGTGATCCCGTCGATCAGTCAGTTCGGTCGGAGCTAATGGTGGAAGATCTGACCAACGAGCTGCCTACTGAAACCGTTCTTCCAACCGAGACCGTGCTACCGAGTGAAACCGGGCTCCGAGTTGATATTGATGCCGACCTTGATGATCTGTTTAACTGACTTTTTTTTTTTTTTTTTTGTGCTGTTGGAAACAAATTGTAACCGAGCTGAGGCCCCACCCTTTGTACTTGTTTTGAATTTTCAATGAAGTCTGCTTTTACTCCAACTGTTATCTCGGTTTACTTTCCTGTTTGTGCTTGCTTTCTCACTACAATTTGAATGAGAAACAATATTTCCCGGTCGAGATACTTTACCCCGGTCATACCTGCCAACCACTCTTTAGCCGAGATGCCTACCTCGGCTGAAGAGTACTAAGAGTTGGTTTAATCCAGCCAACCACTCTTTAGCCGATATCCTTACTTCGGCTGAAGAGTACTAAGAGTTGGTTTAATCCAGCCAACCACTATTTAGCCGATATCCTTACTTTTGATTACTAAGAGTTGGTTTAATCCAGCCAACCTCTAAGTTGGTTATTCCAGCCAACCTAGAGTAAAGTGTTTGTTTATTCCGACCAAACGTCCTGCAGCCTGGATCCTTATCCTGGGCTTAGGAGGGGTGTTGGTTTTTCTAGCTAACCTCTAGATTGGTTTTTCCAGCCAACCTAGAGTAAAGTGTTTGGTTATTCCGACCAAACGTCCTGCAGCTTGGATCCTTATCCTGGGCTTAGGAAGGGTCGCAGTTGGTTATTCCAGCCAATTGTGTTTTTAATACCCCTAACTCACCTAACTCACTAAAACAAACTTTTACAGAAGGAAACGTCTATACTGAAAAGAAACTACTTGTTTTATTGAGAAAGGAAAAAATTACACATACTTAAAGAAAAAAAGCTAAAAATAAAATAACTTTAGATTGGCAGTATTCCATGGCCTGGGAATTGCCTTGTTGTCCTCATCTTCTAAGTGGTATGCCCCTTTGCCTGCTAGTCCAACCACTTTGTAAGGTCCTTCCCAATTAGGCCCTAACTTGCCATCCCCCGGTACCATGGTGTTTCCCATCACTTTGCGTAGCACCCAATCTCTGATCTTGAATTGCCTTGGATGCACTGTCTTGTTGTCTTTCCTGGATAACTCTTGTTGGTATGAGGCAATGTGAATCAGTGCTTTTTCTCTTCTTTCTTCTGCAAGGTCGAGCTCCAATGTTATGGCTTCGCCATTCAAGTCTGGATCAAAATTCTCGCTTCGAATTGTGGGGAGGCCAACTTCTAGTGGGATTACTAGTTCCATACCATAGGCTAAGGAAAATGGTGTTTCTCCTGTTGATCATCGAGGTGTGGTGCGGTAAGCCCATAAAACATGAGGAAGTTCCTCAGCCCATTTGCCTTTTGCTTTTTTTAACCTTTTCTTCAATTCGTCCAAGACGACCTTGTTTGATGCTTCTGCCTGGCCGTTGACTTGGGGATAGGTCGGTGTAGAATTGTAGAACTCTATCTTGTACTCCTCGCAAAAGCCTCTGAAAATTTTGCCGTCGAACTGAGTGCCATTGTCCAATATTAGTGCTTTGGGTATGCCGAACCGTGTGATGATATTCTACCAAACAAACTTCTTCACATCTTTCTCTTTTATTGATGCTAATGCTTCTGCTTCCACCCACTTTGTGAAGTAGTCTGTTGCTGCTAGAAAGAACTTCCTGTTTCCGGGTGCTGTTGGAAATGGTCCTACTATGTCTAAGCCCCACATTGCGAAGGGCCATGGGCTGGTTAATGGTAGGAGTTCTCTGGCTGGCTGATGTATTTGGTGTGCGAACTTCTGACATTTCTCGCACTTCTTCACATACTTCTCCGAGTCTGCCTGCATGTATGGCCACCAGTATCCTTGTGAAATGGCTCTGTAAGCTAACGATCTTCCTCCTTGGTGGCTTCCACACTCCCCTTCGTGTATTTCAAACAAGAATGCTTCTACTTTGCTAGGGTGGACATACTTTAGATAAGGTCCTGAGAATGATTTTTTGTACAATGCCATAGATGGGGAGAGCCAAAATCGTTATGACTTTGCTCTAATTTTGTTGGTTTTCTTTCTTTTCTTCCGGTAAGACGCCGTCTTTTAAGAACAGTATAATGGGATCCATCCATGAGGGGCCTAATTCGGCGCAACACACCTCTTCTACTTCGGGGTCCTTAATGCTTGGTCTCGGTAGGTAGTCAATTAGTAGTGGGTGAGGGATGGATGTATCTGCCATTGACGCAAAGCCTGCTAGTTCGTCTGCTCTGCTGTTTTCCTCCCTGCCAATCTGTTCTATCCTTACTACTTCAAATTTCTTGATCTCTGTTCTGACCAATTCTTAGTACTTGGCCATCCTATCATCCTTTGCTTCATAGTCGCCAGAAATTTGATTTACCACCAGCTGTGAGTCGCTGTAGACCATTAGTTCGGTGGCCTTCATGTAGAATGCTTATTTGAGTCCTACAAGAAGTGCTTCATACTCCGCTTCGTTGTTTGACGCTGGGAAGCCAAGGTCGATTGCTTGCTCCACAACCAGGCCGTCTGGTGAGATAAGGACTATGCCAAGTCCTGCACCATGCTGGTTGGATGCTCCATCCACAAAGAGTTTCCATATCTCTCCGACGAACAATTTCCAGCAAGTAGAGGGATCAGATGATCTCATAGGGTCAAGAATGTCGCTGGTGTTTTCTTCAAGGTCCATACTTGCTGTCTACCCCTCGCTATCTGATTGAACCAAGTCTTTATTTGTTGGTGAGACTTGGCTTGGTGTAGCATGGTTCGCTTCTGCCTCGCTCCCTTTACTCTGGTCTGCCTTGGGGTCTGACTGAGTATCCTGCACCAGGGGTTGTGCTATTCCGGCATCAACTTCCATCCCTAGTTCGGTTGTATTAGTCAGTTCGACTGGGCAGATATGATGACTTCCAGGAGTAAATTCTGCGACAAAGTCTGCCAAAGTTTGGGCCTTTATCGCGGTTCTGGGTTGAAACTTGATGTCGAATTGTCCCAACTCTACTGCCCACTTCAAGATTCGCCCAAAAAAGTTCGCTCTCTCAAACAAAGCTTTTAATGGGAAAGCTGTGAGGATGATTATGGTGTGGGCGTGAAAGTAGTACGATAACTTTCTTGAGGCCATCATCAAGGCCAAGGCCAGTTTTTCCAGTGGCAAGTACCTTGTTTGGCACCCAGCAATGTCTTGCTGACATAATAGATGGGCAGATGTTGGATTCCTTCCGCACAGACCAACATTACGCTAATTGCGTGCTGAGAGACTGCCAGGTACAGGAAGAGTTCTTCTCCAGGTATTAGGGTTACTAGTAGTGGTGGAGAAGACATGTATTCTTTCAAGTTTTCCAGAGTGCGGTCGCATTCTTCGTCCCATTCGAACTTGGATTTTAACGCTTGAAAAAATGGTCGTAGTCTGTCTGACGACCGGGTAATGAATCGGTTGAGTGTAGCAGCCATGCCGGTGAGATACTGTATTTCTTTTACTGAGTTAGACCTCTTCAGATCCTGAATAGCTTTGATCTAGGAGGGGTCTGCCTCTATACCCCGATTGGTCACCAGGAAGCCCAAGAATTTGCCAGATCCTACACCGAATGCGCACTTAGATGCATTAAGGCGCAACTTGTGTTTCTTCAGAATCTGGAACATTTCACCCAGGTCCCTTAGATGGTCATTCTTATCCTTGCTCTTGACCACCATGTCGTCGATGTAAGCTTCCATTGTTTTGCCTAACAATGGTTCAAACATCTTGGTGACCATCCATTGGAATGTTGCCCCTGCATTCTTTTAGCCAAAAGGCATGACCTTGTAGCAATACAGTCCTCTTGGAGTTGTAAAGGACGTGACCTCCTGGTCTGGTTCGTACATGGCGATCTGATGTGTATTCTTTCAAGCTTTCCAAAGCCCGGTTGTGCCCCGCCGTTAGGTCTACCAGTTGATCTATCCGTGGTAGGGGGAAGCTGTCCTTTGGGCATGCTTTGTTGACTGTCTTATAGTCGACGCAGACACGCCATTTGCCATTCTTTTTTGGCACCACGACTGTGTTGGAAATCCATCTGGGGTAGTGTACTTCTCTGATTGCTCCTGCCTCCAGCAGGTTTCCCACTTCTTCCGTCACTATCTCGGCATGGTGGAGTGTCGATCTGCGTGTGCGCTGAATGATTGGTCTGGCTGATGGGTGGATATTGAGTTAGTGACAGATGAAGTTTGGATCAATGCCTGGCATGTCGTAGGGTGTCCAGGCGAACACTTCTATGTTAGAGGTCAAGAATTCTAAGACCTCTAATCTCTCAGTGCTGGATAACGACGAACCGAGCAAAAAGAACTTATCCGAGTTCTTTTCATCTATTCTTACTTCTACCAAGTCTTCCACCGTCTTTTGATCAGCTGCTTTGCCAACATCTGCGAACAGTTCATTGCTCTCAGGTTTTTCCACCGAATAAACATATCCCTAAGCAGCACGGCTGCCATTAACCGTGACAAAGCATTGTTTGGACATAATTTGGTCTCCATAGACCTCCTCAATTACCCCGGCTTCGTTGGGGAATCGCATTACTTGATGGTAGGATGAAGCTACCGCTCGCATGGCATGCAGCCATGTTCTTCCTAAGATTATGTTGTAAGTGGAAGGGACCTTCAACACCCAAAATTCCACTTGTTTTGTCACGCTTCCTGCCCTAACTGGAAGGATAATCTTGCCGACTGGGCACTCTGGCATTGAGTTGAATCTGATCAGGGGGGATACAGCTGGTGCCAAGTCTTTGTCCTCCAATTTCAGTTGTTTGAAGGTGTCGTAGTACATTATCTCACACGAGCTACCTTGGTCTATCAAAATTCGCTTGACGTCGTAATCCTTGATGCGGAGGGTGACGACTAGTGCATCGTTGTGAGGGCAATATATTCTTTCCAAGTCTCTGTCTGAAAAGGAGATGACATTCGTAGGGTCTGTTCTCTCCTTTTTGATAGAAGGTTGAGCGCTTAGTACCTCGCTTAAGTACTCAGCCTTCTTGATCGACCTTCTGAGCTCCCATACACGCTCAGGTTCGAATACTCTGTGTATCACATTGATCACACCTTGAGGTGGGGCGTCAATTGGCATTCCATTGGGGTTATTGTGGTCCTGGGGGGCTGGTTGCATCCCTCCTTCAATGTATCTATCCAGGTGACCGGCTACCACCAACTCCTCCAGATGCTGCCTCAATGGCATACAATTTTCAATGCGGTGCCCCTTTTCTTTGTGGAAGGTGCATCGCGATCTTTCGTCGTAGTCCTTCTGAGCCTCTCCTAGCTTGGCAGGCCATTTAACGAAAGGTTCATCGCATATCTCGCTTAGAATCCGGTAGATTGACTTTTTGAATACCGTGGTAATGGAAGTGCGGACTCTCAGCTATCTTTTATCTTGGTCTTCTCCGTTGTTCCGCCTACCTCGTCCGTTTTTGTTCGGATGTTCTACCGCGTTGACCTTTGTCACGATCTTTTTATCTAGTACTGCGGTCGTGCTAGACTTTGCCTTAGCACGGGCACCATCTTCTTCTACCTGAATGTGTTGGTGCACTCTCTCCATTAAGGCCTCCATTGTGAGAGGCGGTGCCATAGTGATTGAGTCCCTTAGTCTGTTCCCGACTGGAAGGCCTCTTTTGTATTGTGCGATAGCGAGATTGGTGGGGCAGTCCCCAATTTGGTTGAAGGTCTCCCAGTAGCAGCTATTGTAGGATTTTAATGACTCTTTTTTGCCCATGTCAATGGAGAGCAGTTGATCGATTTCCACCGGGGTTTTGGTGTTTGTTCTGAACCTTGTTACGAATGCCTCCGCCAATTGCGCCCAGGAGGCTATGCTGCCTTCTGGAAGTTTTTCGAACCAAGTCAAGCCTAGGTTACCAAGGCTTGATGGGAAGAGGATGCACATCAAAGCCTCGTTTCGTCGATATACCGCCATAAGCTGGCGGAAGTGGCTTAGGTGCATGTAAGGGTCTGTCTTCCCTTCGTACATAGTAAATTTAGGCTGGATGAAGCCTGAGGGTAATGATGCATTCTCAATCGCCGGAACGAACGGCGAGCTATGTAGTCTTGCCAATGCTTTATCTGTTGGTTCGTAGGCAAGATGTGGTACTGGCATTCCAACTTCGACGCTTCCATGCGTCCGAGGAGCCAACCGCCGAAGGGCCAGAATTCTGTGTGGGTCGTGAGCCCTAGCATCCTCCTTCTGTCGCGCCCTTTCTTCAAGAACAGTCCGTAGGTTGGACGATCTAGGCAACTCCGTTTGCCTAGATGATGTCTGGTGCGTGTGTGAGGGCCGATAAGTACTTCCCTCTGTGTAAGACCTTAATGATCTCGTTCTCTCAGACCTGGAGTAACGAGTTCTGGAAGTCCTTGATTAAGTGTCGCTCGTCCTGAGGCTTCTACTCTCTGCTTGCGATGTCATGGTATGCCTACTACGATCTTCTGAGTGGCGAGGAGGCGCATTACCTTTGCACCCCTCTTCTGTCGCCACCCCTTTTCCCTTGATCTGGCGCTTCATGGCCTCCATGTCCGCCGCCATCTTCCTTATTAATTCATCTTGCTCCTTCACGCGGTCCTCCAGAACTTGAGGATCAATCCTCCACCTTTGTCTGTCAGGACTTCGTGAATGAGAGTGATGGGGGCTGTTAGTCTGCCTCCTCCCCCTTGCATCCCTCCTGGTATTCTGTCGTTGTGGCTCCAAGTCTGTCATGGGAGGGATAGAAGGTAGGCCTTCGCGCCTTGCACCCCCCTCTGGTGTTTGTCCATCGATAGCGGACTGCGGCAAATCTTCGTTGTGCGCCATTGTTTTTAAAGAGGAAAAGCTCGATCAAGAGGTTTTGTTCTAGTCTGTAATTCTCACAGACGGCGCCAATTGTACGGGAAAGAAATAAACCTTCTCGTATAATCCTGTTTATCAAGTCTGCGCTCCTCCGTATGTCGTCGCTTTACTCCCTGAAAACACAAACGTGAGCTAGCCGGCGGGTGTGTGCCGGATACCTCTCTGATGCCTAAGTCAGCAAAAATAGACAAATAGACAAAAGCTCTGTGTATTCAAGAATCAAAGTTGTGTGTTACCTCTCCATTGGTGATGTTTGTGAGATTTTGTAGGTTCCGTGTGGCATAATCCTAGTAGGACTTTTACTCCTCCATGTAGAGTCCTCCTAGGATTCATACTCCTCAAAGATAATGCTTATCCTTCAACACCCCCCTCACTGCACAAACCAAGTGACATGGTTTTACCATGGTCGGACTTCTGTGACCGAGGTAAACATGGCTATGCTAAGCCACAGACTGGACCGAACTACACTCAGTTCGGTTCTTCCTTTCATTGCTCTTACCTCGGTTCTACCTGCACAAACCGTGCTAACCATAGTGTTAGTCTAGACCGTGCTCAACAATTAGCTAGGTCTGACCGAGCTAGCTGCACCATGCCTCAACCGAGCTAACTCTGGCGACCGAACAATCCGCAGTACTCTCCTGGACCGATATAACAAATAGGCTCTCTGGGACCAAACTAATCATCAAGGCTTTGGGACCGAACTAACTTCAAAGCCTTTTTACTCAGCCCTTTGCATTGCGGCCCATGACGGCCCATTGCCCAGTTCGGCCCAATTTTCATATAAATTACCCTCTCACTCGCCAACTGTGAATGGAGGTTTCGAGTAAGGAACTCGCCAGATGACATCACGATCTGACTTCTCTCCCTCAGGAGGAACAGACATTCGGCCACCCGCACCCATTGTTCACTAACCTGAAAAAAAATCTTTCAGTTTCACACCCTGCGATTTTACACTTCAAAAAAAAATCATCATCCCAATAATCTATTTTAATCTTCCACCCCCCAAACCCATTTCTGCAGAACTCTCCCAGTTGGTCCTGTGGTCTCCCATAGATAGACCCTCTAAAACTAGCTTTCTACTATTTTTTCTCTCTAAAATAATTCATCTTCTACCCCACCCCAAAAACATAATCATCATAATGTCTAATCTTCCACCACCCCAAAACCATAATGATATATTCTCTTCCACGACAAAAACTCCATCATTCTGACCATACTACTTTTCTTTTTTTCTTCCACCCAAAAACCATAATCATAATCTTATACTATAGAAACATAATTTAATCCTCCAGGCACCTCTCTTTCTTTCTTTCTTTTTTTTATTATTTTCTATATTATTTATACCAATTTATATATAAAAACACCTAAAAATATGTACAAACATATAAAATTATACAATACTATAAATGACTAAATAAAAAATATTTTAGTGACATAAAATAATTTGGCCAAAATGGGTGAGATTTTAGATTAAAGCTTCAATCTAATTTTTCTACTGAGAAATTCATAAAATAACATATTTCAATTTTCATCATCGGATGTTCAAAACAAAGCACCCAAGTCTTAGGGCCGGTTAAAATGGGGTGTCTACAATATGTAGGCAACTTCAAAATGCCTACTCGATCAAATACGTCCAGGTCCAATCCCCCTTCAAATTTTCACGCTTTCTTGTAGTCTGTATCCACCATATGAGGAGCAAATCGAGCTAATTCATTGAATTTGGCCTCATACACGGCTACAGACATGCTGCCTTACTTGAGTTCTTGGAATTCAGAAACCTTTCGGTCCCAAAAGCACTGAGGAAAGTACTTATCATAGAAGATCTCGTTGAATTATGCCCATGTCATGTTCCTATTGCTATTTCGGACAAGCAACCACCATCTTCGAGCTTTATCTTTTAAGGTGTAGATGGCCAAAAGAACCTTCTGAGTTTCGAAGCAGGGAAATACTTCAAACAATTTTTCTATTTCTAGTAAGCAAATCTCTGCCTTTAATGGTTCAATACCCCCCAAGAAAGTCAGCGGTTTCATTTTCATGAATTTCTGACTTTGGTTGATGATGTCATTGTTATCCAATTCAACTTGCATTGGTGGTGGAGGCAGAAGTTGTAGTCTTTGTTGCTGTCTCATCGTTTCAACTAAGGCTTCAAGCATTTGTTCCATTCAGCTCATACGAGCCTCTGAAGATTCAGTTGTACCGCCACTTCTTGTATTTTTCATTTGCTATAGGAAACAGAGCACTTATAAACATAGGAATAATCTTGTTCACAATGTCTGGGGTAAGTTCATTTCTTCCAATTTCATATGTTCATGTTCAGATTTAGTTTTCACATTACAAAAATTAACACACACTCACACATGTAGATGAAATATCCCTAATTCTTTTCTAGGACATCCTATAGCTCATATGGACTAGTGTGTACAGTATAACACATGCTCTGATACCATTCTGTCACGACCCAAACCCGCCCCTATAGGTTTAGAGTCGTAACCGACCAGTAATCCTGGAATTACCAAAGGCCTCTGAACAGAATAACAAATATAAGGGGCTAGCGGAAGTAATTACAAACATAGAATGTCCATAGAGCTGTGTAGACATACATAGGACAGAAATTGAAAACTTGGATATATAAATATGACGTCAAAAGTTCATAAGTCATGTGCCATCATGTACCATCACACAGATATTAACAAAAGGGACTTAGCCTAGTGTACATGTAACCAAAAACAAAGCAAAACATCCTTATACATGTTTCACAAAACTTGACTTCATCCAACAGGAACCTCCTTGGGAGGCACAAGGGCTGGCTGACAAAACTCAAACTCTAGGCCATCAACTCTGGGCCTGGTGATGCGCCTAGTCACCTACATACATAATATAAATAAAGTGAACGGAGCCCAGTGAATAATAACATAGTAAATGGTTAAATGAATGATGTCTCACAACAAATTCAGAAAGTAGAAACAGAGTCATAATTCTTATTCTTGTCCAAAATCATATATAGAAATTAGAGTTAATGCTTAATCATACATCATACATCGTACATCCATTAGCGCTAACAAATCAGATACAGATCATTAAAGGCCATACTTGACCAGTTCCACAAAGGAACCTCCGGTACCGAAAAAAATAACATGCTTAAGCCATGGTATTGTTATTGTTACCCCAGGCAAGGGCCCTGTGCTCATAGATCACGGTATTGTTACCCACGGGCAAGGGCCATGTGCTCATAGACTACGGTATTGTTACCCACAGGGAAGGGCCATGTGCTAAGGATGCCACGAATACTTTTCAATATATGGACAATCATTCATTGTTACAGAATATAGCATTTCAGAAAAACAGATCATTTCTCATCATATCGTAGCATATAAGAAAATACTTAAACGTGAACATAGCTTTACAAAGTTATTACTCACAGATGGCTCCAATGCAGATAGACAAAGCGAACAAATCAAATAATTTTCGGCACGTGACCTACACAAACATAAAAAATACACATATTAAAACACACACTCGGAATTTGTTAACATATTTCGTTTCGTTCTTAGTGTGTTTGTAGTCCTTTTCCTCATTATTATGTCTTAATCATGGCCTAGGAATGCCTACGATGCAATAAGGATGCCAAAACATGTTGTTCAACACTTGGTCAAATTTGCTGAAAACAAGGTCCTCGCTCGAGCAGAGGGTCAAAAATAAGGGTGGTCGCTCGAGTTCAACTTCCGTCGCTCGAGTGGTCTGTAAACTACTCCAAAGACTGAGGTCTTCGCTCGAGCACAACTCTTGTCGCTTGAGCGGTCTACAAAAATGGTAAACTTCTGGGAGCATGCATTTTACGCTCGAGCCAACTTCTGCTCTCTCGAGCGGAAGTGCAAAATAAAGGGTGGTCGTTCGAGCAGAGGTTCTGTCGCTCGAGCAGTGAGGCAAAATTCTGGGATTTCTGGATTGCACTCCCAAGCTCAAAACTCAAATTTAACACATCAAAACTCATCCTTTTGGGCCAAAACTCAAGAAAACACTTAGAAACTTCTAAAATATCAGGAATTGAAGATCATTTAGCAAAATCAAAGCCCAAAAGCATGTCAATTGTTCAAAATCAAAATTGAAACTTTGAAACCAAAACACGCATGCAATCGTATGAACTCCAACCTTCTAAAACATGATCAAACAAGGTGTTTAACTCAAAGATATGTTGAATTCTTAGACCAAGACCAAAATAAGGACATGCAAGAGGGAAATTCTTTGAAATCAACCTCTCAATGCCATGAACTATGCATGCATGCATGGTTTGAGTTACAATTCTTAATTCTAGCTTAATTCTCACGTCAATCCACCTCTTTCACTTGAATTCTTACATGAACTAACTCAATTACATAACTAAGGGTTTCATTTCCTACCTAGATGCCTAATTTTGTTCTAGAGGTTCAATTGCTTGAGTTTCCAAGTCTAAACCTTCAGTTATCTACAATTCTTCTACCATCTCTTGAGCTCAAACTCTCTAGGTTTCACTCTCTCACTCCCACATTTTTGCTCTCACGGATGATGATATGACAGTGCAAAATGTATTCTAGAGGTTATATGAGCTTTATATAGGCTCCATTAGTGGCTCTAATTAATGATTAATTAATTGACACTGTTTATTCTAATTATTTGGTTCCGATTCGAATTTCAATTAAACCTATTATAAAATTCTAAAAATTCCAAATAATACATATATCAAGTCAATTTCGCGTTCAGATGTCGATAAGGCCTTCAATTTGCAGAACAAAACAGAAACACAAACAGACATTCCTACTGGAAACATATATAAACACAAAGAATACCATACACGTGCAATTAATTCAGAATTCCACCTTAATTACTTAATCATAGGTCGAGTTTGTTACAGTTACGGGTTTTCCATAATTCATATAGAGTCTTGTCTACTTTCTTCCGAGGTATTTTATTTAGAATATAATTCGCAGAGAGAATTGTTTTCCTCTCACAAGTTTTGTGGTGACCCAGAATTTATTAACATTGCATTCATCATTTCTTTTAACATTCTATTATTCCGCTCAACAACACCATTTTACTAAGGAGAGTATGGCGCTGTGGTTTGGTGAATAATCCCAAATTGAGCACAAATCTCAGCAAATGGGGATTCATACTCACCACCACGATCACTTCTTAAAGCCTTGATTTTCTAGCTTAGTTGATTGTCAACTTCATTCTTGAAAAAATAAATTTATCAATCTCCTCGTCTTTGTTTTTGAGCAAATAGACATAACAGTATTTAGTGCAATCATCAACAAAAGTGATGAAGTATTTGTTGCCACCACATGATTGTACGACTTTCAAGTCACATACATCACTGTGCACTAAATCTAAAGGCTCAGTACTTCTTTCAACAGAATGAAAAGAAGTCCTTGTCAATTTTGCTTCTACACAAGTTTCACACTTGTGATTTGGATTAATCTTGAAAGATGGTATGTGATCTAACTTGATTAATCTACACAAAGAGTCAAAATTTACATGACCCAGTCTACCATGCCATAAATTAGAGGACTCAAGCATATAAGCAGAAGAAGACGTTTTCTCATTAATTTTACGGACAGAAGTCATTACATTGAGCTTAAACATATCGCTTGACATATATCCCTTCCCCACATAGACCCAGCACTTGGTCAACACGACCTTATCCGACTCAAACACCATGTGGAAGCCATGCTTACTTAAAAGTGACCCCGAGACTAGGTTCTTATGAATGTTTGGCACATATAGGACATCGTTCAGAGCCAGCGCTTCTCCTGAAGTCATCTTCAGGACCACTTTGCCTGTACCCTTAACAGATGAGATCGTAAAATTCCCCATGAACAACTTCTCACCATTTGAAACTAGTTCAAAAGTTGTGAACATCTTCTTCTCCACACAGATGTAGCGAGTGGCCCTAGTGTCCACCCACCATTCCTTTGGGTTGGACCCCACCATGTTCACTTCAGAGACGACAGCTGCCAGATGTATGCTGTTTACATCTTGTGATAGATTCTTCATCTAAGCCATATGAGCCCGACTTTTGTTTTGTGGAGGGTACTTGCTGCAAGGCTTCTTTTTTTTGTGGCAATCAACCACCCGATGCCCATCGCTTCCATAATTGAAGCACTTTCCATTGAACCTAAAAGTAGGTTCCTGTGGCTTGTAAATCGGCCTTTTGGAGACACCGCCTCTTGCCTCCAGCTTTGAGCTTTTGCCTGTCGGTGGATTTTTCTTTAACCCTGAGGACTGGCCATGCTCAACCACATTTGCTTTCACAGTGGAGGCATTCCCCCATTTCCTTCTGTTGTCTTCCTCAATTCAAAGCCTGACAACAAACTCTTCGACTGTCATCTCCTTTCTCTTGTGCTTCAAGTAGTTCTTGAAGTCTTTCCAGCCGTTAGGCAGCTTCTCAATCAGCTCAGCTACCTAGAATAATTCACTCAGGAACATTCACTCTACATGAATCTTATGCCAAATTACTTGGAACTCTTGGACTTGACTAATGACGATTTTTAAGTCCACCATATTGAAGTCTAGAAACCGACCAACGACAAATTTCTTTGCCCCAGCATCTTCGGTCTTTTACTTCTTGTCCAAAGCATCCCACAACTCCTTTGTCAACTTCTTGGCATAAAACACGTTGAAAATTGAATCTACCAAGTCATTCAAAACATAGTTCCGGCAAAGGAAGTTTGATTGCTTCCAAGCATCTAAAGCCATGGGCTTCTGCTTGTCTTGCTCATTCTCTTCAATGACTGGTGGATCTTCACTCAAAAACCTCGCGAGGCTTAGAGTAGTCAAGTAGAACAACATCTTCTGCTGCCATCTCTTAAAATTCACTCCCGTGAATGTGGACTCGCCTTTTTCCGCACCCCCTTTCGGAAAGGTTGGAAAGAAAGGCCTCACAGTTTGGACTCCTGTGGTTCTGAATCTAGTCTCACAAGTGCAACGTGAAACTGATAAACACCAAAAGTCCAAATTTGGCAAACCGTTTGGAAAATTGATTTTAAATCAAATAATGCCAAAATTGGACTCTTTGCCAGATACAAAGTCGTCACCTAAATATTTTATTTTTGGAGAATTTAGGAAACCCTGATCATGTCGAAGGCCACGTGTCCGTCATCACCAAAGTTGCCTTAGCTCGGAGAACTTAGGTACGGAAGGGGAAGATCATGAAATGAGCACCCCTTGCTCGTCCGATCAAAAATCGGCATCTACTAATCATGATATGAATTTTTATAAACATTATATGTTCTTGTTCCAGTTATTAACTAACATTACTACATGATGCGCACAAGCAAGTATAGACTGGTTTGCTTAATTTGGAACAATTCAACTCATATTTGTTTGCAAAAATGGTTTGAATTTGCCACCTCGAGTGGGCTTAAAGATTGCGGATTTACCACTAAACATAGTGGGCTTAAAGCATACACTCGTTGAATTGTTCCAATTCAAACAACAAGCCTTTATCCACAGGCATTCATGCAGTTTAGCATTTAAGCACATAACCTCATGGCAAACATGATAATCATGGCAGCATTCACACTTATGCAAGTATACTAAAGCATAAAAACTTACTGAGTACTCCATGCCAAAACAGAAACTAGTTAGAAAGATGCATGATCCTAACTATACAAGATGTCTAATGCAACACATGTAATAATGCAATTAATAGGCTCAGCTACTAATATGGCATATAGATCGATTTGATAACATGCGGTTAAACACATATTCAAATAAAGTATTGAAACAACAATGCAGTTTGAATGATGCGTCGAGCCTCGGTGCATGCAATACGAATGAATGGATACAAGCATGTGATATGCTAACTGAAATATATCCATAATCTAACCATCAAAAGCGGTTAAATAAAAAGGAAAAAGACGTCGGGTTGGAAGACATACACACACGCACGCACACTTATTACAACATTACGCCCTCGCAAATGAGGGTCCGAATGAACAAGAGCTAACTAGTTACGCTAATTAAACTAATCTAATTAAGCTAATTAGACTAATTATTACAAATCAAATAAATAACTAGCAAACTAATTACTAATTATTACAACACTTTAATTAATTAGCAAACTAATTAATTAATTTACAAAACAAATGCGCATAACTAGCATGTAAGACATTAAACTATGCTGCCACTGCTCTGCCTCGGGGAGTGGAAAAATGCACATACTCGGCTCTCGCTCGAGAAGACCACTATTTTGCTTTCGGAAGCCCCTGTTTGCAGGGTTGAACATTTCCAGAACCTTTCTGCTCCACCTTACCAAATATTCCCTGAGGCTTGCATCAGTGGCCTGCCGGCCATCTGTTGGCCAAAAATGTGTACTGCCGGCTAAAAATGAAGCACTGCCAGCCACTGATGTATTGGTCCACCATGCTGCAACAAAGTAAAAACAGAGCAAAAATGGGGTTTTTGCAAAGGTTTGTTTGTATTGTTTACTCTCCTTATCATCACACAAGCTCAAAGGGAGGAAACTCTTGGCCCTCAAGCCATCAATCAAGCAATTTCCATGCATGATGGCTAAGGAACCAAGTTTGTACAAGTTCAATAAATGCACAAACAAGACCAAAATGACCACCACCCTATCATGTATTATCAAGGGCGATGGTGACCTAGAAAAATGGCACATTTCATCACTATTGAGTATATAATGGCCCATTTGCCTTGTGTCCAAATTAACGTCCGATTTGAACACATGCAATGCAACACAAAGAATGCTTATCTTGCACACTTTTACTTGCCAATTTTGTTTACTCATTTTAATTACCAAACCATTCATTAACCAATTGTCCATTGGTGAGTGTCCTCTAAAAGGAAAGAAAGCTCAAACCCAAGTTGCTTTAGGCATGAAAGAGGCAATGCACTGTTGGTAATGAACCCCCTAAAGGATTAAACCATTAGGTGTAACACCTCCTATGGGGACATATTTTCTGAGTGCCAATACATGGCCAAGGTGACGCCGAAGTGTCAGCCGAGGTGCCACGTGTCTTGGTCATGACGCCGAGGTGATCTCGGCTAGGCCGAGGTTATCTCTAAAGATATCGGAGTCCGGGATAAGCAGATAAGGGATAAGAGTCCTAAAATGAGAGAAGACTTCAGTTTGGGTAAAGATAAGACTCTTAGAGAGTTTATCCGAATCCTATTGGGAGTCCAAGATTAGCAGTAATCCTAAGTCCACTAGAGCTAGGCTTCTATTAGGACTAAGATTGTATTGGCTATAAAAGGGAGGCACCCTCATGGGTCTAAGGTACGCAATTTATATTCTGAATAATAAGTTAAGCACTTTTGTTATTTTGAGAGATAATTGACTTGATCGTCGGAGTGCCCCCGGGTGGACGAAACACTGTCGGAATCTCTTCTTTTTGTGACAGGTCGTTCAGGCTTAATCTATTCTGTCAGTGTTCTCCAGCTGAGTGCTTGATTGGCAGTATGGTCAAAAATTGACACACACAATTTGGCGCCGTCTGTGGGAAAGAAAGGAGAATAGATGGCGAACAATGGACAAAATGAGAAGATTGGGGATGACACTCCTACTGGGAATGGGAAACCTGTTAACCTTGACGTCGAAGAAGACAACTGCAACGAAGAGACTCATGATCAGAATCACAGAGGAAATGACATCAGCCAAGAAGGCGACGTACCAAAGAAAACGGACCAAAGCGGGTATTACAACGAGGACGACCTTCAGGTATGGAAGAATAGATGCCTGCGGAGGGACGATGAGGTAAAGGGAATGGCGAACAAATCGGCGGACCTACAAACGGTTGTCAATTTCATGATGCAAAATAACGCCATGCAGCCACCGTTCCCGTTACAAGATACACCGATTCCAGCGGCCAAGAAAGATGCCCAACAAGATAGGCAGAAAACAGTCCCTACAGTCCCCCCGCACACCAAGAGCGAAAAACACTCTCACCGGCCTTCAAAGGAGGTCGGGCGAGGAGAGTCGAGAAGAGAAGAATCTCAAAGGACACATCGTACCAAGGAAGCAGACCCCAAAGAACATCGGCATGTTCAAAGGCAAGAGTTGTGCTTCGACGCAACTAATGGAGAAAGGTCGAAGAGGGCTCACAACGAAGCTGAGAGTAGTACACCTAAAAGGCTGAAGTCAGGAGATAGCCGAGCTCCTGGTCGGACCAAGGAGGACCTAAGGGATTACCTACAGAGGAGGTGACAAGATGCCGAGGTAACCTCCCCAGCTCAATAGAATTGGACAAATTCAAAGCCCCGAAAAGGTTTAGCATGCCAAGATTCCAGATCTACGACGGGAAGTCGGACCCCAACTTTCACGTTGCTTTGTACCTGAACTCGATGGCGTTATACACCGGGAACGAGCCGTTGCTTTGCAAGGTGTTCCCTTCATCCTTCAGAGAAATTACATCGTACTGGTTTCACAAGTTGCCGAAAGGAACTGTGAAAACCTAGGAAAGCCTGGCCGAGATGTTTGTGGCCAGGTTCGTGACGAACAAACTACAGCCATTAAGGGTGGATGCCCTGATGGCTCTGAAAATTGGCGAGGACGAAAGCCTGAGGACCTATGCCAAAAGGTACTATAAGGTATTCAACTAGATATCAGAATGTAACCAAAAGGTGGCGGTCGTATCATTTAAGAACGGCCTAAAAGATAATTGTCTGCTCCGAAAATCATTAGCAAAAACACTGCCAAAAAGTATAGAGGAATTAATGGCCAGAATAAAGAAGTACGCCAGGGGCGAGGAGGATACGTTCGGAACAAATGCGCAGAAACCAGAGAAGAAAAACCGCTCACCGAAGCGAGGCCGAGGTGATGGTGGCAACAACAAACCAGAAATCGGATTAAGGGCTGCTAAAGCAGTTACAACCGTATTCCGAATTCTGGTTTACAAAGTCTTTGAGAAAATCCGAACCCAACCCTATTTCAGAGCACTAGCAAGGGTACCAAGAGAGTTTATGGGAAGAAGCCTTGGTAAGCATTGTGCATACCACAATGAAGATGGGCATCTGACTCAGGGTTGCAGAGCCTTGAAAGCACAGCTGGAAGACCTGGTAAGGCAAGGTCATTTAAGGGATCTTGTAGATGACGCCAGGACAAGGGAAGAGCAAGCAAGACTGCCTCAGGCACCAGCAGTACCACCTCCCCCAGCACAGCAACCGTAGGCAGGCGGACCTCGGGTAATTAATGTAATTCACTCGAAGGTCAACAAAAACGAAATACAAGGGGAGACCCAAAAGGTAAAACACTTGCAGCATGTGTACCAGGTCCAGGATAAAAGACCCTAGGCCAAGGAGTGTTAGGGACTAGTAGTGTCCTTTAATGAAGCTGACCTTGAGATGGTGTAGCATCCACATAACGATGCCTTGGTAGTATCCCTCCAGGTTGGGGAGTGCCAAGTGAAGCGCATCCTAATTGACCAAGGTAGCTCTTGTGACATCATGTATGTCAGGTGTGATAAGGAGCTTGGCCTTCACCCAGACGATATGGAGCAGCCCAATAGCTCAATGGTCGGGAATGCCGACGTGGCCACTAGGAGCAGCAAACTTGGAGGTGCAGGCTGGCACCAAAAAGATAAAAACAGAATTCACCATAATTGACACACCCTCCCCCTACAATGCTATCTTGGAAAGGCCATGGCTACATGCAATGGGGGTTGTTCCCTCAACGTTGCATCAGCTATTGCGGTTCCCAACAGAGCATGGGATAGAGGAGGTCAGAAGGGATCAGTTGCAGGCAAAAAACTACTCCATAGTAGCAATGAAATCCACCTGCAGCATATGAGAACCAAAGACAGTAGAGATCAAAGACGAGGACGTGGAAATCCTAGATGACGTTGGCAAAGAGCCAACCGAGAAGAGTAAAGAAGCCTTGAAGAAAATCCTTGTTCAGCAAGGGGATGAGGAACGCTTCTTCCTTCTCGACTCGGGCTTAGCCGAGGAAGAGGAAAAAGAACTGGAGGCTTTCTTGAGAGCAAACATTGAGGTATTTGCCTGGACGCGTTACGAGATGCTTGGCATTGACCCTGTGGTCACTTGCCATAAACTGAACGTAGATAGGTTGGCCGAACTTGTAATCCAACGAGCAAGAAGACCGAAGTTGATGCATGTTGAGGCAGTGAAAGAAGAAGTAGACAGACTTCTGGAGGCTAAAGCCATTCGAGAGGTAAATTACTCGACATGGCTATCAAATACCGTGGTAGTGAAGAAAAAAAATGGTAAATGGAGGGTCTGCGTAGACTTTACCAGCCTAAACAAGGCTTGTCCCAAAGACAGTTTCCCATTACCCAAGATTGACCAATTGGTGGATGCCACTTCAGGGCATGGAAGGATCCTGGATGCCTACAGGGGGTACCATCAGATAGCCATGTACCCTCCAGATGAGGAGAAGACTGCGTTTATCACCCCAAAAGGGCTGTATTGCTACAAAGTGATGCCTTTTGGGTTGAAAAATACAGGAGCAACTTACCAGAGATTGGTAACCAAGATGTTCAGACACTTAATTGGCCAAACAGTGGAGGTATACATCGATGACATGGTCGTGAAGACCAGGGAACCTAAGGACCATCTAAAAGACTTAAAGGCAGTCTTTGACATCCTAAAAACATATCAGCTCTGACTCAATGCATCGAAGTGTGCATTTGAAGTTGGATCTGGTAAGTTCTTGGGATACTTGGTGACCAGAAGAGGCATTAAGGCCAGCCCAGATCAGATCAAGGCCATCCTAGAACTAAAAAGCCCAACATCGGCGAAGCAAGTACAGATATTGGCTGCAAGGGTTGTAGCCCTGAATAGATTCATAAGCAGAAGTTCTGACAAATGCAAACCCTTCTTCAGCTTAGTGAAGAAGGCCACAGACTTCTTATGGACAGAAGAGTGCGAAATCGCCTTGGCCAACTTGAAGAAGTATTTGACCATGGCTCCAGTTCTCTCAAATCTAGAACCTAGAGAGGAGCTATTCCTTAGCAGTTTCGGAACATGAGGTAAGTGCAGTGGTAATCCGAGAAGAAAAATGAGAACAAAGGGCCGTTTACTACGTAAGCAAAACCCTGGCTGATGTAGAAACCAGGTATTTACCCTTGGAAAAGTTAACGCTGGCTTTAGTAATGGCTTCAAAAAAGCTGAACCATTACTTTCAAGCCCACAAAATTGTGGTGCTAACTAAACATCCTTTGAAGTCCCTGTTGCAGAAGGGAGATCTGACAGACAGAATAGCCAGATGGGCAGTGGTCTTGGGCCAGTATGACCTAGAATACAGACCCAGAACAGCAATCAAAGGCCAAGTTTTGGCCGAGTTCACACCAGGAGCCATCGTACATCGGGCTCCATTGAGCTTAGGTGAACAATGTCCAAGGGAACAAAGAGGAGCCCAGCCGAGGGCAACGGAACAAACGAAAGAAGAAAAACTCAGGCCTTGCAGCATTTACATCAGCGACTCCTTTCGACTGTTTGTTGATGGGAGTTCAAATCGACGAGGAGCGGGGGCAGAAGTAGTACTGGTATGTCCAGATGGACAAACACTGATTGGAGGACTAAAACTAGCAGTAGCAGTAGAAGCAGATGAGGTGATAGTCTTCTGTGACTCTCAACTTATAGTCAACCAGACAACAGGCAAGTTTGCAGCCTGAGACGAAAGGATGTCAGCCTATGTAAAGGAGGTCGGCAAATTGGTGGCCTTGTTTTAGAATTGCTGACTATAGCAGGTTAGCCGAGATGATAGCAGTCACGCTGATGCCCTGGCCAACCTAGCTAGTGCAATACAACCTAGAAAGACAAGGACGATAATGGTTGACTACTTGTCTGGTCCAAGCATAGAACCACTAAACACAGTGCGCGAAGCAATGTATGTGGAGATAAGACCAAGTTGGATAGATGCAATAATAGCATTCCTTAAAGACAGGAAGCTGCCCGATGACCGAAAAGAAGCACACAAGATCAGACTGAAGTCGGCAAGATTCAGTTTGACCCCAGAAGGACACCTCTACAAAAGATCATTTACTGGACCCTTTCTAAGGTGTGTGCATCCTGCACAGGTTAAATATTTTCTGTACGAGATAATGGAATCCTCCTCCCCTGCCAACCTGAGGTGGACGTCGGCAGGAATGGAAAACTCCTGCCTAAAGTACTCTAACTTAGTTGGGGTGTCTACCCTATGCTTCCACATACCCATGACGTCGGCTTAATTGGAGGAGTTGGATTTCAGAAGAAAGTGTTCTTGAAGGGTTTGAGGGACCTCAGCTAAAACCTAAAAATGTACTATGGTAAGAGTTTGTATGGATCTAAAGGGAATTTGTGTCAGTTTTTCCTAAGGTTCATAAGTTCTATAGACAAAATCCCAATCCTAAGTCTAGGCAAGTGAAGATTGAAGGCAAGAATCTGGAAAAAAAATATGGCAAACAGAAACAGGAATGCGATTCAGAGTCAAGAACAGTGATAAATCATCAAAGAACACAGTGGTAAAGCTTGTGCAGGAGTGTGAAGCCAAGAACAGTGGCAAAAATCAACAGATATGTAAACAATGTGAGCATTCAAGAAAGGATTGGGCAAAAAACAAAATCACGAAGTAAACATGCTCAAGCACATGGTGGAAATCGAGGTACAGATTAAACTATTAGAGACATGAGCAAGTTCGCAAATATGACCGAGTTTGAAGTAAATCAAGAACTGAAACCAAGAGGAACAGTGGCTTACCAGAGAAAGTAAGGCCGGTGTGAAGATCGCCGAAGTCAGATGACGGTTACAAAAGCGACGGAGCGGTAAAAATCTCACCGAAAGAGGTGAACAGAGCAAGTTGCAGAGCTCGAACGCTTGAATCAAAGGCAGATTTGGGAGAGCGAAGAGAGAGAGCTTGCACGGGAATGAGGATGCAAAGGTGAAACGATGAAGAGAGAGGAAGAAAGTTTTGTTGAAACACAAAACAGCGGCAAAAAGGCAATTAATGTGCCTAAAACGACGTGCGTGTCAAACGGCACACACGAGAGCAATGTGACTTAGTGGCGCGTATCTGGTACAGCCCAAAGAGAGAGAGACGCATGGCAAGAACGATTGAGTAGTCATGCGTGACAGCTCATACGCGTATTGAAGCTCTTAGAATTCTCGATTTAACAGGCTATAACCTCGGCTTGGAGGATGATCTCAGCTGAGAAACTTGAACAAAACTTGGTTAATGATTTTGTGGCATTGGTGAAAGCAGACTGTAAGTTTTTGGTCATATTGAGCCGACGTATTATGACCTCGGTAATGAACGAATGAAGTGAGCTTAGCCGACGTTCTAAATGGAAGAAACGATATAGGTTCCATCACCTCAGGATGCCGAGGTAATAGAACCTAGAGGGCAATTGTGGGGACATATTTTCTGAGTGCCAACACATGGCCAAGGTGACGCCAACGTATCGGCCAAGGTGACGCCGAAGTGTCAGCTGAGGTGCCACGTGTCCTGGTCATGACGCCGAGGTGATCTCGGCTAGGCCAAGGTTATCTCTGAAGATATCGGAGTCCGGGATAAGCAGATAAAAGACAAGAGTCCTAAAATGAGAGAAGACTTCAGTTTGGGTAAAGATAAGACTCTTAGAGAGTTTATCCTAATCCTACTGGGAGTCCAAGATTAGCAATAATCCTAAGTCCACTAGAGCTAGGCTTCTATTGGGACTAGGATTGTATTGGTTATAAAAGGGAGGCACCCCCATGGGTCTAAGGTACGCAATTTATATTCTGAATAGTGAGTTAATCACTTTTGCTATCTTTGAGAGATAACTGACTTGATCGTCGGAGTGCCCCCGGGTGGACGAACCACCGCCGGAATCTCTTTTTTTTGTGACAGGTCTAGCTGAGTGCTTGATTGGCAGTGTAGTCGAAAATTGACACACACTCCTCCATTTCACACTTAGGCAAACAAGTGATTTGAAACCACTTTCAAAACAAAACCAAAAAGTGAAGAAATGAGGAAGATTGCAGAGATTAAAAGTGCTGAAAATGAGTATTAAAAAGCACTAAAACATGCAACCAACTCAAACCAATGAGAGTTAAAGTCTTAAAACACTAAGCTAGTGAAGGAATTAACACTACAACCATACCATGCAAGGCTCAAATGAAACAAACAACCAAAAACAGAGGCAAAATAGCCCTAAATATGGTCTAAAACATGCTGGACTCAAGACACAAAAAGCCAAAACATTAAGCTAATGCATGGGGTTGCACTACAACTATGCAAAACGGGACTCAAACAAACTAACCAGCCCAAAAGAGAGCTAAAACAAGTTATTTCAGAGGCTAAGACATGCTGGACTTGAGCTAAGTTAGGGTAAAAAAACATGTTAACAAGTAAAGCTAGCTAGGCATGCAAGCAAGACACAAGGAGGGAAGGCTAACCGCTCCAATTTTGGGCTTCAAAATAAGTTTTTTACCACTAAAAAATCTCTAAAATTCAATGGTTAAAATGCCCAAAAAAGTTGGTTTTAAAGTGCTGAATAAAGGCACAAAAGCTTTACAAGCAAAGAAACAATAAAGGTAAGTCACCCCTAACTATAAAAGGGGTTCAAACACCATTTTTAAGCCACTAAAACAAAGCTTTTTACAGTTCAAAACCAGCCCCAAAATAGTTGAAAAGGGTGGCAAAACAAGTATACAAAACAAGTATAAACAAGGCAAGTGTTATACCTTTGAAGCAAAGCACAAATTGGCCAACAATCCAAGCCAAAACCACCTTCTAGTGCTCAAAGAAGGTCCCAAGTTACCTCAGCTCAAAGACTAGCAACTTTAGTTAAGGTAATGCATGTAAAAGTGTAGAGAAAACAAGCACTTCGCACAAAAATTGTGTGTGTGTGTGTTTGTGTGTGTGTGTGTGTGAGAGAGAGAGAGAGAGAGAGAGAGAGAGAGAGAGAGAAATCTAAAGCTCAATTAACATAGCTTCGTGGAATAATTCACTGAAGAACATTTCCTCTGCATGAATCTCATGCAGAATTACTTGGAACGCTTGGACCTGATTGATGACAGTTTTTGAGTCCACCATTTTGAAGTCTAGAAACTGACCAATGACAAATTTCTTTGCCCCAACATCCTTGGTCTTGTACTTCTTGTCCAAAGCATCCCACAGCTCCTTTGCCGACTTGTTGGTATAAAACACGTTGAAAAGTGAATCTGCCAAGCCATTCAGAATATAGTTTTGGCAAAGGAAGTCTGACTGTTTCCAAGCATCTAGAGCCATGAGCTTCTGCTTGTCTTCATTCTCTTCCACAACTGCTAGATCCTTATTCAAAAACCTCGCAAGGCTTAGAGTAGTCAAGTAGAACAACATCTTCTGCTGCCACCTCTCGAAATTCACTCCCTTGAACTTTTCCGGGTGTTCATGATGGTTGAGCGAGCCTACCGGAATAGCAAGAGTAGCAACATGGTTGACCACAAAGGTCACAACAACCAGGTTGACCACAGAGGTCACAATAGAAGGGGTTGGCAAGCTAGTTGTCCCGGGGTTTTGATCCCTACCAACATTAGCAGTAGCAGCATTAGTAACAATTGCCATTTTTGAAAAATACGATAGAATTTCACTTTCTGTGTTTCTGTAAATTAAACTTAACACTAGAAAATCCCACAGTTGGAACTTTAATTCAAAACTAGTCTCACCACTTCCCTTGAATCGAACATAGTCAGGAATGTTTTTAGGAAGACTGGAGGGGTCACATCGGTCCCACTTAAAACTCATTTAACCTTAGACAAAACTTTCAAGAGCATGTTGACTCCTAGTCTATGGTAAACAATTTTTAGAATTAAGTTTTCCAATGGATAAACTAGGTTAAAACAAACCAAGGTCCAAACTTACGAGCAATTTAAAAATTGCTAACCAAATTACAAGCAATGTAAAAAATTGCTATAATAATTACACGCATATAAAATGCTTCCAACATGCCAAGCTAACAGCCTTGCTTAAAATAAAATTGGCAAGTAATCATTTCTAAATCTTAAGCAGAAAGTTGCTTCAATGATAAAGATAGTAACCAATCCATAAAGATTTCAATTAGTTCAAAAATTTCTTTCCACGCTTAGGTATTTCTGTTCAACACAATGGTTAGTAATCCATAATTGTGGTTTTACAGTCCCAAATACTATTCATTTGGATTTTAATTTTTTCCATTTCCTTTTGCATAGGTATTCCTGTAAAGAAGGTTAGCAAAAAACCACAACAAAATACAAAACAAATAATCTAAAGAAACTGTAAAATAATAAATCAATTTAATAGCAAAATTAAGTAAAATTAAAAAGCTAGACAAGTTGTACAATTAAACTTATAACTCCCAAATAAATTACAAACCTTATAACTCTAAAAATTAAATTAAAAATTAATTGACAAGAGTTATAGGAAATTATAACACAATAATCATGTAAATAAATATAGCGATTAACATGTAAAAAATTCTAGACATTAAATCATGTAAGATAAACTAAAATCTAAAAAATAAGTAGCATGTCAAAAATTGCAACACCCATAAACATGCACATTATAAGATAAAATTAAAAGACATGCAAAATCATGATAGGGAATTAAAATAAAATAATAAACTCGAAACCGTACACTTCTTGAAAAATAGAAACTGACAATGCATATAAACACTATATAGTGGGCTTCACCCAAAAAAAAAAAATCATGCCAGAATATGCTGAGCATAACATATATTTTTTTTCCTATTTAATTAAATAAATATCAATGAAACCACAAACTCAATTAAACAGTGGGCTTCTCAAACGAGGAAATAATTTCCGTTGTTCAGAAACAAACAGATTCTATTCAGGTTGTATTTTTAATTAAAGAACTTGCTGGATAATAATGCAGACAATTCTTTATATCAACAACATAATTTCCTAATAATGCAGACAATTCTTTATATATGTAACAATGGGCTACAATTCCTAATCATGAATTTTCATATAACACAAAACAGTGGAATAGTCTAATCAAAGAACAAAACCAGTGCACATATTACCGAATTCATAAAATCACCAGACATACTGACACAATAGGCTACCCAGAAATCAATTTGGAAATATACTTACAAAAGCAAAACAGTGTTCCTAATATTTCAGATGAAGCTATTAGTTTAATTTGTTGAAAAAAACAACTAATTTGTTTTAAGTTTATTGTACATATTGTGTAATTAAACAAAAACAAATAGATTCATATATTAACAATCTGAATTCCATGCTGAAAAATTATAAATAGACTAAACAGAAATACATAATAAAATAAAATTAGCAAAAGGAAGCAAACCGAAGCCTTTATGATACTACAGTCTCCTTAAAACAAATTATCCGTCTCACCGTGGGTGCTGGAGATACGTCAGCTTCTGTCTCCCATGATACGATGATTTTGAGCGGTTAACGCAGAAACACCTTCTGTTAACTTTGGTGAACTAATAATAGTAGCACTCTCTCACACAGGAAGAAAAATATAGAAGCAAGCAAACTAACTATATAATTCTGTAAGCCAAAAATTCTGTATTGACAACCAAAGAAGTTGGTCTCTAAAAATATCATAAGCTCATACTGCTATTGTTTGGCAGACAATAGTAGAAATGCAATGGAAAGCTACCCTTTATTATTATCATTTGGTTCACATATGTAAGAAAAGTTGTTCCCATAATAGTTTCCATTACAAATGTTGATCATCAGTATGTCATTACTACAATAGTAAATACTTTTGAGGATAAGTAAAACATGATATATATTAAAAGAGAAATAACATAGTTATATCAAGCCATAATCTACAGATTGAAGAAACCCAACAAAATATAAAAAACAGTAGACAATTAAGACTAAAAGCCATGACCACAGCTAGCAAACGCAATTTATCCTGAAATCGCACGCAAAATTAACAAACCCTACAAGGACAGCAAACACAGATCTAGAAAAGGTTAGAACAATTCGAGATGTTTAATATTGTGGAGGTGTATCTTCACAAGAAATGGATGTGCTAGGCTGAACTTCAATATTTGAAACATCCAATATGTCAACTTCCATGGCTGTCTTAAAGGGCATTTTAGTTTGAACCTTAACAACTGGCAAACTCTATGGGTGTATTAACTGAAATGCATCAATATCTTTAAGATTTAGACGTACGTTACGATCAATGAAGAGGAAGTTCTTGCCCAATTTCACTTTTTTCTTACGCATGCCTTCCATTTTAAACTTAGCACCATTCGATGTACCCCCTCCAATCCCTCTCTGCCACTCGGTGTACCTCCTCCAATCCTGCTACTACTACCACCATCGAATGGATCTTGGTTTCGTGATGGGCTTCCCCAATCAAAATCAACACCAAAATGTTTAGACCAAGGCATTGACGTACTTCGCTATGGGGAAAGGACATAAGCAAACATGTTGACATCTAAACCATCTAAATCTCTATTTTTAAGATACCGCATAGCCAAATCCCAATCAAAATTAAAATCCTCATCAAGAGTATCCTTGATTAGAGCTATTTCAAGCGGGTCTAAATGAGAAAACATATCAGGTGGCAATGAACATCTCCAATTGTTATGATTAAAGTCTTCATTCATGGCAATACCTTGCCTTTTTCTTCTTTTGATAGCCGTCTAGTGGCCGACTTAGAGTTGATAAGGAAACCCTTTTTCAACATAGTACAAACCACTCAACAGTGGGAAGGAAGATAAAGCAATATACCCAAAAGAAATCACAACACAGAAGGAGAACCAAACACCACAATCACAGCAAAAGGACATCCAAGAGCAATTTGATAAGACAAAGATAGAAATTAAACCATCAGAGCAAAACAACCCAAATCACCAATGAAAAGCAAGACACTGATGATGAGTCTTGGAACCGATTTACTGAAAACAAGAGCAGGTTGCAGAGTTTGGATCTACTAAAGCAACACTAACAAAGCACAGCTCTAAGGTAAGTAAAGATCGGGACTAAGGGGAGGGGGAGATCAGTTTGGCGCTGGAAAAATGAAACCAAAGACAGCTTAAAGCACAACCAGTTTAAGAACATACCTTGGCAAAGCCCCCTCCCCCTAAGGGGTGAGATCCAAAGAAAGAGGTGATCAAGAGGGAGATAGAGCCCCCCTAAGAGAGCGCCGGAAACCACCTTGGTGAGAAACCCTAACAACGCCAGAAATTGCCTCTTGAGCCGCCGGAAATCGCCTCTCTTTCTTTTTTGGCATTTGTTAGTTTTTAATGTAAGACATAAACTACACCCCCACACCCTAAGGTTGTGTTTGGGTTGAGATTTAAGAAGGAAATAAAAATAATAAAAAGAAGAAGCAGATGAAATGTAGGTAAAATTCACAAACATTACACTCACTTTTTCTCTCTCTCTTCCTCTTTCCAAAATCTTACCCAGATCAATGATCCAAACACAACTTAAGGGGCCATCCAAGTTGGTATGTTGTATGCTCCCCACGTTACTGATGAGGTTCCCTCTTGTTTGCCCAGTTCATTGGCATATAAGGGATGTCCTTTGAATCTCAAATTTACCTTTCGGTAGGTTCAAAGGGCCCTCTCTAGGGATTCTCGATTATTAAAAAAATAACTATACCAACCCACACGTAACTCATCAAGCTAAATTAAATCCCTAAAATGCAATCTTTTTTGAGCTTCAATTTCTAAATTGTCTCACTCATCTCAAATTATGCAATTTTTACCTCAAGCAAAATTATAATAAGAACTGCATGAACACAATTTTCTTTTACTGCATTTATTCCATTGAAACAGCAAACCTAAGATTTACTGATTTTTCCTTCAAATCATTTACAGAGTCAAGAAGAATTATGCTTACACAACTAGTACTATTCACATACTAAACAAACTACTTCCTAGAATTCGATCATAGTAAAACAAGAAAACACAAAACAAAGAAAGACAATGAAGGACTAAAACAATACCATAATCATCTAAAATACAGAAAATACTAATCACTTCAATTTGCATTTTCAAACTGAAAAATGAACTCATACCTAATTAACCAGTTTATTCTACTTTCATGTTACAACAAAAGATCCCAACTCAAGTGGAAGTGTTGGAAGCATTATTAGATTAACCCACATAGAAAGGAGGATCATGAATTCTTCTGCAAGGATGACCAACCAAGGATGGAGTTGGCAAGATCTTCATTCAGATTCACTGGAAGTGGTGGCATCTGCTTCATAATTTCCGGCATGTCATTCAAGCTGCAATATTACTGTCAAATTAGCATGTATGACAAATGTATTACTCTATTCATTAGTGTAATGCTACTGCAATGAAAATTTCATGCATGTCGAGCAAATAAAAAAAAAAATCAATATTAAAGATGATCCAAAAAACAACAATTGAGGTCAAATTCTCAATATTTGTCTCCTCAAAATCACATGTCATAAAAGGTACACAACAAAATGAAAGTGAAAAACAAAAGAGAAGTATACTTCTTTGGCTCCCACAGTGATCCCACACAAGTCTCAGCAGTAGGAAAGACAAAGATCAAGAAAAGACAACAAAGAAGAAAATATACAATAAACTGAATTACAAGAAGAAAAAATAGTCATTATACAACTAGTAATGCTAACATCAAGCGTCTTCTACGGATAGGCAGCCCAATGCATGAGGCTCCCACCACTGTGGGGTCTAGGAAGGGTAATATGTATGTAGTCTTAACCTGGAATGCAAAAAGAGTATTTCCATGTTTAACACCCAGGACACAAAGCCCACCAATCAGGGATGCCTTTATACTAACGTAAAAATACAGAAATATGTAGCTATTGGTTTACAGACATTTCTTCTCAAATTAGTCAGCTGAATTTGATCTATTAAGATGTGTCTGTATGAATACAAGCCAATTAGCCAAATAACTCCTGATGGCAGCCATGACTTAATCTCATTCTCACTTCTTTCAGCATATTTTAAATTTTCTATACCACATAATGTCCCCGTTTGATATTGAATTTCCTATAAGATTGTAGCATAAAGAATATGTCAATATGCAATTATTTTCTGAGCCAAATCTGAAGTGTTACTCTCCTGAATTGCCGGATCTGAACCCAAAAGTAGGTTAAAATGATTCAGATACATGGGTGGAGAAGAATGAATAGGCATAAAGCCCTCGTCTGATTGGGATTGGTGAAATTTAAGCAGCGATAGTTCACAGCAAGCAAAATTTTTCTTATCTTACGGCTGGATATGAAGCGAAATCATTAATGGTTATTCTTTCACTATGGTTAACTGGACACAGTACCTTTTCCTAATGCAATAAAGGTGTCCCAACATTCTGCAATGAATTTTAAATATTACTGCTTAGCCAAACCAAACTAACCCTTGTGTCCCAATCAAGTAGGGTGGGCGACATGAATCCCTTTTCGCCATTCAGCCCTATCAACTTAGGTCTTCCCTTCCCCCTAACATCTCCATTTATGGTAATCCTATCTCTCCCTTACTGTTGCATCTATAGGTCATAGTTGTACATGACCAAACCATCTAAACATGTTCTCTCTACTTATTTGCGATAGGTGTTACTCATACCATTTCACCAATATATTCATTTCTAATTTTATTCTCTCTAGTCTTCTACACATCTATCTAAGCATTCTCATCTCAGCTACACTCATTTTATGCACATGTTTCTTAGTTGCCCAACATTCTTGTCATTTCAATTAGGTTAGTATTCATAGATCACATAATATGCCAGACGTACTCCTCTACTTGAGCCAACCTACTTTGATTTTATGAATCACATCATCTCCAACCCCACCATCCTTATTAATAATCAAACCCAAATAAAAAAAAGATTCACTATTTGTTATCTCCTTATTTTCAATCTTCATTTTTCCATTATTTCCAATTCTGCTGTAACTAAAGTTACACTCCATATATTTAATTATATTCTACTTATTTTAAACCGTTTTGACTTGAATGCTCCTCTTTAGATTTCTAAATTAGTGTTAATTTCTTCCTTGGTTTTCATCTACTAGAACGATATCATTAGCGAACAACATACACCATGAAAAGTCATCCTAAATGTGTTCAATTAATTTGTCTGTGACTAAGGCAAATAAGTAAGTACCTAAAGCATATCCTTGACGCAACCCTATAGCGATTGGGAACTCACTAGTATCTTTTGTAGGTGATCTAATTGTAGTCACAAATACATTATACATGTCTTTTATCGCATCAATATAACCTTTGGTTACACCTGACGAAAAAAAACAAAAGAATTCTACATATTATATTACTACAGATCTGTTCTCCAGAATCCCTACGATGGGTTAATAAAGAAGCAATCAAGAAGAAGATTTTTGTTAGTGAGTTGTTTCGGAGGGGTTTGACATCCATGACTTTTTTGTTCTTTTAGTGCATTTCCACTCCCTTGTTCTCTTCAAGAGAGCCCTTATCGTCCTTGTTTGTATTTTCTGTCATCAAGCTTATATAATGGAGTAAGAAACTTTGAACCAAATCCTTGCCATGTGTAACAATTTTTTTGCTAATGACAAATACTCTATCTCACCCTTTTAGATGGTTCATCAAAAGATATAGAAGACCCAGAGTAAACTTGCAAAATAAAAATAAAAAAAGTGATGCCAAACCTTGATTAGCTAGTAGCCCATTATCCACTTTGGAAGCCGAGGGTGAAGTCCATGGATCCATTGCATGGACCGAAGAATTTTTGGTCCAATAATTGTAATTGGTAGATGATGATGATGAAAATTATTATTATTAAATAGTTAATAATGAGATTTTTTTTATTATGTTTTCAAATAATATTAGGGTTAGTTTCCTATTTCAAGTAGGGTTTTCGGCCAATAAATATTGGGCTTTTCTTTTTATTCTTCGGAAGGAAAATGGAATTTCCCGTGCCATCAAACTTGGCAAATCAGGGATCTTGAACTTTGCTGGCAGTGTGTGGTTCGGGTAGAAACAAAACTGATTGATTGTCTCCATACATGAAGAGACCCTGCATCGACTGAACCGTACGCTAGAGAGCATGCAACTTCTCAGCCAATTCATCTTCTTTCAAATTTGTTTATAATAATATTGTGAGAATTAGGTTGTGGCCATTTTGTGTGTTCTTCCCTTCCTTTCCTACTGTGTTCTACACCAAAAGGTCTATGACATGAGTAGCCATGTGAACATATAGCGAAGACATAATAGAAGTGATGATAATCATGGTGAGTAGAAGTAGTGAACTTTCTTGTAGTAAAAAAAAGTGAACTAAAGATAACATTTAAAGATATGGGCCTTGTTTGGTTTGACTTTGGGAGATAAGTTTTCAAAAAATATTTTGGGAAGAGAGTTTAGAAATTTTTGTAGTTCGTTTGATTGTATATTTTGAAAATAGTTTGGGAGTTTGGGATAATTTGATATTTTGTTGTAATTGAGTAAATGTATGTGAGAAAAAGTGATTGAAAAGGAGTGAGGAGAGAGAAAAAGTGATTGATTGATGTGTAGGAGAGAGAGTGATCTTGAAAATTTTTTGAGAAAAATTACAAACCAAACAAAATTTTCAAAAAAATTCTCCAAAATCTTTTTCCCAAAGCCAAACCAAACAAGGCCATGATGTTTGTAGGCATGCGTTTTAAGTGGAAAGTAAGAACTCATGCAATAAAAGATTGTGCTGCTAATGACAAAATAAAGAACAGATAGCATCAAACATACTCGTTCAAGATTGTGAGGATATTATTTCGAGCTTGGCAAAACAGATTGATGTTCTCATGTATCTGCAAGAAAAGAAACAAGAAAGGGTATCATCAATCTACCACCAAGTAAAAAGGATATGATGCTGCTATGAGGTTAATTTATTAGAAGGCAAACAAAGAGTACTTTGCTGACTAGCAGTTCAGACATGTACCATGGATCAGATCTACAACTAATGGGCCCACAAGAAAGATCTTTCATACCATAAATAACACATTGAGTAGATTGTCTGTGATTTAGCATTTAGGTCTTCTGCACAATGTCTAAAATAATAGAAACAGTTCATCTAACTACATTTCAGAACCCATGTAAACATTTATTCTTAGGTGACCTTTTTCTTTTTCTTTTTTTTTTTTTTGATAAATTCTTTAGTCATCACCTTATAAAACATCAACAACTCTCCGCATAAAAAACGTGTGATCACCTAGGATATGTAAATTCTAGACCATCCCTTTACACTACTAAAATATAAAAATTATCAGGGGTGTTTGGATGTTTATGGAAATTGAAACTGGCTGCTGGGCTATTCACATCACTTGAAAACTCAATTGCAATGTACAACAGAGAAATCAATGTCCTCACCTACATAAAATAATATAAATGCATTGAAATCCCATGAGACCACCATTGTAAACAAATTTCATCGCAAAGTATTCATAGATGTTATCAAAAGCAGACTATAATTTCTGTCCAATCCTAGATAAAATGCATCAAACTGATGCAGCACCTAGCGAAATGCCAGAGCAGTCCATTGTAAGGAAATTTTCCAGTGGCTAGATATAAATATCCCTCTTATTTTGTATAAAGCAATAAATACCCTAACATATAATTGAGAAAGCAAGACTCACATAAAAATAAATTCTTCAGATAACAACTTGCATGTTTATTACAAACCAAGAAACCAAAGGTTATTGAAGAATATTAGTTGATTATTAGTGTTTTTTTTAGCTTAAACAAAACAGTTTACCGTAAAAGCTGTAAAATTTGCAGAAATTTGATCCAAAGCCTGGGCATTTTGCTCAAGAAGCTGTCCAGTCACACCACCAATGACTGCAAATGACAATGTATCAAACTTTGTGATTTTAATGCAGCAAATATTGCAAAGGAAAAAATTGGGTAAATAGGTACTGTAACAATAATCATAACTGCATAACTCGTATTGAGAGGGGAAAACAACAGAAATGGAGAGGGGGTGTGCATTAGTCATCGCAATCAATGACATATTACTCCTTAAAACAACCACAGCCCCTTCCCAAGAAAACCCCCACAGGAGTGGAAAACAAGGTATCAATTGCTCTCAGTCGCAAAGTAGCTTTATTGACTTATATAATCGTGCAAGTGACTGGTTCTCAAGAGCTAAAGAAAGAATACTCGGGTGATCCTTATTTTGGGCCTATCTACAAGGATTTGAAAGGCAATGCACTTGCCAAACATCATGATTTTAGTATCCACGATGGGTATCTCTTTTATGGCAACCTATTGTGTTTACCAAATACTTCCATGAGTGACTATTGTTTGGGAACTACATTTGCAAGGCCCTGCTGCACATTTTTGGAAGAGACAAGACAACTGCTCTAGTGGAAGATTGATTCTATTGACCACAGCTTCAAAGAGATGTTGGGCTCGACAATGTTGTGTTTGTCGAATTTCTGAAGATAAAACAAAAAAATACTACACTCCCCTTCCTGTACTCAAAGCACCTAGGGAAAACCTTCACATGGATTTTGTCCTAGGACTTTCAAGGACAATGCGGGGGTTTGATTCACTATTTGTGGTTGCAGTAAGATTCTCTAAAATGGCTCATTTCTTAGATTGCCAAAACACATCAAATGCATCTTAAAATTGGCCAGATCTTCTTTCATGAGGTTGTGAGATTACATGGTCTTCCAGAAACGATTAATTTCTGATTGTGATTATGAATTTATTATTTTTGGAAGACTTGTTCATTGGGAACTAAGTTGATCTGACTGTCAAACAAAGGTCATTAACTGAAATCTGGGAAACCTACCATGCTGTCTTGTGGGAGAAAATGTGCTAACTTGTCATTTGGTTTTGCCTACTCCAGAATTTGCTTCAGTCAATCAGACAACAGGAAAGTCCCCATTTGGGATAGCGATAGGTTTAAAGCTGCATAGCGTATCACCCTGCTGATATTAGATCCCATCCAGGAAGCTGAGGAATTTGCAAGACACACTCGAGCCATTCATGAAGAACATAGAAAGAATATTGCAATCAATAATGAGCAGTACAAGTCCCAGGCAAATGTTCACAGATGGTTCATGGATTTCAAGTGGATGATAATGTCATAATTGAACTATGACCTAAACAATTTCCAAAGGAGGCATAACAAAAACTTCATTCTAGGAAAGCTGGATTTCAAGGTAGAGAAGAGGCTTGGTGCCTTGGGCCAAATGCTTATTTACTTGAGCTACTGGAAAATCTTATCATTAGTCGTATCTTTCATGTGGAGGACCATAGCCCTTATTATGAAAGCAAGAGGAGCAGAATGCAATAGAACAGGCAACTAAGCTACCTATGGTATCTAGGAAAATAGAGACAATTGAAGATGTTGTTGATGAACCGTTTGTCACAACAAGGAAAGGGCTATCAGAAATTCCTAGTTAAGTGGGAGGGGAAACCAATTTCAGAGAGCATACGAATTACTGTGTCGATTTTCAACACCTCAATCTTGAACTCTTTAACAGATATCAAACTTTTCTCTTACGGGAGCCAAGTTCATTCGAGCAGAGTGGAATAAATCCAATTAAAAAAATGAATATTATTCCAGATTCTAGTCTTTAGAGTAAAAAAATCATTAATAGAGTCATTAGTCAAGAGTCTAAGAAGTCATGAATAATAAAAGTAGCCAAATTTCTTGTTTCAAAGGTAATTCTTCAGTCAAATTTTTAGTCTTCTATGGTCAGCGGTTCCTAGGGAGGTATTATCTATTTAGGCCTCTATAAAGTTGACTCCCTTGTAATGTTTCAAGAATCAAGTAACAAAATTACCAGTTTTTCTGTTAGTTTTTTTGGGTAAGTATCCAGTTTTTCTATTAGTTTCCATACTTGAAACGAGAAATTCCTTCAACATTAGGATTAGATCTTTAATCAAGATCTGTCCAAGGAGGTGGACAACTCCTACACTTCACCTTTTTCACATTCATCATGTCCATCTCTAATCTGAGTACATTTTCTTAACCTCACCAGCCTGTACTCAACTCACTGCCCCACTTTCATAGGTAGAGCATTCATTCAATTCAGAAACTCCATGAAGATTGTTGCATGGGAAACTACATTTTGTTTTTCATCAACCAATTCTTCTCTTGCAGGTCTAAAAGAACTGAACTACTCAGGACTGAAGTAGGTGTACTTGTGTTTGTAACCCTGCATTACCAATGTTGTGAAGGAAAAGCCACATAGTTTAAATGATGAGCAACATGATTTATTGGAAAGGTATGTATACAAAGTGCATATTGCTTGTCATTTCATGCAATTTTCATAAGCCAATCATAATTTTTCAAGAGTTGGGCTTTGTGTCTGAAAAAATAAATAAATAAAAAAGTTCCATGAGTCCACCACCACCATTGTGGGAAACGACTTTTTAAGATAGAATCTTGGTGTTCCTTCCCTACCTTGTTTCTCATATTATTGTTGTTCTCTCTTCTTACAAATTCTTTACTATTCAAAACAACCCCAAACTTCAAAATCCCAACCGTTTGAGTCATTTTAAATTATCTACATCATTTCCGTTTCTTCATTTTTCATATTTCAAATGTTGGTGGTGTAAACTGAGAAGTCCAGCTTTCTATTGTCAAACATCAAATATAACTGTAAATCATATTAAGGGAAAGCTTTGTACAATTTCAAAACAAAAATGGCATATAAAGGTCATGATATGTCAGGAACTTCAGTAAAGTAGATAACAATTTCAATCTAATGCAAAACTTTCATATCTTAAAAAATGTATAAATACTCAGATACATTATATGTATATGTATACATATTGCCTCATCACCAATTGCCCTTGGACTAGTGTACTAATTAGATAGATGAGATTTTATCCAACCTTTGTACGGGATCCCATCATCACTATCCACAGAGATCACTGGTTGAGCATATGGAGGACCATTTGATCGGTTTACAGCATGAGACACTGACTTTGCCATAGAATCTGTAACTTTTTCCTGAGACAATAAAATATCAAAACCAAATTAGCAACCAGTATTTCATATGTAAGAGTGAATATTCTTTTGGGTAGAAACATACAATGGATTGAAGTATGACAAATTTGATTAGAAACAACAGCTGTGAGCTAACTACTTTGTGAGCAGGCATGCAAATTGAAAAGAATGAACTCATGCACAAATTAACAATACTATTTGGAAACTTGAAAGGTCAGTTGCATGCATAATTGTGAAACCAATGGCTCCAACACATTAACCTTTGGCTCCTTTCATGCATATACTCATCTTCGTCCTTGACAGTGTTGTTGGATATATAGCAATTTTATCGAATTTCTTTCCCTTTTATGAGTATGGCAACTACACATATTCGACCATAAAAATGCCTAATTGCAGAATGACTTTCGACAAGAGCACCTTCCTGAAAAGTTGCTCAAGGGCCTCAGCTGTACAAAATTAACAGCAGGGAATCCAGTGCTCCGATGGGCTGCATGAGTCCTGCAAGACCAAGAAAGGAACAAAAAGGGACAGTGTCCAAGCTTCAGGTCAGGCCATGGGCCCTAGCTAAGACCATCCCTTAGTGCTACCTTCTGAATAATTACTTGAGGAAAGGCAGTAACATTAACTTTTCAAATGCATAAAACATTCCAATTTGCTATATTAAGAAAAACCATCTTCTGTCTTTAAAAACTGATTTTTTGATGTGGTATTTTTTTTTAGACTAGCAAACCACATCAGACAAATGGCGCAAACCATCTACCGACGGACAAGGGTATGCCTGCCCCAAAATTCCATATCATTAATGTAGTCCATATAGTTCCACATGTTCTTGTTGCCCACGCCAAAAGCAAGTAATAAAAAAGGGTGAAGCCATGGGAAAGTCAAAATTGATTATTTTTAAGGTTCAGTCGAGTGGCTGCTTACGATATTTCTTTCTTAAGCAATTAAAACCAATGATATTCTAAAAGCATACCCATTGGACTTCATTTGATGTTTTTTTAATTTTATGCACAACATAATAAACAACTCGTTACAATTTCAATGAGCATGAGTTCAAGCATCCAAAATTTTCAAAGTGAAATGAATTCAGCACCACTGTTATCAAAGAAAGAGATCCACAAAAGTTACCAGTAAGCCAACAATGAAATGTACGAAATATTGACAATTTAAGCCTTATCTTTGCCAAGAATGAATGCATTAGAAGTAACAATAATATAAATGGGCCCTATGGCTGAGTTGGTATAAGATATTAAGAATTATATGATCCTATCACTATAGGGTTCATTTGAAAGCTATTATATATATTATACAAATCCATTGACCATTATAACCTCCCAAGTCAAACAAAAACCTCTAGACTACAACGAAGCGCATTCAGTACAGACTACCATGAGATTGTTAATAAATTCTAGTGAAGGAAGAGCCATCATTCCAAATAAAGAAGTAAACAATAGTTCACTATCATAAATTTTGAAGAACCACTACACCAACCCAAGTTTTTTTTATTTTTTGATAAGCAACGCCAACCTAAGATTAATATTTACATAGCTACTAAAAGTGATCACTTATCGCACCTTGTCGATAAACTGATGGGGGTGGAGCGTGGCCTCTTTATATTTCCATGATTGATTTTTCTTAAAAACAATAAATTTTAGAGGCCATGCCCCAGCCACTATCCACCTCTACATAAAAAACACAAATGTCCACAAATATATAGATGAACATAGAAATCGAAAGGAGTGCTCATTGAGAAGGACAATGCAGATTCAAAAAGAAGAGAAGCAATCAAGAACATAAGTGTAGTCATTGCGGCTCGTGAAGCTATTCTAAGGACGGATAATTTGAGATTGAAGGATAAATTCATGCTGGACTGGTTTTGTATGTGCAAGAGAGAGGGAGAGTGTGAATCATCTTCTTTCACATTGCACAGTTGCCAGGGAGTTGTGCAGTGCAGTGTTCTCAGCATTTGGAGTAGAGTGGGCGATATGTGGATCGGTCAGAGAGTTATTTTACTCTTGGAACAAAGGTTGTACGTGGGGTAGGTTAAGGAAGACATGGGAAGCTGCTCCATTTTGCCTTATGTGGGGTTTGTGGGATGAGAGAAATAGATTTTTCTGTGAAAATATATATATATATATTAAAAAAATTGGAGAGTTCGGTTCTTTGATTGAAAGGGACGATGCTCGCCCTCTTGTATTTGTAGCTTAGAAAGACTTTTCGTTTTCTAAGGTGATTTTGATGGCTTTGGGATGTACAGGGTTGCACCCTTTGTTGGCGTTTACTTATCAAAAAATCCATAGCCTAGATATGCACATATAGCAAAGCACAGATAACAATGAGCAATTTTTTAGGAGCACACCTTTTTGTCCTTGCTTTTCCTTGACGAATTATGATCATCCTTCCTTCGTTTGCCATTTTCCTTTTTCTGGAAAAACATAGGGAAACAGTTATACCAGTTGTACCAAAAAAGGCTATTGCTAACTAAATAGTAAGCAGAATCAGTTATAATCAGAGCACACAATTAAGTTTTCTCTAATCCTCAGTCTTTAACCAATCCAGTTGTCACCAGAGAATTATACCTAATTTGTTTTGTCTCCCACCCTTGTTCGAAAACTAACCTCCAATGGCATATTTAGCCTTCTAAACCATTCAATATTTAACAATTACCATAAACATTTTTTAGGTTCGGAAGTTGCAAATTGTTGCCTGTAGATTTCTAACATGGATAGTTTCAAACTAACAATAACAAATTTATTCAAAATAACGTTGTACAAACAGCTTACAAGTGAATAACACCTACTTCGAACATCATACAAGAGTTCCTTCTCTTAATCCCCAAAAACTGACAACCTTTTATGTAATTCTTACAGTTAGGGATGTCAAACATGCCACCCTGAGCCAATCAAAGTTGAGCTTGAGCTCAGCCTCTAAACAAGACACTCATTCCCAGCACAAGTTCAACTTGATATTTAAACACCATCGTAAGCCCAATCTCAGCTCAAGTTCTTGCATAAGATATACATTGAATTCAAAGTGATCCAAACTGTGAAAACAAATTAATGAAAGCGAGGACATGGCAGCCCAACTGCTTAATATTTTCCTCTTAATTCGAAAAACCAGTTGTTACAGGTTGGAAATTTGGAATATATAAACATATATAATAAGAGCACAGCAAAGACAGAAGTGTGTGTGTGTGCGTGTTTGCAAAAATATCTTGAAACAAGAGTGCAATGCACTACACATTCCACCTACAATATAAATGGTAAAAAATTGATCAAAGATGATAAAGTGAAATCTTGAATGCCCATGAATCCCAATGAAATCTTTTCACTTTCATTAAACAAGTCCAACTTGTTTCTTAATGGGTTACTTACCGAAAAATGATCAGAAGATGATTATAATCAGATCAAATCTTTGGTCTTTATTGCTTCTTTCCTCTCCATGGATTGATCAAAAGTACAAAATCTACATAAGCATCTTCACTCTCTCAATCGGCGATGGAGGAGATTGGGAAAAGAAAAAGAAAAAGAGTGTATACAAAGAAGAAAGACGGGAAAAAGAGAAAAAAATATTGAGAGAAGTCCAAATACAGAGAATATATGTAAAAGGGGTTTTTCTTAAACTAAATATTTAAAGGAGGCAAATTGCAACAATTTTGTTGGGGGAACAAATAAGATTTTAGAGGGGCCAAACTGAATGAATATTTCATAATTTTGGGCATATGTAAAATTACAAAGCGGGCAAAGTGAAAATATATTATAACTATATGGAAACCGTAATTTTCAAAAAATTGGACAAGTTGTGGCTCCACGTAATGAGCTGCAAGTCTGACACCGAATGTTGCTCACTCATGACTTTTAGAGTGTCCATGGACGATTTTGGCATAATGGTGGAGCCTCTGAGGCACATCCCATACAGCTAAAGCATGGCGAAGTGTGGCCTTGCAATCTAGGGTGGCATTCCTCATTGGAATACTCTAGAAGGTGCTTGAAGACTTGAGAGGTTTATGGAACTCTAGAATTCTCTTGTAGGGTCTTGAAGAGAGATCTGGAGGCTTGCACATAATTCTATATATGCAGGGAGTATACTTGTACATTCTAGAATACTCTTTAGGAGGAGGTAGGAGAAGTATCTAGACTAGAATACTCTCAACACTTGGAATTCTAGAACATTCTTTGTAGCCTATATAAGGAGGAGGGCCCCATTTGCCCAAACCATACAAGGAAAACCAAGTGAATACAAGTCTCAAGCATTCTCCAAGAGCTTCGCTCTAAATGTTTCACTCTAAAAGTTCTTATGTGCTAACTTCTCTAGCTCTCTTCCAAGTTATACTAACTCAGGTATAACCAAGCAGATTGACAAGCATCTAAGGGTACACAGTTGGCTTGGAAATTTCAACACCAATACAAGCTTAGCGACCAAGGCTGGGCGCCAACAACACCAACAGCAGCAGCAGCAGCAGTCCAGTAGGGGTCTCAGCGCATGAGAGCAGCACCCAGCACAAATGAACAACACCTGGTGCTCGCAGCAGGGCCAACATGCACAGTAGACTGCCCATGTAGGGCAGTTTTGCTGAATATTTAGCATTTGATTTTTTCGGGTCAAACGATCGACTTTTGAATTTAAATTTTTACTAAAACATGGTATAATGGTCTAGATTCTTGATTTTAAATTTGGTGATGTTTTGGAAATTTGTCAAAATTTTTAAAATTTGTTAGGACTCCTCTCAAGCTCGGTCGATGTTCTTTCATGGCAATTGACTAATGATTCGGAATGTCATATTAAGGGGGTATATTCATTATGAATCCTCAAGTATGGTCGATGTTGCTTTATGGCAATTGACTAATGACTCAGAATGCTATATTAGGAGATTATGAAATGCCACCCACCAACCTCCCCAACCAAAGCAAGTGGGCAACCCCAAGGGCAAGCTTTGAGCATCCATGAAGGGTGTCTAGGGTCTCCATTAGGGATTGGGAGCCCCATGGATGGTGTGACATGAAGGTAAGGCCATCGGCACTGCACGGAACTCCATGGATGCTTGGATGTGTATCCTCTATACCTTGCAGACTACACTCTTGAAGAAATGCCATCTAAAGCTGAGTGGGCTATCGAGGCACCACTTGGACCAAACAACCAGTAAAGATATTAACGAATAAAATTAAAGATTCAGACATCAGAGAATTTTGTTACCTCTATGTCTTCAGCATGAAAATAACAAAGATAGTGGGCCAAATGTGAGATCAAGATGGCAATTTAATTCAGATGGATGACCTACAACCACTTAGAAAACAAGAAGTAGCACAAATAGAATGCCAATGGTAGAAAAAAATATTACAACTTACATTAATTTTCAGCTGACTAGGAAGTAGAATTATATTTTAATAAGTTTTGAAGAATTATCAGAGATAAGGAGTTTTCATTTCAATAATGAACAAAAAAAGTGCACCATGAACCATCCACTTTAATGGTACAAGCACATGTAAATAAATATGAATGTCAATGGTATAAGCACATAACTATGAATGTCAGAAGCTGCAAATATCCACTAGCTCTGAAAATAGGATGCTACTCCGAACAAGTTTGCCCCTTTAGTTCCATTTCTTTATTTTCAGTATTGTATTACTTTAAACATTTATTCTTTGCACATGTAAATAAATAGCCATCTCCTTTTGTCCACACCTTTAGTTCCATTTCGTTATTTTCAGTATTGTATTACTTTAAACATTTATTCTTTGCACATGTAAATAAATAGCCATCTCCTTTTGTCCACATTTTGAAAACCTTGTGCTTGATACCTGATGGTTGTTTTCAATATCATAAAAGAGGGTTCTTTGGCTTTTTAAATTTTAAGGTTGGAATACTGTAAAGAGGTTGAAATCTTGAAACCCAGAAGGCAATTCATAAGAAGTGTTGGCTCTCATACTCTCTTCAACATTCTAATGTTTCATTTATACATAACAAGAAGGATAAAATATATGCAGTAAAAAATAAGATTTTGCAAGTAAATCCATCTTTCAGTCTCATTGCCCTTCTTGGATCATTGAACTTAGAAGTTAACATGTTTAAAGACAAGTCAATAATGCTTTTCGTACTATGAAGATATCAAACCAAACACAATTTCAACGATTTAAACCACCACCACTCCCAAGAAAATGAAGTGCTCACATCAGTGATGGAGGTAACATGATTACTCAAAGGTAGTGATGTTAACTTTATTGATTTGTACCAAGTGGAGTACTGAAGACATTCTATTCTGTCAACAAATAAGTTTTTTTCTAATATTTGGGGGACTTACGGACAACCATCTACAGCGGAGTGCTACATCTCGAACTGTCTTATCTTTTAGCTGCATTGCAATTTTTGCATACCGAACAATGTTGCGTTCTGAGCCAAATCTGCAAATGGTGCATTGCCAAATCAATGAACTAATAAGCACCCACTCATGCATTATTCAGAAGGAAAAATTACATATAACTACTAAAAACATGATGAGGACAGAAGTATACACAAGTTTTAATAATAAACTGGCCTGAACCATATTTAATTACAAAATGAAGCACAAGTTAATAGTTAATTAGTTATAACAATTAAGGTTGTTATGTTTTTAAATCAATATTACTTCCAAAGAAATCTTATAAACTATAAGTTAGTAAATCTAAAGTCAAATCTCTTAATGTTTATTGAAGGGCCTAAACCTAGGTTACTTGAGAAAAATTCAAAAAACAAATTTTAAAAAAAGAAAAATTACACTTTGTGCTCCTATACTTTACACTCAGTCTCATTTTGCCCCCTGACTTTTTAATTGTCTTAGTCAACTCTCTAGACTCCTAGTCAAGTTACATTTAGGCCCAGTCATATAACATCATTTCAAAAATTGATGGAAGAACTAAAGTTAAACTTTGGTAAAAGCACAAGGATGTTAAGGACTAGAGTAGGGAGGGACTAAAGTGAGATTTTGGTTAAAGTGTAGGGGTACAAAGTATAAACAATACTATTACGTGATTTGAGAAGGGAAAGGTACCATGGCTTAAACCGTTGACTTGGCGTGGAGATTGACAACACAAGGTCATAACCAACAAGGTCCTCAAAGCTCTAGCAATACTATTCTGTGTTTGTTGTCCATTAGTTTTCAAAATGGCGTCACATAAATAGGCTCAATTACTGCTTCACTAGAAATTTGAGGGGTTGACTAAGACAATTAAAAAGTTAGGGAGCAAAGTGGGATTGAGTGTAAAGTGTTGGGGTAAAAAGTGTAATTTTCCCTTAAAAAAATCATTGCATTGTGTTGGAAAACGACTAGGTATCATTAATCTATTATTCAAACACTAAATGTAGACAAATACCTTGTGAAGTTAAACATGGTTCTAGAAATTTTTTAATAATGGAACTTATTGGTCCCATTTTACACAACATTCAAATACATTCATAGTTTAATATTGTGGATGGCGGCGAGTGAGTCAGGTGGTAGTGGAACCGATTAGTATTAGTCCACTCATATGATAAAGGTTGGTCCCATATAATTATGAGGTTGGTTTATACATGTATTGGGTTAGGATAGTATAATCCGAAATCTACTGAAAAACCTAATATATGTAGGATTTGGTTACCTAATTGTATAAAACTAGGATTTTCATTGGTAGACTATTATAAATAGCCATGTGGACTATAGAGTTCTCTTGAGAGAGATTGACTTGAGGGAAAAAAATAGAGATGTAAGGGGTGAGAGAAAAATACCGTAGGCACCAGATGAGCAAGGACTCAACTAACCTTAAGCATGGGGTTTGGATAGTGGTGTAAGTTTTGAGTGCTTTGGCCATCTCACATGTATTCTCTATTTTATTCATAGTGGAAACTCTCTCTCGTGGATGTAGGCAATTTGGACTGAACCACGTAAATCTGTGTGATTATTTTTTCTCTTTGGTGTGTGCATGGGTTTGTTTTCGTTCGCATTGGTGGGATGTGATATTAATCCCAACAAGTGATATTAGAGCTAAAGGTTACCGATCCTAGGTGGGCTTGGCAGAGCATGCGGTTACTATACAAAAAGGACTTGCACAGAAGAGAATAAAATCCCAATGGTACAAGAAAACAAAAATCAAAATTGAATGAAGGCAACATGGTGGAGGCATCAATTAATTGGAACACAGTTCATAATGGAGTGAACAATTGAGGATTTGGTTTTGTGGCTTTCGCTTATCAAAGGGTTATTATCTTGTGTGACAAAATCTAAAATCAACGTTTAGAATATTTCTATTATATCGATGTGTATATATATAATAGAAATATTCTACGTGAGTAGTTTCCAAAGTTTTTCAGTCATTGCGGATTCATCGGTATGGTTAGAATTTTCAAATTCTGAACAGGTTTAAATGGATTGAATAGATTCAAGAGCGATCAAAGGTGATTGCAAGTGATCTAGGTGATCCAAGAGCAATCTGGTTCAATCAATGGTGGAAGATCAATCACTAATGGGCAGTTGGTTGGCAACTTGTACAGGGTCGTAGAGTATGTTGTGACAAGAGAGAAGCTCTTGTCAAGCATCAGGTGAGTAGTACAAGTCATGGGTGAATAGTGTGAGCAACAGTTGCAAAAGATACTGGCCACCAAGAGGGAGACAACAGGTTGATGGATTTTCACAAAATGAAGCTTTAGGCATAGAACTTAAGATGGTTTTGCGACAAGATAGTGTACACCAAGGGGGAAGGGTCTCTTTTCTATGAAGATTTTGGTTCGTGGCAGTGGATACATCTTATGAAGGTGCGACAGTTCTCATGGGTATGAGTATGAGGATAGAGAAAGCTACAAATAACACATTTGGGCATTATAGCGTGAGGCACAAATAGCATGGCACTCTGTTCAAGGGTGTGAAACATCTTCTAGGTGAAGATGAAGTGTATCACACAAACTAGGATATTCAGGTTAAAGGATGCATATAACATTTACCCCACATAGGGGGAGGGGGTGATTGTTAAGATTAGTCCACCCATGTGATAAAGATGGGTCCCATATAATTATTAGGTTAGTTTATATATGTATTTGGGTTAGGATAGTAAAATCCGGAATCTACTGGGAAACCTAATATATATATAGGATTTAGTTACCTAATTGTATGGAACTAGGATTTTCATGGGTAGACTATTATAAATAGTCATGTGGGTTATAGGGTTCTCTTGAGAGAGATTGAGATAAGGGAAAAAATAGAGATGTAATGAGTGAGAAAAAATACCGTGGGCACCGGTTGAGTAAGGGCTCAACTACCCTTTAGCATTGGGTTTAGGAAGTGGTGTAAGTTTTGAGTGCTTTGGCCATCTCACATGTATTCCCTAATTTATTCATAGTGGCAACTCTCTCCCATGAATATAGGCAATTTGGGCCGAATCAAGTAAATTTGTGTGAGATTTTTTTTTCCCTCTTTGGTGTGTGCATGGGTGTGCTTCCGTCCGCGTCGGTGGGATGTGGTATAAATCCCAACATAACCCTCTAGAAGTTATGGTACACACTGAGATGGCAAGAAACCACCAAAAATAGGAGAGTTGAGGAAGACTTAAACGGATGGCAGTAGAGAACTAGATTCTCTATACTTCATTAGAAGAAAGGCACTGTGCATGCTTGCATGGATGGGGGTAAAACCAGGACTCCAACATTGGGGGCACTGAAAAAACAGAATTAAGGCACAGGACAAATCCCACCAGATGGACAGTGGGTCGAGATAGATTTAAACAGTTAATATAGTTATTAAATATTACTTAATAAAACAATTGGCCCAATCAAAAACTATAGGAGACCAATTATTAGACAGGTTATTAACTTACAAGTTATAAGCCTATGTAATTATTTGAAATATCACTGATAAGCCTATAAAGCTCTGGTACGCTTCACAAGTGATCCAATTGAAAAAACTATTAGAACCCACATAAGAAATCAATCTCTTTTCTTTAGCAGAATTTCACTACTTTAGCCACACAAAAGTTGTTCAATATGATTTCACACCAATCAAGTAGGCCATATTCATTACTTTTTACAATGTTGTTTAAAATGTAACCAATGGTTTTTTGACATGAGGTTGGATTGAGTTTCGGGGTGGCCGTTACATGAGGTATTAATTTTGAAGTGTAGTCCATATGTAGAGTGGGCTATATCCATAATTTTTATATATATAGTTTGGAGGGATGCCCTTATTTTGGAGGGATGCCCTCATTTCAGAGTGGGCTTTCTCAAAATTTTGGAGGGACCAGCCAGCCAAGACCTCCTTCCCTCCACCCGTGCATGGAGGTGGTGACCTATCTATTGGAGGGGTAGGTCTTGGAGGTTAGCCCACCATAAGGCACATCGTCAATTATCACGTACTCAGGTGAAAGCAAGAGGATAAGAAGTTTGCCCTCCTTGGCCAATAACCCTAGAGGTAAAGGCCATTTAGTGGTGGTAGCACCAAAATACTCAGAGGTTGTAATGGTTGCAACAGTGGTTGGGTGTGCTCCTCAAGTATGGAGAAGGACAAAGCATACGACGTGTCCTTATCATGGCCCTAATTATTCTTCTCGTGGATGTCTCTCCCTAAAATTGGTCAACGTGAAAGCCCCTTGAGGTAGCAGAAAAGTGCCTCGCTGAACCCCCCTAAGAGTCCGTAAGCCCTGCTCCCAACCTAAGTTGGCATAGGAGCATTAGGGTTCAATTGAAGAACCATAAAAGGGTTACGCCCAGGTGCTAAATTGAGCTGAGGGTATGAGCATGTCTTTGCGAGTGGGTATGATTCACAATTGATCCACATGTCACCACATGGGTTGACACAAGAATTATGTGGATATGATGATGTGGTGACATCATGTTAACGACGTATCATGCCATGGAGATCTGGACACATCTATCCACATCCACTTGCATAGTATCTACAATAATATAAAATGAAGACTGGAGTTGGTGTTGACTGTTTTATTTCTCAAAATGCCCCAACTATGGTAATTGCTCTAAATATATAAAATGAACACTGGAGTTGGTGTTGCCTATCGTGATACAGTTTTACTATTTTCCAAAATGCCCCCAACTACGGTAATCATTCTAAACTTATTTTCTTAGATCCAATCCAACTGCTTCTTAGATGTAATTGCTTCAATATCATAGTTATCATATGCAATTACAAATTACACATGCTCAGTGTGTGCCCACCTCTAGTATATGCATATATACATATGTACTGGCATGCTTTGATATTGGGAACAAAAGCTGAACAATTACTGAATGAAACAATGGACGGAGAAATTTTGTACCAACTCCAAACGATTTCTTATATACAATGAAACTTAGTGAACTCACAATTACACACGCTGATTCACCCTCAATTCCACGGGGTTCAAATTTTGAATGAGTAATGATATACACCAGAATTCTTTTACAGAATTTCTGTATTTCTATACAGAATGAAACACACAGACTCACCCTCAATTCCACATCTTAAAACTTTAAATGAAAAGAATACACAACAGAAATCCTGTACATAATTTTTGTATTTCTACACAGAATGGTGTGTCTTTCTATACAGAATTCCCAAAAAAAAGTCATCGACGCACATCAGAATATGTGTTTTCTCTCAATAAAACATGTTTGCCAATCATTTTCCATTTTTAATAGACGAAACAGAGGAAACCCAGGCAACATACCCAAAAAAAAAAAACCACCAAAAAACACAAACCCTTTAAAGAATTCACAATTCAGGAGATATTAACACCAAATTTTAAAAAATACATGTTGGAACATACATAAATACAAGAGAGAGAGAGGGAGAGAGAGAGAGAGAGGGTAGAATTACTGACTTGGTGAGCAAGTCCTCCAAGAGGGACTGCTCGTCGGAAGTCCATTCGACGGCGAGACCAGGGTTGTGGCGGAGAGCCGCCTGGGTGGGACCCACGACAGCGTTGTCGTGGAGTACTGAACTGCCGTTATTGGTGGCGCCATTTCCATTACCCGAACCCTCTTGGTTGTTGTTCCCTGGAGGGTTTGAGCTCGCAGCCATCGACCAACCAATCAATCAATCGAATACCCAAAATCCACTATCCCAAATCCAAATTAGCTCTTCTCTCTCTCTCTCTCTCTCTCTCTCTCTTACCACACAGCGACCGACCGACTTCAATAAAGAGCAGTTTTTATTTATATAATAATCTAATAAAAGAATGAATATGTGTCTATGTCATAAGATGCAGAGAGAGGTAGAGTGGGAATAGAAGAAAATCAGTCGGAACCGCGCGGAGACAGGATCTTACTACGAATTTTAACCAGTTTGGCATCCGATGGGGAATTTCACAAGTTGGGGGGGTCTTTCTTTTCTATGTGCTACCTTTCCCCCATAAACATAGGTTTAATTACATTTTTACACCTCAAGTATGATCTTTTTGTTTATAAGTAAATTACATTCACCACCTCCTTAGATTTACTTTTAATATAATTCCTCTGTGAAGTTTTGGAAATTACCATTCCCTTCCTTTGATTTTCAATTGCTTAACATTTTTCCCATGTTAGTTAATCATTAGGTTAATTAATAGAAAATTATAATTTTAGCTATTTATTTTTTGAAAAATACCAAATTTAGCCTTCTACTATATATCTCTTCCTTGTTTCTCTCATCATCAATGTCTAAGATTAAGAACAGATACCACATTACTTCCATCATTGTTTCATATCTTATCTCTAACTCTCATGCCACTATCGTTATCGTTCTTCACTCTTACTTTTACGCCATTACAATAACTTGAGAACTACAACCAAATCATTGTCTTTGATCATGTGCCTCTCCAAATCAATTTTTAACACCATGAACCGAATTGATTAGATGTCGATCTATAATAATAAATGTAGTGGATCCGCAATAAAGAGAACTAGATTTGGGTCTACAATAGTAAAATGATAAGTGCTGAGTTTGTATTGATTTTAGACAAAATGAAAGAATGATGGAAATGGATATTTATCACTAAAGATGGTGATCGCCAATTGTGGCAGATGATTGACAAAATTAAAGAACATGCATAATGGTGGCAGATGGTTCTGGCCATAGGTTTTACTGGTTTTAGTCTTGATTTTGTTTAATTTTTTATCTTGATTTTAATTTTTTTTTTCTTTCTCTTATTTTTTTTTCTTGTAAAATGGTTATGGTATTTACTAATTTTGTTCTTTATTTTCTTGATATGGTTGCAATTTGTTTGATGAATTGGCTTAGTAAGTTAAAGCTTAAATGGTTTTGAATTATTTGCTTGTATTTTTTTATTAATAGCAATGGTGGTTGGGGAGGAGGGGCTATGTGGTATGGTAGTGGTGAGAAGTTTAGAGGTGGCAACGGTAGAAAAGGTCATTATGGAGGCTGTTAGGGCTAGAATTGTGTTCTCAAAAAATAGGTTGATGGATGACTCAATGAGGTAGAGTGTTGGCGTAGTTACTATAAGATGTGGTGGTTGAGGAATAGTAAGGGAAGGTTGAGGGTGGTGCTCAAGAACACAAGGTGAAATGGAAGATAGAAAGCTGGGAGTGGTGCTCAAGAATAGAGGGTAAAAAGAAAGGTAAATTGTTGGCGGTGGTGTTTAAGGTAGAAGGGTTCAAGAAAATAGGGAAACTTGGTAAATCCAAATTATTAATTGAGGGTATTTAGGTCATTGTACATTTTTTGGGTCAACGTAATTTCTAAAACCTCAAGGAGAATTTGTATTATAAATAAACTCCATGAGATGTGGGTGTAATTTACCAAATTTTTATTTATAAGTAATACACAATTAAGTAATGCCCATGAGGGCGATGTAACACTTCGAGTTTGTAGAGGGGTTCAAGGTTAGAGAAGTTATTAGAGAGGCAAAACTATGTTAATGGTCCAACAATGGTGGAAATGGATGGAGAATGAGTAGCAACAACTATCTGGAAGTTGGAGAGAGTATGTAGCTGGGAAAGGGTGAAGCAAGTAGCTCAAGGAGAAGTGTATGGCAGTGCCAAAATGGGCAGTATCTCCTTCAAATCTCCAAAATTCCTCTTGTTGAACCTTAGGAAATGGGTCCTATTTATAGGCTTTTCCTTAGTGCCAAAAGGACACCAAGTTGCCAAATAGAGAGAAGACATGTGTTCTAGAGGATCACATGGAATATTTTGCCTTGAGCCACCAGGCTGAAGGTGCCACGTGTCCCTTTATATATACTGTGTGTTATCTGCTTGCCTCTATAACTACCTTTTTTGTGCCTCAACAAGTGTAGTTATAACGGGAGTGTTTGGCGCTGTAACTCCCTTTTGAGCCTCAGCGAGTGCAGTTGCAGTGGGAGTGTTTGCCTCTGCACTTGCCTTCTCAGCTTGAACCTCAGCAAGTGCACTTGCAGCGGTGAATCTTACCGCTGCACTTGCCTTTTTAGTTCTATTTGGCCAGTACATGCATTCTTGGGACTTCATTAGCCTCCTATCGACTATGTTCGTGTTCACCTCAGCGAAGCCTCCGCCCTTAGCCACCTAACCACAAACTCTCCAGCTTCCTAGGGCGAAGGCCACAGCCAAGCCTGCTATTAGCCATGTTGTGCCTTAGTACCAAGCCCAAGGGGGCTTCCTTAGTCCTGCTTGTGTGACTAAGGCAGGTCCATGACCTAGGTAATGGAAAGGGAGTCTCTGATGCTCGGGTTACCCTGCTCGCATATTCCCGAGATCCCCGAGGTAAACCGGTATCTCTAGGCCTGCTATTAACTCCAACCAGTAAGTCTTGGGGCCTACTATCAACGCCAAGTTATATAAACTTTGGGGCTTGCTATTAGCCCTAGCCTAGTAATGCCTTGGGGCCTACTATCAGTGCCAAGCATTAGCCTATACTTGCAGAGGGAGGCGTCTCTCAAAGGCTGCTATCACCTTGGCAAAATATTCCCTTTGCAACTTAGTTGCTGCGGTTGTAGTTGTTGCGGTAGTCATTTCCTGCGGCAAGTTTAGACGGCAAGACCGAAGATATTAGAGATAGTGGCGCCGACAGAATGCCTCCGCAGCTTAGGCGCTGCAAGTACTGCCTCTGCAACTTAGTTGCTTCGATTTTCTCCTTTCCTCAGCAACTCCAGATGGTTGTGGTATCGACATTACTTGGAATGGTGGCGGCACCGAAGATACTTGGAATGGCGGTGCTGAGACAAAGTGCTTCAGCAATTTTGTCGCTGCACATGTTCCCTTCGTAATTTCACCGCTGCAGGTGTTGCCTCTGCAACTTGACTTAGGCATTTTCCTTCGTGGAGTCCATTTGGACCCCTGGTGGGTCGAACCTGCTTCAGCTCACTGTTGGCCCACTTCCCTTGGGCTTTTGCCCACGCTTCTTTTTCATTCTTGGTCGCCTCTTTGGGGCAACCTCAGTTCTTAGGCCCATACTTAGTTTGGGGCTTAATTTCTAACCCTCTATAGAGTTTGAACCCGATCCATTTATCTATATTTGTTTGATGTTGGGTATGATTACTTTACTTTGGTGATTATACCGTGTTGTCTATGTTGTTATCGTGATTATTGTTGATGTAGTTAACGCAATAGAATTATTCTAAAATTTGTGGAGGTGAATTTGGAGTTTGTTATTGTGAATTTGAGAGTAAAAATGTGATTTTCTTGGTTAAAAATTCATAGCCCATTGGGCGATTGATCGCTTCGTTTGTATTGATTTTGTGTGTCTTTCAATAGTTGGCGGTCATTGTGAGATCGATCGCCAATCGCTTCACAAAGTCAGATTTTAAATTTCCATTCAGTAGCTAGCAATCATTGTTTGATCGATCGCTCTTTAGTAAGATCAATGTTGTGATCGATCTCTTTGACATAGATATTTCATTAAAACACTTTGTCTCTCTTTGTTATCTCATTTCTTCCTCTCTTCTCTCTATTTTTTCTCTCTCTACCATTACTCCACCATTAAAGCTTAAGATTTAAGGCTTTAAAGTTTGAGTTGATCTTAAACTATCTATTAGAGGTGATTCCCATTTCATCTACATTCAAAACCTAATGTTACTCCTCTCCACTATTTGATGTAAGGATTTCTTTAATCTACTCAATATGAGTTTATATTTGAATATGTTCCTTACACTAAATTGAGAAATGTGTAGAGATTTAAAAAAATTGCATTGTAGAGATTTATGATTTGAGAGTATTGGTTTTGTCTCAATATTTTTCATACTAAATGTATTTTTCTTAATATTGTAGCATATAGAAGCATAAAATTAAGAAAACAACAATTTTGTTGAAACCCTAAATTTGAGAAATTACGTTACTGTTGGAAATGTTGTTTCTACCTTTAAAATTGAAATGAGATATCTTCAAATTTGATTTAGTGCATATTATAGAGATTATAATTGTCGGTGATTGGTGGAAAATTGCATTATTGTAGAAACCATCAACCTATGATGAATTGAAACTCATTTTAATATAAATTGAATTGTTGAATTCCTGGGATTTGAAATCCTGTTGATGAAAGGTAGTATTGTTGAATACGAAATGTTGATTTGGCAATGCATGAGTTGCATCATGAAGTGAAAACCCCTTTGTTTTGACTTGTGTAATAACGGTGAATCTGGGTAACTTATATAAATGAGATTAAGTTGGCAAAAGATACAGTGAAAGACTTAAAATTCGCGCAGAGTGGATACCCATTTGTCCTTTTGGTTAACCACCAATAAAGTAAAGATGTTTAGGTGGTGTTCAACTAGTGGCGACTCTAATAATTTTTATAGATGGGGTCACTTCACAAGTTTCGATTTTTTATTCTTGGTGTTTTATTGTCGTTATGAATTTTTTTTATATACTTAAAATATAAAATATTTGTGAAAAAATTTAAGAAAAAATTCAAAAATTATTTTTATAAACAATTAATCAAATAGAGTGATTTGAACTTATCAAACAATAGATCTTTAATAAGTGTGGATCATTATTTGATGTGTCCCTTTATTTTTTAATGAAATTAAACTACATGAAGTAAAATATTAACATTATAATTTTTTTTTTTTTTTTTGAAGATCTATGATAGCATGATGGGGTCATCCATGTGGAGTCGCCAATATGTTTAGCAATGACCACTGAGAGATACATTGACTTAGCAATTCACCTGGATATAATTGTGATAAACCATGGGATTTGAAAATAAATATGGTTGATCATGAAAATTGAGATTTGAGCATGATATACATATGTTATGGCATCATGATCATATACATGTAAAGGCTTTTATACTAGACTATACGTTCATCTCACATTGTTGAAAAATTTTCAAGTATTGATGATGTGCCACGACATTGAAGTAACATATGGTGTATGTATGAGCTATAGAGAGTTCTATTGATTGTTGAACCAGGGCCTTTATTTTTGTAGGTTGAGTGTCATTTATTTTGTAAAGGTTAAACCTTTTATTTTGATGTTAACCTGAGGGCATTTGTTTGTATTGAACATTAATTTATTTTATTTATATATTGTATATTCATGCCACATAGATGAACATAGAATGTATGTAATGAACTGACCTCATGTAAGGAATGATATATATATATATATATGTAGATTGTGATATTAGGTTATCATTTATTGTTGTCTTTTAATGTATATTCTAAAAATATTCTCTTGAGTTCAGATCCTGCAAATTTAAAGTGTGACAAACGAGCTAAATTAAGACAAAAAGACCAGAGGAAAAAGTAATAATGACCTAGCCAAACAAAACTCGTGATTAAGAATGGTGCCCCAAGGTGACCCAAGGTGACTCATCGAAGTAAAATGAATACTTTTTTTGATGAATAGATATTAGGAGAAAAAAAGGTAATGAGAGATCGGCAGCCAGTAAGCATGTTTGTCAATCAAAGTTGATTGATGTTTTGGTATCGAGCAACGCCAGAATAGAGACTATACCATTTCTAATCATTTTTGATAAAATATTTCATGAGATATCATATCAAATGATGATGCTTAGCATTACAACCACGATGGTGAAAGTATGAAAACACAATCTATACAACATACACACCATTCATGATCCATATTTATATAAAACAAGCACGTCTGACTAATTTGATAATCGAAGCCCTTTTTTTCCTGAACTCCCTGGTCAAGCAATTCTTACTGGTTGTGCTCTTTTGTAGAAACTTGGAGCCTTTCTAGGTCATCTTACTCCCTATAGTATAAGAAAATTTTCTTCTGCAAAAGTACTTTGATCCTTACAAATATACTATTTGACTTTAACATTGAACCAAGGATAATTGTGTAATTTGGAAAAAATTAAGATTATATATTATGTTTATTATTGTATAAACTATGATATATATATATATTATATTCAAAATTATTTATCTCGTTCTGATAACTACCACTTCCATCTTTTTATCTTTGTTTTCTACCATATTCCTTCACAACCTTACCTTAACCATTAGTTCCTTAACTACCTTCCAATCATGTCTTCCCTCCACCTCACCTATATATAGAGGTGCAAATAGATTGGCTTGGTCGGTGTTAGGCAAAAATTTAGCACCGAATCGAACTTTTGATTTTGATGATTGAGAAATCAACACAAACTGTATTCTACGTTTTGTTGGAACAATCTTCTGTGAAAAATAAATAAATTAAAACAAATCAAACAAATAAAATAAATTACATACCGAATTTATTTTTACCGAACCGAATGAATATTTAAAGACCAAGTTGAGTGTATGACACTCTATCCTTAAGACAAATTCACCCTACTACGGTGCTTAAGGATTAATGGCGTCTATCTCCCAAGATACAATGATCTTCACAAATTTGTAGTAACACTCCAAACAAATTTGTCCGGCGAACTAGAACCTTATGTTCTATACTCTCTTTAATATTTCTAAAAACTAATATGAAGGAAATATGCAATAGAGCAGAGAATTAGATAGCAAAAATATAATTTTCAGACTGTTTTTCGGATATGAAAAAATGCTGGAACAGATCTAGTTTTATAGACCTAAACAGGTGTTAATTTCAAACTAGCACAAATATGGAACAGGTGCACTGTTTCAAACAAACACAGTTTGAAATTCAAACAGATAACTGCTGTAGTTAAATAAACTGTCCAGATTTTGAATCTTTCTGGATAGTTATGAATCTGTTAAGGTTCCAACATGTCAGAAAGCTGTTTGAATCTGTTCGGCAGATTCTGAAGGGAATTCGGACTTAACGAGGCAAATTTTGGATAGAAAATTAATTTCAATCTTGGCACAAAATTGGAATTTAATTTTAGTAAGAATTTCTGAAAAAAATTCAAATAAATTTTGTCCAAAAAATTAATACTAGAACCGACCTGACCCCCAACCCACATCTGCGCCCGACGACGGATGACGGGCGACGGCGATGGAGCGCGCGCGCGCGTGTGGTGGTTTGAGCCAAGGTTCCATTTGTCCATAACTCTTCCCTTCTACAAACTTGGGGTGCCCCTTGGGGCCCCACCCAAGGTAGTACACCAAGAGCTTATATACCCACAAAAGCTCTCTTAAAGTTTCAATGTGGGACTACCAAATTCAAGGAAATCCACATTCACTTCTTTAATTGTCCATTCCACGAACTCGAAAACGACGTCAACTTCCCAATTACTCATAAATGGTTTTGACAAACCGTCTTCACCATGTGACTTGCCATGTGGCAAGGAACATGTCACCTCTTCGGACCCACCCCAAAAGACGTTTGGGGCCCACTCAATTTTGGGCTCAAAGATGGCCCAAAATAAGCATATATAAAACTAATTTTCCAACAATCCCCCACATAAATGGAATTTGATGGAAAGAAAATGCAACAACATGATCTAATTATAAAGAGTATAGAAATTGGAAATATTCTGCAAAGGTTAAGTAGCTTTTGGCTTTGAACCTTCCCTTGTGAGACACTATCGGATTTACCAGTGAATATAATGTCTTGAACTGTTCAGCCGTTTGTGTAAACCAAGACAATAGAATTCACACAGTATATCCCCAGACACAGTTTAGTTCTCACTATTGTGTTCATTTCGGCCCTGAACAACCTGGTCTTTCATGAGTGCTCTAAAGACTTGTAGCCCTTCACAAATCTCATAGAACCGGCTCAGTTCACACTCACATAGATGATTCTTATAAGGAGTATCTTGCCATACTCCACTAGGTTTACCTAGATATAAGAATCATTAAAAGTATTACTTAACCTAAAATGCTGCAGACATCACTATTTCATCATAGAAATGGGTAGGAGTTTGACTCCCCAGTGATCCTTCTGAGTCAAACACAACTCGGTTGTCCCTTTAAACCTAGATCATGGGATCTCCAGTTAACTAAGTTGGGTTGCCGTTGTGGTAACTCTTATTTAATAGGCTTAAGTCTCATTCTCCTCGATGAATTCTCAACTAACTCTCTTGCTAACCCTTTGGTTAGTGAATCTGCTATGCTGTCTTTAGACTTCACATATTCAATGTAAATAATTTCATTAGAGAATAGTTGTCTCACGGTATTATTTCGACGACGAATGTGTCGTGACTTACCGTTATATATATGACTCTATGCTCAACCTATTACTGATTGACTATCACAATGTATGCATATAGCAGGCACCGGTTTTGGCGATATTGGAATATCTTCAAGGAAGTGACGAAGCCATTCTACTTCTTTCCCAGCTTTATCTAAAGTTATGAATTCTGATTACATAGTAGATCTAGCTATGCAAGTCTGTTTGGAAGATTTCCAACATACAGCCACACCACCAAGAGTGAAGGCATACCCACTGGTAGACTTTGAGTCTCTAGTATCCGATATCCAGTTTGCATCACAGTATCCTTCAAGTACTGTTGGATATCTAGTATAATTTAGCCCAATGTTACGAGTAAATCGAAGATATTTTAGAACCCTTATAATTGCTTTCCATTGTTCTACTCTTGGGTTACTCGTATATCTACTTAATTTACTTACTGTATAAGCTATATCGGGTCAAGTGCAGTTCATCAAGTACATTAAACTTCCAATAATTTGGGCATACTCTAATTGAGAAATATTTTCCTATACATTCTTAGAAAGAAACAAATTAACATCCATAGGTGTTCTAGCAAGATGATCATCATCTTTGCTAAATTTGTCAAGTATTTTCTCAATGTAATGAGATTGTGACAAAGCATAACCTTCTGATGTTTTGATAATTTTCATACCAAGAATTACATCAACAATGCCCATGTCCATTATGACAAAATGTTTATTCAACATTTTCTTGGTAGTTTTAATCATTTCATTATTACTACCTATGATGAGCATATCATCTATATAAAGACATACAATGACATAACATTTGTCTGTGTTTTTAATATAAACACATTTGTTACACTCATTAATTTTAAACTCATTTGACATCATTGCGTTGTCAAATTTCTCATGCCATTGTTTTGGCACTTGTTTTAAACCATATAATGATTTAACCAATTTACACACTTTCTTTTCTTTTCTTGGAACAGAAAAACCTTCTGGTTGTTCCATGTAAATTTCTTCATCTAACTCACCATTTAAGAAAGCGGTTTTCACATCCATTTGCTGAATTTCTAGATTGTACAACGGTGCAATAGCAATTAGCATTCTAATGGATGTTATTCTAATAACCGGTGAGTATGTGTCACGCCCCAAACTCGCCCCTAAAAGTTTGGACATGACCTACTTAGAACCAGACACTTAACCTGATATACAAAATATATGGGGCTTGAACGGAAGCATTTAACAACATAAATTAATATAAATAAAAGAACTACATCCATTGAGCGACAACTATCATGCCAAGATCACAAACAGAACATAAGGCAGATAAACATACAGTGACGTGCCTCAGAGAATTTAGCTATGTACATATATATATGTATACAGACCTAGCCCTCAAGATTGGGCGTATAATAAAACATTGAAAGGTAGAGGGATCATATACACATCAACCCTAGACAGACAATCAGGGTACAAAACCAAAAGCTTAGCAAAACCCCATAAAATGAGTTGCCTTCACATAAGTGCCTGGACCCTCTGAGGATGACAAAGAGGAATGGATGCCATGTGTTAAGACTGACCTCCAAGTGGAGTGCCTACAGAACAAACACAACATAAAGTAAGCTAAGCTCAGTGAATAGTAGTACGTAAACAATTGAACAATTAACTTGAATTACAGTGTACATGTATCAGTGCAGAGAGCCTATTGTTAACTTATCTTGTAATTCTTTTCAGAATGGCCTTAGGCCTAAACTTAAACAAAATGGCTTTAAGCTCTTGAATAGACTGGCATTAAGCCCTTAAACAGAATGGCAATCAGCCCTTAAACAGATCGACATTAAGCCCTTTTTATGCATGTATGAACTCAAGAGGTGGCTCGCACGGATTCTAGAGGTGACTCGCATGGCAGCACTTAGTTCCGTGAGCACTTTGTTTCATACTAACAGATCACACAGAATGGCCATAAACCCAGATGTCACGGATTGACCATAGGCCTCACATATGTCACAGAACGGCCATAAGCCTCATAACTTTCACAGAACGGCCATAGGCCTCATAACCTTCACAGAACGGCCATAAGCCTCATAACTTTCACAGAATGGCCATAGGCCTCATAACTTTCACAGAACGGCCATAGGCCTTAGTTCACATATGTATGGACTCAAGGGGTGGCTTGTACGAATTCTAGAGGTGGCTCGCATTGCAGCACTTTGTTCCGTACAACACTTTGTTCCGTACAGCACTTTGTTCCATACCAGAAATCATTAGGTCTTAAAGACCGATCAATCCATATCATGTCATCACATAGGGTAAACAAAACGGATAAACAGAAACATATTCATACATATTTTTAATTATGCTTGAATCATAAACAGAAATCAGAATTCATGTTTAATTATACATGGTATATCTAATAGCGCTAACATATCAATATCGAGCATACTTGTTAGTTCCATAAATGAACCTCCGGCACCGAGAACTTGTAACATACTTGAACCACGGTATTATTACCCCCGGGCAAGGGCCATAAGACCACGGTATTATTACCCCCGGGTAGGGCCTTGTACTAAGGATGCCGTGAATACTTTTATATATGGGCAATTATTCATCGATTCAAAACGTAACATATCAGAAAATAGAGTATTTCTTGTCATATCATGTCATTACGGTACACTTAATAAAGACAGAACAGTTTACATCATAATGTGAGTTACATGACAATGTCTTTGATATTTAATTTTGTCTTCAGGTTGAGTCATTTGTAAGTCAATCCGATGTTTATCATAATTCTTAACAGTTATTAACGTATAAAACAACCCGTGATCTTATCCAATTATTCATTCTGATGATCCACTCTGGGTAGATATTTATGCTATAAAACATGTGTTGAGCCAAACGAACTATAGTAGCCTTTGATAGGGCATTTAGAATATCATGTTCCCAGTAATCGGGGTTTACATTTACAATTTCTTTCTGTTAACCAATTCCACAGTATTAACTCCCAAATACAGAACACAGTACAATAATTCTCTTAAAACACATCACTCTTGTTTTTATATAACACAAGTCACTTTTATCATAATGAACCCAGTTGGATTCATCTTTAAACTAATCCAACGTTAACAATTCGTATGACATTCTCATGCGAAGTCATAGCTAATTTACAGATTATGGCACATTATCGAAAACCATTAACCATAACCGGAATGCAAATTAGTTTCAGAGTCATACCGATGTACACAAGTCTTTCAACGTTCCCATACATTCACACCAATTTCCACTTAGCATAAATGTTAATATAATTACTTGCAAGGAACAAAGTGTTAAGAATAAGAATCATTAACGGTAAGTAAATGCACGATCTCCGTACTACTACTCACAGTGCTTTAGCGGAGTGCTTGCCCCTCCTGGGTTATGACCTACACACATGCACAACTTAGTCATTAGTTCCTTTTCTTTCTTAATTCATTTCCTGCTTCATTTTACTTCAAACGAATTTACATGCATCTTAGGGACATCAAATACAAATTTCAAAAATACCAGAGGGTTAAGCACGCAAAACAGAGCAACACAAGATTTTGCAGCTTGGGCCGCACGTGCGGCTGTGAGCCCCACACGTACGGTAAGGCCTCTTGCACGTGCGGCCATGACCCCCGCACGTGCGGTGATCTGCACAACCTGCAGTTCGAAATTTCCAGCAAAATTCAGTTTTTGGCAAGCTTTCACAAGGCTCTAATTAGGTCCTTTAATTAATGAAACATGGTTCAAAAATCATGTACAAAGATATTTCAAGCTTACAACAATTTTAATATGAATTGATTCCTCAATTCCTTGCAATTCACAAATATAAATCAAACACTTTGAATCCCTACCATAAAATTTCCAAATATATATACAATCACCCAAATTCATAAATGAGTTCAAACATGCAAAGAGAGAATGGAATTCTTCTCCATAGAACATAACTTAACCCCAAATCAATTCAATGAGAACACATCTTTTTAATTCAACCATTACCACAAACACAACTCCAATACACACTCTAATTTGCATTATTATCAAAAGAAATTTTACTCATGTCCAAGGGAGGAATGATTCTAAGTATAACACACTTACCTTGAGCTTTTGAATCCTACAATCCCTCTTAACTTCCCAATATTCTTCTTGATGAACTTCTCTCAAACCCTCTTCTTTCTTAATTTCTCTCTCTCTCAGGAGATTTCCTTACAATGGCTCTTAAGTCAAGTATGTAAAGAATATAAGCATATATATCTAAAAGTAAAAACAAAATTTAATCAGTTTAGTCATTCCTAATTGAAATTTCACAGAAAATCATACTATGACCTAAAAATCATGCTGATCTTAAATGTAAAATCAATTTCAGATAATTAAGCTTCTAAGGCCTTCAATTCCTGATTCAAACACTAGAATTGTAACAGATATTTCTTATATTAAACAGATATGCATCCATAATCATAGGATTCACTTAGTTAAATTTAATTTCACATAAAATTTCACAATAAGCATTTAAATGCACAGAATAAATGGACTGAAAGTATACTAGAAAACATGTACGAGGGTCGGGTTATTACAATATTGTAGACGTTCCCGAACGTCCCGGGAGGGAATCCCGTTTTGTTCATTTGGGGCTCACTATAGTTCAGACTCAATGTCACGGTCCTGTATCTAATCTCGCGGAGTGCAATGCAAGACCAATAAATCATCAAAGAGTCCAAATCCGGCAAATCATTTTGAAAAATTGATTTTTAGAAAGAAGTGCCAAACATGGACTGCTTTGCCAGACATAGAGTCGCCACCTAAATATTTTATTTTGGGGAATTTTGGAAACCCTAACTCGTTGCCTAAGGCCACGTGTCCGTCATCACCAAAGTTGCCTTGGCTCGGGAACTTGGGTACGATTGGGGAAGGTCATCTATGAGCATCCCCGCTCGCCTGATCCGAAGATTGGCCTGTACTAAGCATGATATCGAGTTTTGAAAACATATGTATTCTTATTCCGGTTAATTAGCTAGAATTACTATGTGATGCGCGCAGCAAAACAAGTATAGACTAGATCGCCTAATTTGAAACAAAGCATCATATATCCGTTTGTTTGGAAAATGATTTGAAGTTTGCTACTCGTAAGTAGGCTAAAACACGGATTTCAATGAATTATCCCAATTCAAGCAATCCAACCTTCACCCACAGGCATTCAGGCAGTTATATCACCTAAGCAATTAGCCTCATGGCAAGCATGCTGTCATGTTAACATTTCACCACTTCATGCGGATGCTAAAGCATAAACACTTACAGTGTACTCCGAGTCAAAACAAGAAACTAGTTAGTATCATCTTGATCCTAGTTCATGTTTAAGATGGCTAATGCAACACATGCAAAATGCAACTAAGATAGGCTCGGCTATCCTAAGAATGGCATATGAGGTGCGACAATCCAATACATGTATTCAACTTGGGAATGAATACAATGCAGTTAGCATGATGCCGCGAGCCCGGTGCATTGCCAATACAAATGAATGATGCATAGCATGCTTCATAAAGTATGCTAATGAAACGTGCCCTAAAACTAACCATTGAAACAGGTAAGTAAAAGGGATAGAAGAAGTGAGGGTTAGAAGACATTTGCACACACTCACGCACACTTATTACAACATTGCCCTCTCTCGGAGGGTCCGAATAAATAATACAAACCAAATAAATAATTAACTACTCTAACTAATTAAATATTACAAAATTCTAATTAATTAACAAATTAATTACAAAAGGAGGTGGCCGCAGCCCTGCCTCGGAATGATGGGACAATGCATGCTCGATTCGCCTCGCTTGGAAACCCGTTGCCATGTCACATGTTGCCTCTGTTTACACTGTTCTGCACCTCTGAGAACTGCACAAGTCCCAAGGATGCTTCTGAACCACCTTCTAAGCACTGTGGAAGGTCACCGGCCAAAAAGAAAGGCCACCGGCCATAAGTGGAGCTCTCGGCCAACAATACATGGCCGGCCGGCACTGAAGATGGCTGATCGGCCATCTCTTCCTACAAAATCCTGTTTTGCTGCAGCAGAGGGCAAATAGAGCATTGCAATGCATTTTCAAAGCAATGTATGCACAATCACCCTCCCTATCATGTTTAAGACTCAAGGGAGTGTAGTCCTCAACCCTCGGACCATCAATCACGCATTTCAATACATGATGGCCAAAGAAGCCAAGTGTGCAACTCGATATGGAATGAAATGCACAAAGCACATAAAGGGCCTCAACCTCTATCATGATTGATCAAGAGACAAGGGATGCACACACAATGTAATGCAACCTAGGGAAGCAAGCAAGCATGCAAATAACTCAAGTATGCAACAAATCTAATGCAACATGAGCTTGTTAACATGCAATATGCAATAGGCATACAACCTAAACATGTGGACATGTATAGCATGCAACAACATGCAAAATGAAACAAGCATGCAACAACATGGTGAGATGGACTTACACTAACATGGGTAGCTCTCAAGCATGCCAAAATCAGTGGCCAAGATGATGCAAACGAGGCACTAAAACTCATGCAAACATGCACAATGCAATGGCCCCGAGCCTAAAGCACAAGATGCAACTCCCCAAGAGCATGGCAAAGATGAAACATGGCATACATTCCAGCTCTGAAATGGCATAAATGACTCCAAAATTAACTCCGAAGCATGCAAACACTCATGTAATGCATTGTTAAAGACTTAAGCACCGAAGCTAGTGAAATGCAATACACTATAGACATGCAAAGCGATGCTCAAATGATGAAACCAACCCCAAACAGTCCTTATGTAGACCAAAACAAGGTTAGAGCATGCGTGGGAACAAGACCAAAACATGCTAAGAAATGGGCCCAAAACAAAGGGCATTCAAAGCTACAAAAGGGAGGATTGCTCTACACCTATCACAACCAAACATAGCATGGATTATTCAATGCAAAACAGAATCATATCACGCCAAAATAAGCCCCAAAACCCACTTAGATGGCATCTAAATGGCCTAAGTCTAAAGGCATGGATAATGACCCAATCATGGAGCATAAAACACCAACCTTTTAAAGCATTAAAGGAGTGATAAGATGCAAGCATGTGAGCATGAAACAAGGACTGAAATATCATAACTAATGGTGCCAAACCACTGAAATGATGCAAATAGAGCATCATAGAGGAGCCAATACTCAAAGCATACAAGCTAGGTTGCATGGTAGCTATACAAAGCAAGTCATGGATGATCCAAACAACCAAAATCAGACCTAAAGCATGCCAAAACATGCATAAAAACTTCATGGAGTTAGGCCAAAACAAGTAAGCATAGTGGTCTAAATGCTAAGTGCATGTTAAGGCAAAATCATGGGATTACAAGACAAGTATACATAGCATGTATGGCACGTCTAAACCAACTTTGGACAGAGGTAAATCATGGCAAAATAACACCAAATATCAACTAAGACATGGCCAACATGAACTTAAACAAGGTGCTCACACATGAGGCAAATATGACAAGTATTGAAAACAACAAGGAGAGGGGATGGCCCTCTCCTTCTTAGGACCTCAAAACACCATCCCCACCACTGAAATCCCTCTGGATTTTAGTGGTGAGAAGGCCAATACAATGTGGTCCCGAAGCTCACAAAAAAGGCACAAAAATGAGGCCAAACAAGGCCTAAGAGGGGGGAAACAATCCCAAACACAAAAGTGATCTTAAACAAACTTCAAAAGCATGCAAAAACAGAACTTTTATCAGTTATACACTAAGCTCAAAACAACATGCAAGATAGGGTAAAGGCTTGTGCAAAAATGGGGAATAAAGAGGGAAAAGAGATTACCCTTGAAGCTCAACAAGACCAGCAGCTTCTTGGACCAAAAACCAGCTCTTTGAGACCTCTCAAGACCCTCCAAGAACCTTAGGTCAATGGTGGAGGTGTATGGCTATGAGGCGTGGTGCTAAAGGCCAAGAACAAACACTTTCTAAGCCTAAATTATAGAGACAAAGAGAGATATATGCTTCTTGCTTTAAACAAATTTTTGGAACCTCTCTAAAGGAGAGGGAGGCCCTCTTTTATAGAGAAACAAGAGGGTTCAAGCTTCTTGGAGAAGCTAAAGAGGTTCAAGCTTCTTCAAGAAATTAAAAAGGTTCAAGCTTCTTGGAGAAGCTAAAAAGGTTCAAGCTTCTTGGAGAAGCTAAAAATGTTCAAGCTTCTTGGAGAAGCTAAAAAGGTTCAAACGGTTCAAGCTTCCTCAAGAAGCTAAAACAAAGGTTCAAAAGGTTCACGCTTCCTCAAGAAGCTTAAAACAAGGGTTCAAAAGGTTCAAACTTCCTCAAGAAGCTAAAACAAAAGGTGCAAATCCTCCATACACGTGTATGGAGGGCAGGGTCTGTGCCACCTGGCACTTAATATCTGCATAAAGCAGATGAACAGGGTCCGGCCAGCAGAAAAGGCTGATCGACCAACACAAAGGGCCGGCCGACCAAATACATTACCGACCGGCCATCACTTTTGGCCGGTAGAAATAAAACAGGGCCGGTGGCCTCAAGCGGTGGTCGGTGATGTGTAGGGATGGCCAACAAGCCATTTCCCACCCTCAGGTGCAAAGACCACAAGTCCTTGGTCCAACCAAGCACAAAACAAATAAGTCGAGAGATCTTGAGGCAAGGCACGCGACCGAAACCTCCGAGAACTCAAGACGAACACGAACATGGATGATCATCGAGTGTTCAAACGATGACGTCCAAGTCATGAGGACGGTCAAAAATGGGGTGTCTACAAGTATGTGTCAAAGTAATCAAGACCTTCTTTTGGTCTATACCCTTTGACCACAAGTCTTACCTTGTATTTGTCAATTGATCCATCCGCTTTCATTTTTCTTTTGAAAATCCACTTGTACCCAAGAGGTTTACAACCTAGTGGCAAATCTACCAATTCCCAAGTGTGATTTTGTAGGATGGATTCAACTTCACTATTGGCAGCTTCTTTCTATAAAGGAGCCTCAGGACTGGACATAACTTCTTTAAAAGTTAAATGCTCATTTTCTAACAAAAAAGTTAGAAAATCTGGACCAAAAAATTTTGAGGTTCTAGCACATTTACTACGCCTAGGTTCCTCTTCCTCATCTTGATCTTTCTCTTGCTCTTGATCTTGTTCTTGATCATTACTAGTAATAGCATCAAAAGATCTTTTCTTATTACTAGTCTCTTGATCAATTTTATTCGGAAACACATATTCAAAGAAAAATGCATTCTGAGATTCAATAATAGTATTTACATGCATTTCGAAATGTTCTGACTTCTGAATCAAAAACCGATATGCACTACTATTCTTGACATAACCAATGAAAATGCAATCAATGGTCTTAGGACCTATCTTAGTCTTGTTAGGACTAGGAATAGCCATTTTAGCCAAACACCCCCACACTTTTAAGTATTTGTAGGACAGTACTCTCCCATGCCACAATTCATAAGGTGTTTGAACCACTTTCTTTTGGGGTACTTTATTAAGTATATAATTAGCAGAAAGTATTGCTCCCCCCCACAAGTTCTGAGGTAAACCAGAATTTATTAACATGGCATTCATCATTTCTTTTAAAGTCTTATTTTTCCTTTCAACAATTCCATTTTGCTGAGGTGAGTAAGGAGCAGTGGTTTAATGAATTATTCCATGTTCTTTACAAAATTCACCAAAAGGTGATTCATATTCACCACCTCTATCACTTCTAAGTTTCTTAATTTTCTTACCAAATTGATTTTCAACTTCATTATTATATTGAATGAAAGTTTCCAAAGCTTCATCCTTGGTTCGAATTAAATAAACATAACTATATCTAGTATAGTCATCTATGAAAGTGATAAAATATTTTTTCCCTCCTTTGGTTTGAATTGTTTTAAAATCACAAATGTTACTATGAATTAATTCAAGTGGTTCCGTACTTCTTTCAATTGAATGAAAAAGAGTTTTGGATAATTTTGCCTCAACGCAAATTAACATGTCCAAGTCTACCATGCCATAAATTTGAAGACTCAAGCAAGTAAGAAGAAGATGTATTTTTATTAATAACTGAGGGTACAACGGTCATTACATTCATCTTGAAAAGGCCATCTGTAGCAATCTCGGTTTTGACCCGATCAGCTTACGGGGGTCGAGCTACCCGGTTAGCTCGCCGAAAAAAAAATGCAAAATGCATTCGAAGTTGCTTAAGCCGCACATGTGGAAAACAGAGGAGGGCTTGTTTGGCTACTACAACAAATGCAAGTGCAGGAGTGCAAATGCGGGAAAAGAGCCGCACGTGCAGTGTTAGGTGAGTTCGAAATTTTAGTCTTTTCTTCTCTTTAGGTTGAGTGTATCTCACTCATGTTAGGTCTCTCTCTCTAAAAAAAAACCCTTTCCTCTCCCTTCTGTCTACATTTCCATACGCCAAATTGGATCAAACCCGTAATTTCTCAAGATCCATTAGAGTTCTACCAAAGGTTCTTTATCAAAGTTGGCTAACTTCTCGAGGGCTTCGTTTGTGCGGTGGAGATCGAGTCTCGACATCATAAATTTTAGGGTTTCATCTCTATTCTTCTTCAATACTTGAGATAGGAATTTTCTTAGAGTTACATATATATTTTTGCAAGATCTACATGATTTTCGAAATCATCTTTTGATAGCTTTGAAAATTGATTGTTGATTCAAGAAGTTGAGCGATTTTGAAATTGGATTTGTCTCTTGTTCTTTTAAAATGATCTTATGGGTTTTGATCTTCGTTGATTAAAGAAAAGATGATTTTGGAAAGTTTTCTTTCAAAAGATTTGAGTTGTATAGTTTTGGTGAAAAAACCTAGAATTTGAGGATTTTTTTTAAAAGAGACTGAAAATCCATGAATGATGTTGTTATATTTATTTTGTGTGTCAAAATAACTGGATGTTTGGAAAATTTCTTATGTATATTTATATAAATGATGAATTTCAGGGAATATGAGAATTATTGTTCATTTTGGAAATTATTGTTCAAAACGTTGAAATAGTCTTGAAATGACTAATTGTTGAGGATACTTGAGAAGAGGGAATTGTGTTATTCTTTGGATAAGTAATTGGAATAAAAGTATTTATATTTATCTTGTGTTATTGGCATATTAATTTATTTCATTACATTAAACTTTGAAAGTTGATTTGAAAACTTGCATTAAGAAAAAAATGTTGAGAAACAAGTTTTCATGGAATGGTTTTGGGGTAAATACGTTGGTAAGTCTTGATAGGTGGTGTAGATAATATTGAATAAGTTGGCCTGAGAGTTCGGGGTGAAAGACCGAAAACCCGCGCGGATAGGTGTCGAGCCTTCTGGTTAATATCGGTAAAAATGACAAATTAGTAGTACTTATATAGTCTACTTGCAGACACCGACCTAGGGATTACCAAAGTCGTCTTTACCGCTCTTGAAATGAATTGTTAAGTTTTGAAGAATTGAAATTGCATGACATCATTGAGCATGATGGTTTTGAAAGATGAAGATGTGATTTTCTTTCAAAAGGGCATAGCATGACATGTGCATTTCATCTCTTAAGACTTGTATAAAATGTATATACTTTGTTAAGGATTTCCTACTGGGCTTTATGCTCACCCTACGGGAATTTTGTACAGGAAAAGATGTGGTAATGCCACCTAACTAAGGGCGAGGAAATGTGTGTTGAGAGTACGAGACTCTCATTTTGCTGTGACTCTGTGTGTAAGCCAAGGGTTGTATGTGTGTGGGTTTGAATAACCGTTTTGTGTAACCAGGCTCAAGCCTTGGAAACTTGTAAACTCTTGGGGGTATTTATTTGTTTATTTACTTGTTGTTGGATTAATGTATTGTTGCATGAAGAACTATTGTATCATGTAATGTAAGTTCGGAGATTTATATTCAATTTTCCTTGAAAGAGCCATGATTGTTGTATTATCATTTGGGCTAGAAATTTGGGGCGTTACACCATCAGACATGTAACATTTTCCTACATACATCTCATTCTTAGTAAGTACAAATTTATCACTCTTAAACACTAGCCTAAACCCGTTCTTACTCAACAAAAATCCAGAAACAAGATTCTTGCAAATGTCCGGTACATGCAGCACATTGTTGAGAGTGAGTTCCTTTCCAGATGTCATCTTCAGAACAATCTTCCCTTGTCCTTCAACTTTGGAAGTTGAGGAGTTGCCCATGAAAAGTTGTTCACCGTTGTCCACTGTAGAATAAGATGTGAACATCTTTTTGTCGATACAAATGTGGCGAGTAGCACCAGTGTCCACCCACCATTCTTTAGGATTTCCGACAATATTTGCCTCGAAAACAATTGTAGAAAGATTGATGTCATCTACACCATTGGAAAGATTGTCCACTTCGGTCATATGGGCTTGAGTAGGCTTCTTGCTTGTTCTTCTTTTGCTTTTGCCTTTGCTACAGCAATCTTTGGCCTGATGTCCCTCTTTGTCACAGATGTAACACTTGCCATTAAACTTGTACTTTTTAATTTCCCCTCCTTTAAAGCCTTGTGATGAACTTTCTTCAGAAAACTTCCGTTTCTTTGCTCTTAGTGGATGTTCCACCACATTTGCCTTAAACTCCATAGGATGCTTACCAGCCCACTTTTCAGAATTGCGATTGTCCTCCTCAATCCTCAAATGCACAATTAATTCTTCTAAAGACATTTCTTTGCGCTTGTGTTTGAGGTAGTTTTTGAATTCCTTTTATCCTTGTGGTAATTTCTCAATTAAGGCTGCAACTTGGAAGGATTCATTGAGAGACATGCCTTCTGCGTGAATGTCATGCAGAATGAGTTGGAGATCTTGAACTTGGCTGATCACAGTCTTAGAATCAACCATCACAAAGTCCAGGAATTTGCCAACAACAAATTTCTTTGAGCCGGTATCTTTCGTTTTGTACTTTTTCTCCAAAGATTTTCAAAGTTCCTTTGCTGTCGTGATAGGACTATAGACGTTGTATAATGTGTTGTTAAGTCCGTTCAAGATGTAGTTCTGGCAAAGGAAATCAGCATGTTTCCAGGCAATGACCGCAGCAACCACTTGTCGGTTAGTTTCATCCTCGTTCAGAGTAGGAGCATTCTCAAGTTCAGAGTTGTAAGATAGAACAACATTTTATGTTGCCATCTTTTAAAATTAGTTCCTGCAAACTTTTCTAGCTTCTTACCATGATTTACTGATACTGTCATAACAAGAGAGGGGGTTGGCGCAATTGCAGCCACCATACCAGTACTCGTTTGAACATTTGTTTCAGTAGTCATGAATTCTAAATTATAAAACAAAATTAGAATTAGAATTTTATACTACACAAAAAATTAATCCAAATTCATAGAATTAAATTTTGTAAAAATAAAAGAAACAAGATTGTAACTTTTATTTTCAATTAATTTGAAAAATAAAATTTATTTAAGCAAATTAATTCCACACAGAAAATTAAATTTCTGTAACACTTCAATAATTAAAATACTGAAACATAATTTTAATTAATGAACACTCATAAAATAATTTCTGAAAATCAAAATTAATTTCTGACAAAATTCCACAAATAAATATTCTGAATTGTTAATGACACCAGTATATTACTACTAGTTGTCAAAGAAAATAGACAGTATATTACTACTATCTGTCAAACAGTATATTACTACTATTTGTTTTCCAACCAGAATATTATTTTGTAAAATCACAGAGAATAATCTATATGAAGAAGAAAGAAAAAGGAAAACAAACGAAAAATTATGTAAACAAAATAATTCGAATCTGCCTTAAGATTTTTAGAACAATCTTCTGTGAAAAATAAATAAATTGAAACAAATAAAACAAATAAAATAAATTACATACCGAATTTATTTTTACCGAACTAAATGAATATTTAAAGACCAAGTTGAATGTGTGGCACTCTATCCTTAAGACAGATTCGTCCCGCTACAGTGCTTACAGATTAATGGCGTCTATCTCCCAGGATACAATGATCTTCGCAAATTTGTACCGGCGAACTAGAACCTTGTGCTCTATACTCTCTTTAATTTTCCTAAAAACTAATACGAAGGAAATATGCAACAGAGTAGAAAATTGGACAGCAAAAATATAATTTTTAGACTGTTTTTCAGATGTGAAAAAATGCTGGAATAGATATGGTTTTATAGACCTGAACATGTGTTAATTTCAAACTGGTACAGATATGGAACAGGTGCACTGTTTCGAACAGATACAGTTTGAAATTCAAACAGATAACTGCTGCAGTTTAATAAACTGTCTAGATTTTGAATCTGCCTGGACAATTATGAATCTGTTAAGGTTCCAACAGGTTAGAAAACTGTTTGAATTTGTAGGGCAGATGTTGTAGGGAATTCGGACTGAATGAGGCAAATTTTGGACAAAAAATTAATTTCAATTTTGGCACAAAATTGGAATTTAATTTTAGTAAGAATTTCTGGAAAAAATTCAAATAAATTTTGTCCAAAAATTAATACTAGAACCGACCCGACCTCCAACCCACACTCGCAACCGACACGGCTCGGCTCGGCCCGGCCGGCGGCGACGGCGCATGTGGTGGTGGTTTGAGCCAAGGTTCCATTTGTCCATAACTACTCCCTTCTACAAACTTGAGGTGCCCCTTGGGGCCCAACCTAAGTTAGTACACCAAGAGCTTATATACCCACAAAAGCTCTTAAAGTTTCAATGTGGGACAACCTAATTCAAGGAAACCCACATTTACTTCTTTAATTGTCCATTCCACGATCTCGAAAATGACGTCAACTTCTCATTCACTCATAAATGGTTTTAACGAACCGTCTTCACCGTGTGATTTGCCATGTGGCAAGGAACACGTCATCTCTTTGGACCCACTTAGAAGACGTTTGGGGCCTACTCAATTTTGGGCTCAAAGATGGCCCAAAATAAGCATATATAAAACCAATTTTCCAACACGTTTCAGTTTTGTCAATTTAATAGAAAGGAGAGATTTAGATGAGGTTTTAAAGGGTTTTATAAAAACTTGTAGAATTTCACATTAAAAATAAATGGAGAAAAAGTAGGAGTTGTTCTATAAATATCTTTTCCCTAAGTTTTTATCACAAAAAGTGTATTATATTTGTCATATATCTTCTAATGCTCAAAGGATTAAAGTATAAACTCATTTAAATATAGTATTCGATCAGTTTGGTTTACATCGATATAAAATTTTTCAAAACTAGTATAGAATGCAAGTTATGAAAATACTGAAAATCAAAATTTCAATCGATTTTGGTCAGTTGATTCAGTTTTATCTATGTTTCTTACACCTCTACCCCTACACATTATCCCTCAACCTCTTTTTCCCTTTCAAATCGCCCAAATTTGTTATCATTCATTAGTTTCCTTCACATGCATTCATTTTTTTACATCTTACCAAACCCACTCTGAACAACGCATAACTATACCACTAAATTGTCATATTCAGTAACATACATAATAGGACTAGTTGTTTTACCTGCTATGCTATTCAAAATATTGTTTGTACTCGCACTCCTTGAAGAAGCTTTAAATTCAGCAGTGAAACTATTCTTGATGAATGTAATGCTCCACTTGTGTCGAATCTTGTACATCATATTAAGCCATCGATGACTCTCCAGACTAAATTTTTGTATCATTTTATCCCAAGTTTGTTGAAATTATAGTGCATAAGCACAAATATTTTTGACACTTGTTGAAAAAGTTCTTGAACTTTGTGTTAGTATTTAACTCCCTCAAATGAGAAGGGGCATTTTTTGATATATGCCATAAACATAGTCGATGATGTGTATTTGGAAACTAAAAACATAGTCAAATGACAAGGGGCATTATACAAGGCTTGATCTTAATCACTAAAAACTGTTACCGAAGACCAATTCCCATTGATCATAAAAATGATTTAAACAACCATATAAATGAATCAGTGGGGTTCCATCCAAAAGGAAAGCACAACCAAATATCGCATTTTTCCAATGGTGGTTAATGCAAACAAATGGAGCACAAATCAAATTATACTTATTAGTGTAATGCGTGGTATCGAATACAACCACATCTCCAAAGCAATCATAATCAACCCTTGATCTCCCATCTCTCTAGAGAAACTTAGTCATACGATTTTCTTAATCTACTTGAAATGTGAAAAAGAACATAGGATCTTCTGTATGCTTTTGCTTAAAATGATTCAATAAGCTTGGAGCATCTCCAGCACTAATCATTGCCATTTTATTCTTATTCACATAATTATAATATTCTCTTTTGGTAAAACCCACATTTTCTCCACCTCCAACTTTTTCTATCATATATGAATAAGCATTTTTTGTGCTTATACCCGCACTTACCATAGAATCAATCACACCTACCTTATATTTTGAAATGTGATGAGTAGAACTTAGCAAATGTCTCTCTGATTGTAATGCAAGTTCATGATTATGTTTAGGATTAAAGGCAGTAACCCTCCAAATTCCACCTTCAATAGTAAAATGAATAAATTCTTTGCAACTAGTTATAATCTCCAACTTGTTCAAATTTTTCTCTTTCACATGGGTCTTCATCTACTTTAGAACATAATAATTTACTTTGCCTTATGTTCTTTGATCCACTATAATATCTCGGTTTTCCTTTCTGAATACTAAATCCCATTTGTAATGCATAATTATTGTATAAAGCATTTATCTAACAAATTGTCATTACTATTTGTTTGCCTTGCAACAAACCTGCAATCTTCTTTACTTCAATATCTGTAACGCCCCAATTTTTATACCCAAATGATAATACGATAACCATGGTTCTTTAAAGTAAAACTAAAAATAAATCCCCACACTTGCATTACATGATTCAAATAGTCTTCAGGTGATAATGCATTCACTTCAAATCAAAATAACATAAACAAATAGATACCCCCAAGCGTTTACAAGTTTCCAAGGCTTAGGCCTGGTTACACAAAATAGTTATTCAAACCCACACAAATACAGCCATTGGCTTACAAACAGAGTTACAGCAAAATGAGAGCCTTGTACTCTCAACACATATTTCCTCGCCTTTAGTTAGGTAGAATCACCACATCTTTTCCTGCACAAAGATCCCGTAGGGTGAGCATAAAGCCCAGTAGGAAATCCTTAACAAAGTATATATACATTTTATACAAGTCTCAAGTGATAAATACACATGCCATGCTATGTCTTTTTGCAAATAAATCATATATTCATCTTTTGAAAACCATCATGCTCAATGATGCCATGAAATGTCCATTGTTCAAAACTTAACAATTTAATTTAAGGGGCGGTAAATACAACTCTGGTAATCCCTAGGTCGGTGCCTGCAAGTAGACTATACGAGTACTACCAAATTGTCATTTTTACCGGTATTAACTGGAAGGCTCGACACCTATTCGTGCGGATTTTTGGTCTTTTACCCCAAACTCTCAGGCCAACTTATTCAATATCATCTACACCACCTACCAAGACTTACCAACGTATTTACCCCAAAACCATTCTATGAAAACTTGTTTCTCAACATTCTTTTCTCAATACAAGTTTTCAAATCAACTGAATTGATATGCCAATTTCACAAGATGAATATAAATACTTTTATTACAATTCATCATCCAAGGAATAACACAATTCCCTCTTCTCAAGTATCCTCAACAATTAGTTATTTCAAGACTATTTCAATGTTTTGAACAATAATTTCCAAAATGAACAACAATTCTCATATTCCATGAAGTTCATCATTTATATAAATATAAATAAGAAATTTTCCAAACATCCATTTATTTTGACACACAAAATAAATATAACAATATCATTCATGGAATTTCAATCTCTTTTAAAAATCCCCAATTTCTAAGTTTTCTCACCAAAACTATACAACTCAATCTTTTGAAAGAAAACTTTCCAAAATCATCTTTTCTTCAATCAACGAAGATCAAAACCCATAAGATCATTTTAAAAAAACAAGAGACAAACCCACTTTCAAAATCGCTCAACTTTTTGAATCAATAATCAATTTTCAAAAGCTATCGAATGATGATTTCGAAAATCTTATAGATCTTGCAAAAACATATATATAACTCAAAGAAAATCTCTACCTTAAGTTTGAAGAAGAATAGAGATGAAACCCCAAAATCAACGATATCTAAGCTCGATCTTCACCGCACACAACGAAGCCCTCGCGATGATAACCCACTTTGATGAAGAAACAATGGCAAAACTCAAATAGATCTTGAGAAATCAAGGTTTTTGATCTAGTTTTTGTAGAGAAATGTAGAGAGAAGGGAGAGAAAATGTTTTTAGAGAGAGATATATACAAAAGTGATCTGAAATATCAGATTCACGAATTGATATAACATGGTCCGCTCGAGCGTCAAATATACCTTCCCTATACTTTTGCAAACAGGTCAAACTTCTGGAACCAAATATTCTCTGCTCGAGCGCATAAACGGCCGATCGAGCGGACAAGCAATTTCGAATGCATTTTGCATTTTTGCTTCGGGGGAGCTGCCCCTCGACCTCAGCAGGGCACTACCCTCGAACCTGCCAAGGGGCGCTGCCTCCTAAACTCCCGCGAACTGACCGGACAGCTCGATCCCTGACATAGTCAACGATGTGGCAAAACATGAAAGATACGCTATAACCTGATACAAACATGAAACATTACCTGTTCCAAACGCACCGCTACAACTCGATAACCAAAATAAGGGGAATACAGGGAACTAAGATACGTGACACTATTCAAAACCATACCAACCCGAGCCCGGAACACCACAACGAGACGGGTCAAAACCGGGATCACTACAGCATCACCAAGACTATTAATTTCTATAATAATTTTTGTAACAATTATTAAATGTTAGGAATCGTATTTGTATAACCACTACAAAAAAAATGTCAAGAAGTAGCATAGTATGGTACGTCTTATTTAAGCCCTAAATCACGAGCAATATATTCATTTTGGGAGAGTATAGCCAAGGTGGTGCCTTTTTCCATTTTGATTGACAAGGATTCATCAATTTATATTGAAATATTGGAAGACAACATGAAAAGTTAGTAGTTTGTGATTGGTGGGGAGTAAATATTGTCACGTGATACTATCTTTAACTTTTAATAAATTTTTTAAATTACATTTATTTGCAAAATTCTTGTAAACTAGACACAAATAATACTACTGAAAGCTAAACATCATATCAATATACTATAAGTTCTTCTAAAACTATCTAAAATATTATCAAGAGTTATGTTAAAAAAACAATAGACAAATCATAATTTATTTTTCAAAAAAAAATTAATTAATTAATACGATATAGCTTTACTACTTTGAAAATAAATTAATACAATAAAATTTTCAAAAACTATTTTTAGACGAGTTTTCATTTGTCTTTATTGAACTTTTTTAATGTTTTAATCAATTTGTTTTTAAATAAATTAACTAAAATATAAAATAAAATAAAAAACTTCACTAAAAACAAACGAAACTCAAACAAAAATACACACATACTAGAATTATCTAAATAATTATCAAGAATTGTGTCAAAAAAATATGCCACATCATAATTATTTAAAAAAATATAAAGAAAACAATAATAAAATGTACCTTCATTGATTTGGGCAATATATTTTTGAATTTAGTGTGGGCTTGAACAAAATTCAAAAATCTGAGTTAAATTTGAGTGGCTTTCAACAGTGACACCAAATAACCTAAGCAACCCAAATTGTATATATAGATATATAAAATGTTAAATATACATATAAATTATTAATCATTGAATGATTTTAAAATAATTTGGATCATTAGATCATATTAGGGTTGAGAATAAAAATCAAAAAAATTATAAATCAGTATGGTCCAAGCCAAACTGCACGGTTTGATTTTGTTTTCTTATTGCACAATTTGGTTGTGATTTTTAAAATAGGCAAACTATACTTCACAGTTCGGTCCGTGATTTTATAGCTACGAGTTCAATTGGAACCAGTTGAACCATTTAGATTATATATATAATTTGTTACCACATGAAAATACTAAAATATTTTATTAATAGCAAATATATATATATATTATATAACTCTCTATTATTATAAGTATATTTTTGTGTAGTAATAGAACTAGTTTTAAACAATCATGTTAACAATTCTTAGGTTGTGAATAATATTTTGTGATCATATTGTGAATAATGATAATATTTTTAAAATCTGCAGTTCTAAACCAAACTGAACTGCGGTTTAGTGGTTATAGTAGCAGCAAGAGCAGCAGTTTAAACAACGGAAGGATTGGATAAGGGAATGCGAAGATAGATGAGCTCATACAGATGACCATGCCTTCGACCTATCCCAAGAGTTTGTCTTGTCTTCGGATCCTGCACAACCCAACTAGTTAGAGAAATAGAACAGTGAGACCAAGATCACAAAGTTGCCCAATAGAAATAAGATTAAGTGTAAGGTTGAGAATTAGATAAGTGTGCGGGAAAGAGACATCAGAGATGGAAATATTGCATATATGACTATCATGCATTTGAGAACCACCAGCAATGTAAATGGCAGGTAAATTAGAAGGACATGCAATGGAGGAAAAAAGTGTAGGGCCAGAGGTCATGTGGTTTTAATAAGCCAAATCAAAATACCATGACGAGGTACCTAGAGTGACGAAGAAAGCAATAGAGGCTGTACTAGAAGTAAAAAGAAAAACCTTTTTCATAATAGCTTCAATATCATGAAGAGTGTAGGTTAGTACACGAGGGGAAGATGAGGTAGGTGCAACAGCAACAGAAGCAAACGAAGCTGAAAAGTGATACTAGCTAACAGAGGATCCAAAAGAGCCATCGTATAGAGGAGAACTGTTGAAATAATCCATGGGCTGATCAAAGTATGAATTAAAAAAAAAAAAAAAAACCCAATGGCATCAGAGTAGAACTGGGTGAAATGGAGTATCCCAATGAATCCAGAACTTCGAAAATAACTATGTATCAGTTGAGTTGGCACAAAAAAAGAGCAAAAGAAACAGATCGGTAGATGAATAAGCCAAATGATGACGTCAGCAACATGTAGGGCTAGCGTCAGCGTGTACGACGAGTAATAGTAGAAGGGCACGCACAATGCACGGTAGCAAATGAGGCGTAGGAGCTCGTGAGACTAAAATCAGCGGTGACATGCACAAGAGCACGGAGGCTGACGTTAGATAGGGTTGACGTAGAATATGATCAACGACTAGAGCAGCTAGGCTAGAATTGCACGGCGGAGACGGCTGGAGCGGCTAGGGTTGACGTTAGTAACATAGAAGGCTATAAGAGCGCACACTAGGATGACGTCAGCAACACAGAGTGCTAGACTAGTGCACACGTGATGGCACATGTGAAAGTGGTGGCAGAAACTGGGGACGCACAGATGCCAAAGGTGGTACGTGAGAGTGCGTGAGAGGGTTTTTGGTGATGAAGTTGGTGGCATTGGAACTGTGAGAATATTCCGAGCACTTTGATGACAAGTTTGAAAAAGTTTGGTCAACGAATATGACTAAATAGTGCTTAAACAGATGATAATGTATTGTTAGGTTGATTGAATAGAGATGCTACATATAGACATCCCATTTTTGACCGCCCTTACGAGTTGGATGTCACCATTTGCACAGCCAATGATGAATGTGTGCTTGCTTGTTAAGTGCTCGGAAGTCCTCAGCAGAATGCCACAACTTTGAGCCTTCAAACCCTACACTTCTGTTGCTTTATTTTTTGGGCCAAAACCAGAGTTTTTCAAGCCTGCAACCTCTTGTAGCCTGTCGGCCACCTCTATTGGCTGGCGGCCACTACTTCTGCTTGCCGGCCACTAAAGTGGCCTGTCGACCACAAGTGTGTTTTGCAGATATTTTTCTGCAAGCTGTGCCAGCTGTTGGCACAGATATATGCACCTTCTTACACGTGTATGTAGTGATATTTTGAGGAAGAGTGGTGTTTTTCTATAAATAGAGAACCTCCCCTCTTGCTTTGAGGGTTAGAAAATTTTGGAGCAAAATATTTTCTCTCTCTCTACAATTATCTCTCTCTCTCTCTTGCAAATTTCTTACACCTTTGCCTATACACTCTTAACCAAACCTCTCTATCTTTGAGCTGAAGTACCTTTGAGCCTATCTTAAACTCTTGAGGGTGTGCAAGTGTGGTTTTGTTGTTTGAAAGTGATCTCTTCTTCAAGATGTATAAATCTTTGCTTCTCTACTTGCTTTAATCACTTTTTTTTTATTATTATTTTCCCACTATTTTTGGGTTGTATAAACTCTGTATTTTTGGGTTGAAACTTGTGCTTTAAGGCTAATAAGGGTTGAGGGGTGGTTCACCCTTCTTTACACCTTGCTTTCGAGGCATTTACCCTTGTGTTTCCCACCTCTATGCTATCTTTTTTTCAAGCTTTTAAATGCTAATTTTCAGAGTTATTTTAGTGGCTAAAGTGTTGTTTCGAAGTCCAAAATTGGACGGGTTAGCCTCCTCTCCTTGTGTCTTACTTATTAGCCTAGCATATTTTATGTTTTAGCTTATTATTTTAGCTATGTTTGTCTTAATTCCAGTATGTTTTATGACTTATTTAGCACTGTTTTAGGACTGTTTTTAAGTGTTCATTGCATTTCATCCTTGTATTACATGTTCGTAGTGCAATTGTCCTCATAGGTGGTTCAAGCCTTAGCCACCATCCTAGTTGAGTTGCTAGCATTTATTTCATGTTTTCCTTACTTATGATCACCTTTAATCACCTCTGCAACCTCCCTCCTTTCTTGGCTTTTGCTTTGCTTTGAGAATTGTTTCAAACCTATTATTCTTTTAAGCTTGAGATTGAGGTTGTCATGCTTAATGGTTTAATCCCTTTTAGGGGTTCATTATCAACGACATTACATCTCTCTCATGCCTTAAGCCAACTTTTGGTTTGACACTTCTCTTCTTTAGAGAACTTAAACTCACTTTTGGAATTAATTGATTAAAGAATTGAAAGGTAACTAAAATGGAGCAATAAAATTGGTGACTAAAAAAAGGCAAGATAATAATTTGGTTTGGGTTCAATCGGACGTTAATTGAACCCTTGAGTCTTGAGTCGTTTCATACTCATGAGTGATGCAAACGGCTCAACATTTATTGTCAACTACTTCCCTTGACCATTCATGATAGAGAGGTGGTTTTGAGAGTCTTGTTTTCTTGCATTCATTGAACTTGTACACTTTGTTCATAAGCCATCATGCAATGAAATTGCATCCGTTGATGGTTTGTGAATCAAATTTTGTCACTATTTTGAGCTGCTGTTTAATGATAGGGAGTGGTGAGTTGTGCAAGCAACCCTTGAGAATACCCTACTCCTGCTCTGTTTGCTCTCTATTGCAGCAAGAAGAACTAGGCAACAGTGGCCAGCAGGCCACCATTTGTGGACGGTAGGCCATCACTTCTAGCCGGCCGGCCACCTGTGCAAAATCTAGCAATGTACTTTTGAAGCAGAACAGAATTGGTCATGAGGTAGAAAACAGTGTAAGTGTTCTACTGTGCAACAGAGGTATCTGGCAGCAGAACACTGGCCTTTTTCGGGTAGAAATGCATTCATGCATGAACCCTCCCTCGACCCTCGGGATCTATAAAGTGATGTTAATATTAATGTTGTGCTTGAAGTAGTGGCTTTGTAATAGTTAATTCGTTTCGTATTGTAATTATTTAGTTAGCTAGAGTAGTTAACTAATTATTTTATACGGTTTGTAATAATTAGTTAAGTAGTTTAGCTAAATTATTCATTTGGATTTGTAATAGTTAATTAATTAGCTTAGCTTTAATTAGTTAGCTAGTTTATTCATTCGGACCCTCCTGTGTGAGGGCGCAATGTTGTAATAATGTGTATGTCTTCCAACCCCACGTCTTTCTCTCTTTTATTTACCTGCTTATGATGGTTAGATTAGGGTATCATGTTTTGTTTAGCATTCTTCATGTTTGCATCCACTTGTATTGCATGCGCCGAGGCTTGTTTCATCATTCTAACTTGCATTGTTAGTTAAACATCCTTTGAATACGTGCTTAGATCGCATGCTATTTATTTTATTCATATGCTATATTAGTAGCCGAGCTTAGTAATTGCATATCCCATGTGTTGCATCAGTCATATTTCATAGTTAGAATCATGCATTTTTCTAACTCTTTTGTTTCTTTTGGCTCACCTCGGAGTACTAGGTAAGCATTTCTGTGTTTTAGCATATTGCATTATATGTTGATGTTGCCATATGAAAGCATGTTCACCATGAGGCTAAGTGCTTGATAATAAATTGTTTGAATGCCTGTGGATGAAGGCTAGTTGCTTGAATTGGAATAATTTGAGTAATGTTTATATGCGATCACTTTTTCAAGTGGTACATATTCGAAACAATTTTCAAAACAAACATTAATTAAATGTTCCAGTTCTTGCAAATTAGTCTATACTTGTGTGTGTGCGCATCACATAGTAATGCTAGCCTAATAAATCAGAACAAGAGCATATAATAGAGATAAGATTTATATCATAATTAGTAAAGGCTGATCTTTGATCAGGCGAGCGGGGGTGCTCAATTCATGACCTTCCCCTCTCATATCTAAGTTCTTACGCTGAGACAATCTTGGTGATGACGGACATGTGGCCTTTGGCATGAGTCATGGGTTTCCTAAATTTCTCCAAAATATTTAGGTGGCGACTCTATATCTAGCAAAATAGTCTATTTTTTGCAATTTGATTCAAAATCGATTTTTCAAAAGATTTGCCAGATTTGGACTCTTTGATGTTTATCTATTTCACATTGCACTTATGAGATCAGATTTAGAATCGCGGGAGTCCGATACTGTAGGGCTTATTCATTCCGAAAGGGGGCACGAAAAGTCGAGCTACAGTTTTTGGCGACTTTGCTGGGGAAAGATAGAGAACTTGACTTGAACTTCATGATATGAAATTTTATCTACACTGATATGTTTCTTTGCATTGCTGCACTTAAGTCACTGTGTTTGTCATTTGCTATTCCTGGACTGTTTGCCGAAGGCTTGTCTAAAAGCTTGCCAAAAGGCTGACTAAGCATGGGCTCTGTCATGATGGGAACACAACCCTTGGATCTAGACTACTGCCGTATCGTTTGATCCTTCTTTCACTTCTCGGTGTTAGGTGTAAGAGGTATATTAGGTAGTCTTGCTGAGGTCCCTTTTTGACCATTCAGCCTAGTTGCATATCGAAAAGCCATAGAGACTATTCCAAACTAGGACAGGATGCTTACCCGAATACAAGATTACGTGAAACCGCTTTGTTTGAATAGTGAACCCTAGTTCCTGACGAAACTAGGACAGAGTAACCCTACCCCCTCATAGGGGTGTTTTGGCTCTCACTTAATTAGTATGTTCTTTAGAGTGAAACTATACAAGAATGTGCATAATAGTTGTAAGTTTACAAGTTTGGTATTTGTTTTGTGGGCGGAATTCAGTGTGGAGTGTGGTCCTACAGCTTTGGTCATATCTGTGTTGATAACATCATTAGCTGAGGTGTTATGCAGTTTCTGATTACTGCATTCTTTTTGCTTTATTTCTTTTGCTAGGTAGTTTATCACCATAGCATCAGAAAGTTCGGATATCCCCCAAGTACTCTGGACCCGAGTCAGAAGGCTGTGTAAAGCCGGGGATCTTGTTCAGGGACAGCCCGTGTTTACTTCACTCCCATCGATTACAAGATAGAGGAGAGTCAAGCAGAGTTCACCAGCCCAGGTTTTACAGCAGTCACCCCTCAATTCACATGTATCCAGTCAGGTTCAGGGATAGTCTTCTACTCTTAGTCCAGCACGAGATCACTCACCTATTACGATGACACAGTATCCCCCAGTTAGTATGGAGGAATTGATACATCATCTACAACAAACAATTGAAACCCTACAGCAAGATGCTACCTGTCAGGCCGAGGTAATAAACAGGCTACAACAACAACAACCACAGCCAGCAGAGGCCTCTACATCCCATGCACTTCCTACGAGTATCCCAACACCTGGAGCCACTGCTCATACTACTAATGTCCAAGAGAATCAGGGCAATCCAGCAGAGCCGATCCCAGCACAAGCCTCCAAAGCACCTATATATCAAACCGAGGCTTCGTTTCAGTTTAAGGTTAACCCAACTGTACTTAAGGTCAATAAACTGGAGAAGCTATTCAAGAGAGCACAAGGTGTTAACTCTATCCCAGACATAGAGGACGGGTGTGCCGATTCTACAGTAACATTGCCAGATCAGTTCAAAATGTCGCACATCGATCGATTCGACGACTACGGAGATCCCATGGTTCATCTGCAGCTATTTTCGGACATCTTGCAGTTGATGGGCCTGACTATATTACAGAAGCTCTGTCTCTTTGGTTGTACCATGCCTGGTATAGAGGCCATTTGGTATGTGAATTTGGAAGATTCTATTAAGCAGAATTAGAAGGAGATGCTCGAGGCCTTCATCGCACAGTATTAGTATAATACGCAAATCGAGGTCACAACTCATGATCTTGAAGCAACATGCCAAGACCCGAAGGAGGGCTTTTCTAAATTTCTAACGAGGTGGAGAGCTAAGGCCTCAATGATGACCACAAGGTCTTTTGAGAAGGATCATATCAGGATGATTGTCCGGTATTTACATGGCAAACTGTTGCAAAAGATGATCGTCCTACCTCTGTTCATATTTACAGAACTTCATGAGATGGGGGTGCAAATCGAAGACGCCATGAAACAGGGGCTAATTACAGATAAGAAGGAGCCAGCAAAAAGGTCGTTTGTACACAGTTCCAATGCTATCAGGGGTAGCACAGTTACGAGGCAGTCAGATGTAAGCATTGTCACCATAACCAAGACTGCCGACCCCTTTGCCAACACGAGCTCACAAATACTCTCCAATCCTAACCGATCCCAGAGGACTTTCAATCAACTATACATGACCCTGTCTCAATCCATGAAAGTACTAGTAAAGAAAGAGCACCTCAAACCATTAGAACCTCGCCCATTGCCTGATCTCTTTCCACCCAAACACAACCCCGCAAAATACTGAGCATTTCACTAATAGCATGGCCATAATACCGACCAGTGCTTTCGATTACGTCATGAGATTCAAGATCTCATTGACAACAAGGTGATCACTCCACTTCAAAAACCTAACGTGACCACAAATCCACTCCCGACCCATAACTAAGTCCCCCCGCCTCGAAATCTCAACCTGATCCATACACTGGCTACCCCTTATGACCCCAGCGTATATATTACCCCCTCCCACCTACCAAAACCGACGTTGTTCATTCCAGAAGGTGCAGATCTGTGCATGATGGACCCCCAATCCAAACATGTGGTAATGCTTACAGTGGAAGGGAAGTCTATCTTAGAGGGAGGGACTAGCCTGTTGCCGGAGTGTTCTAAGGACTTAGCTGATGAGATGTATGACCCGAGCTGCTACATTGTGCCAACTGGTCAAATCAAGCCCGAACTAGTGCTACCGACTTAGGTAGACATCAATGTGGTTAGGGAAGACAGCTCGAGCCAAGGGTTGGATGATTTGGCGGAGCTCGAGGAGGATTTAGACAACCTATAATTATTTGACGAGCAGGATCAAGGGGAGGTATAGATTGGCTGGTTCGACTTGAATGGGTCAACTGACAACTCTGGGTGGCTGAGTGATGAGCCGGATAAGGAGGAAAGAACTAAAATGAAATTGGAGGAAAAAGAAGCAAGTGTAGACACCCCATTTTTGACCGTCCTCAAGACTTGGACGTCATCGTTTGAACACCCGATGATTGTGCTCGCTCGTGTTCGCTTTGAGTCCCTAAAGGTCTCGGCTGAGCGCCTTGCCTTGGAGCCTCTAATCTTGTCTGTTTTGTGCTTGGTTGTGGGCCAAGGGCTTGTTGCTTCACTTCTGGAGGAGAGGGTGACCTGTCGGCCATCCCCCTAGCCTGCCGGCCATGACTTGTGCATGTCGGCCACTAGTGGTGGCCGGTCGGCCACTGATGATGGCCGACGGCCATTTTTCCCCTTTTTTAGATATTTATTTACCAGTTGTGCCAGCTGTTGTGCACTGATGCTCATCTCCATACACGTGTATGGAGGGATGAATACAAGCTTTTAGCTTGATTTTCTATATAAGGGGAGGTCTCTCCCCCATTTTGAGAGGTTACACAATTTGGAGCAAATTTTCCCCTCTTTCTCTAGAATTCTCTATCTCTTTTCTGGTTTTATGCTTGAAAGTGAGAATTCTCTACACTTTTGCACTAAGACCCTTGACCAAACATCTTCATCTTGGAGCTGAGGTTCTTTGAGGCTTGGTTTGAGCTCTTAAGGTTGGTTTTAGCTCAGAATTATGGCTGTTTAGTGTTGTGCTTCAAAGGTATAAGGCTTACCTCATTTAAGCTTTGTTTTAGTTGCTTGCTTGGCTATCTTTTTATACTATTTTGACATGGTTTTTCAACCATAAAAAACTATGTTTTTAAGGCTTCAAAATGGTGGTTTGAGTCTTGTTGAGTTAGGGGGTTGTCTCCTTTTTTTGCTCTTTGGCTTGTGAAGCCTTTTGTGCCATTTCTTACCACCTTTAAATCAAACTTTTTGGGCCTTTAAACCACTAAAATTCGGAGTTATTTCAGTGGTAAAAAGTATATTTTGAAGTCCAAAAATGGAGGGGTTAGCCTCCCCTCCTTATGTCTCTCTTGCATGCCTAGTTAGCTTCACATATTAGCTTGATTTTGTAGCTTTTGTTAGCTTAATCTCTGCATGTTTTAGGCCCTATTTTTGCATGTTTCAACTCTGTTTTGGGTTGGTTGGAGCATTTGTTGCTTGCTTTTTGTGCTTGTAGTGCAATTGTGCTTACTAGTCTAGCATGCCTAATGGTTTAGCCTATTTTTGTAGCTTGTGTTAGCTTAACTTCAGCATGTTTTAGTTACTATTTTGGCCTACTTTAACTCTGTTTTGGGTTGGTTAAGTCCTTCGAGGCTTGTGTTGCATCATTTTACATATGATTTCAGTGTATGCAGCTCTATCACACTGTAGACGTCCCCGAACGCCCCGGGAGGGAAATCCCGTTCAGTTCATTTGGGGTCACTACAGCTCATGACTCTCAAATTGTCACGGTTCTAAATCTGAACCAAAGAGTCCAAATCTGGCAAATCGTTTTGAGAAAACAGATTTTTGAAAGAAGTGCCAAACATGGACTGCTTTGCCAGATACAGAGTCGCCACCTAAATATTTTATTTTGGGAAATTTAGGAAATCCTGACTCGTTGCCTAAGGCCATGTGTCCGTCATCACCAAAGTTGCCTCGGCTCGGGAACTTGGGTACGATTGGGGAAGGTCACTTCGTGAGCACCCCCACTCGCCCGATCAAAGATCGGCCTCTACTAACCATGATATCTATTTTTGAAAATATTATGTGTTCTTATTCCGGTTATTAGCCTAGATTACTATGTGATGCGCACAACATACAAGTATAGACTGGATCGCCTGAATTGGAACAAAACATTTCATGTTTGTTTATTTGAAAATGGTTTGATGGTGCTACTCGCAAGTAGGCTAAGACGTGGATTTGCCACCCTCGGGTGGGCTTAGGAAATATGATTTTGCCACTATCTAGTGGGCTTAAAACTCACAATCAATGATTTGTTCCAATCCAAACAACCCAACCTTCACCCACAGGCATTCAGGCAGTTATATCATTCATGCTATTCATGACAGTCACTCACACGCATGCAAGGATGCTAAAGTATAAAACTTACCGAGCACTCCAAGCCAAAACAGAAGCTAGGTTAGAAATCCATGCATGATCCTAACTATACAGAAATGCCTAATGCAACACATGCAAAATGCAACTATAGCAGGCTCGGCTATTCTAGACATGGCATATGAAATGCTACAGCTAACATGTATTCAATTTGGAATTGAAAATACGATGCAGTTAGTATGATGCGCCGAGCCCGGTGCATGCAAGACAGATGAATGAATGCAAACATGCTATCATACTGTATGCTAATTGAAATATGTCCTAATCTAACCATCATAAGCTGGTAAATAAAAGGGAGAAAGACGTGGGGTTGGAAGACATACATCATACACACGCACACTTATTACAATTATGCCTTCGCAAAGAGGGTCCGAAAGAATAATACAGTCCCGAATAAATATTACAGTCCCGAATAAATACAAAAATCCTAATTAATTTACAAATTAATCTAGGAAAGCTATAAACTGGCATGCAAGCCAGGGACTGCCTTGATTCTGATGAATGATGTATGTTTGGGCTGCCTTGCGCAGAAATCCACTAGGATGCCCCAATTAGCCTCTGTTTTGCAATGATTTCTTGGAAAGCGCGCCAAGCCCTAGAAGACTGCTGATTCTTGATTTGCTGCAACAGAGAGCAGGAAAGGGGCATAAAAATGTATTTTCACATATGTATGCATGTCTCGATCCTCGTGCCACCAATCACGCATCTCGATGCATGATGGCCGAGGAGTTGAACTATGCAACTCAATATAGAATGAATGCATATGAAAACATAACAAAACCTAGACTCCATCATGGATAATCCGGAGTGTCGGCGATTGGGAATTGAGACACGTTCCGTCACTTGGAGTACGAAACGTACCTCGTTTCCCGTGCCTGGATTAATTCCTATCCCAAGCACAATGCAATATGCATGATATGCATGAAATGCAACTAAGATACAACCTAACATATACAATGCTATGAAATGGCATGCACGATGCACGAGGTAACATGGCATACACAATGCGCTAACATACAACCTAGCATACGCAATGCTATGAAATAAAATGGCATACACAATGCATAAATGGACTTACACTAACATGAGTGGACCTCAGCCACACTCACATAAGAGGCCATTAGATGAAAATGAGACTCTCGAAGTAAGTGCTCGCATGCACGCAAACCGAGGACTGACCCTAAGGCACCAAATGCCACTCTAACAAGACATGGCAAGGCATGGAAAATGGCATACAAACATGCAAATTTCAGCGCTAAAATATGACCCGAAACAGCCCCGAATCATGACAATATAGCACCCGATGCATGAAATGGTCCCGAAATGCAAGATTAAGCACATGAAATGACTTGTAGCCACATCAAGCATGCATTATTCGATCATGACATGTGAAGACAGATTCAAGGAAGCCCCAAAACAAGCATGTTTACAGTTTTAGATGATGCCAAACAATGAACACAAATAGGGCTAAACTAGCATGCAAAAATGGCCCCGAAAGAGAGGTAATGAAGCAAGTGGCAGCTTCTAGCTCTAAATAGATGAGGTCCCTTCAACAATGTTGAAGAGGGGCCCAAAATATGACCTTTTACAGTTTATGACCGAGCCAAAAACAGCACACAAGCATGCTCAAAATACTATGCAAAACAAGGCCAAAAAGAGAGCTATAACACAAAGTACAAAAAGGATGCCTCAAACAGTAAAATACCCTTAATGAAACATGAAGAAGGGATCAAAATAAGGCTACTTAAAGTTCGGACCAGGGCCTAAAACAGAAGCACAAGAGGCTAACAAATCATGCAAAAATATGGCCAAAAGAGGGATATAAAGGGAAGTGGAAGATAGAAGCCTCAAACAGCAATGAGCCCTTCAACAATGTTGAATAAGGGCTCAAAATAAGCCACTTTAAAGTTTATGACATGCCTCAAAACAATTTATACATAGGCCAAAAATACTACACAAGATAATGGCATACAAGGGAGGTAATGAAGCAAGTGCAACAAGGAGGCCTCAAACAGTGAGAGGCCCTTAAACAAACATGAAAAATACCTCAAAATAATGCTATTTTTAGTTAGGGTCGGAGCCCAAAACAGCAAGAAAGTATGGCTAATATATTGAGCAAAAATAGGCAAGAAAGATGGAGAGGAAGACTTACCCTTGTAGCCTATGTCTTCAACAACTCTTGGCTTGAGTTTGGTGGCTCCTTAGCTCTAAAAAACAGCCTCAAGCTGCTGGTATGGAGTATGGAGGCCTTGTGCTATGAGGTGTAGTGTAAAATGATGTAGGATTTGAAGGATTTTGGTGCTTGGAAGAGAAGGAGAGGGAGGATTAATATAGGAGGCTCAAAGCAATTTTTTGTAACCCTCAAACCAGCAGCTGGAGCTGCTGTTATATAGACAAAAGAAGGGAAAAAAAGGGGGGGGGGAAATGGAGGGAAATGAATCAAGTTTCCCCCCAAAAGGGCCAAACCCTCGGACATGGGTGAAGTGTAAAACAAAATACATGGCTAGAATGTACTTGGGACAAGGATCATGGCCGGCTAGTTTAAATGGGAAAAAAAAATCATCCACCAGAAAAATGTGGCTGGCCGGCTACTTTTTCTGACTTTTCTGGCCGGCCTGCTACATTTTCTGGAATTTCTGGCCGGCCTGCTACTTTTCAGGAAAAAAAAATGGACTGCCGGGAAGAAATGTGGCCGGTGGGTGATTGGGAAGTCCAATGGTGATCATTCAAGTGTCCAAATTGAAGCCCCGGAAGTTATCTTTCCAATGGAGCAAACCTTGCATTAAAATTCTTCCTGTGGAAAAAGTTATGCCCGTTTCCGTGAAGCCGTGCAGATTCAGTCCCAGCCGGAATGATGCCCTACTTCAATCAACCATATCTCCCCTATCCGGAATTGGATTTAGGAGATTCTTGAGTGAAAAATGAGGCCCCAGGAGTAAGCTTTCCAACGGTGGTGGCCTCATAGCTTGATTCCAAGTATGTGAATGAATAGGCCCGATTCGGCGAGGGCTGTTCAATTCTCTCTTAACGATTCATGCCCATTTTCTTCCCCAACTAGACTTCTTCCCTCTTCTCCTCTTTTCTTCAACTTCAAGCCCCTAAGTAAGGTATTTTGAAAGATTTTTCAAAGATTTCATCTCTCCTTCATTGATTTCCACTTTGTCCTTGCTCGGTTTACCGAAAAACGCAACTTTTAACAAAATGCGAGCGTCAGAACATCGTAGGAACTTTATTTCAAAAACGTTTTTGAGAGAGAGGGTTTTAAGACTAAAATATTTTGATCAAGATTGTTTTGGTCCAGAACAGGGGTATGAAGTTGAGATTTGACTCTCTCTTTGCCGAAGAAATTGCACCTTTCCCCTGCACACCTTTCTCCACCAAGTAAACCATCAGTTACGTCCAAGTCTTAAAGGTAGTCAAAAATGGGATGTCTACACACACTCTCACTTATTTCACTCTTTCACTGCTTTTGAGAGTTGTGTTTTGAGTCTTGTTTGTGAGCTAACATGTGAGCATGTTTTTCTAGCCTTTTATGCCTCAATCTCAGCATGTTTTAGCCACTGATTTGGCATGTTTTAACTCTGTCCAGAGCTAGTTTGGTCAGTTGAGCTTCGTGTTGCATGCTTATAGCGTTGTGATCTTCACTAGCTTAATGTTTTTGGCTCTTAGCATGTCTTGCATGTATTGCTTGCATGATTTAGTGTCTTTTTGCATGCCATTTCAGCACTAAAATATCTGTAATCTCCCTCTATTCTTCACTTTTTACTTTGTTTTGAAAGTAGTCTTGAGCCCCTTGTTGGCTTGAGTGCGAAATTGAGGCTCTCATGCCTAATGGTTTTAATCCTCTCTTGAGGTTTCTACTAACCAACAGCATGAGGCCTCTTTCATGCTCAAGGTACTTGTGGCTTAAGCCTTCTTTCCAATTAGAGGACTTTCACTTTGGACTTAATCGGTTAAAGGACTAGTCGGTAATGTAAAATATGTAAACAAAACATAACACGTAAAACTTGAGCAAGTTAAGCATGTTGTGTTGCATTGCATGTGTTTGGATCGGACGTTAATCCAAACACAAGAAATGTGGGACGTTTCATACTCAAAGTGATAAAACGTGTCACGTTTCTTGGTCGCCGTCACCCTTACCCTTGATCATGCATGATAGGGTGGTGGTCCTTTGAGTCTTATTTGTGCATTCATCAAGCTTGTACAAGCTTGGTTTTCTAGCCATTATGCATTGAAAATGCTTTGTTGGTGGCTTGAGAGCCAAGTGATACACTCTTTTGAGCTTGAGATATGATAAGGAGGGTGACAATATACACATTTCTTGAAAACTGCATTGCTTTGCTTATGTTGCTCTCTGTTGCAGCAAAAACAGAAGTCTGGAAAAAGGGGTGGTTGACCTTCCACCTGAAGTAACCGACCGGCCAGTTAAGGTGGCCGACAGTCACTTTTTGTGGCCGATCAGCCACCAGTCAATTTTTGTGCATAAGTGTTCTTGTGTTGGAGTAGAGGCAATCTAGAAGTTGGTACAGTGTTCAGAGATCACAACAAGTGCAAATAGAGGCAACCGATGGCAAGGCGATGGATTTTTGGGAAGAAGCCAACCTAGCATGCATGTCTCCCTCGCCTCCGAGGCCATTTACTTGCTTTATTTAAATTGCTCTAGTTAGTTAGCGTAGCTAATTATTCAATTGTGTTGTAATTAATAAGTTTAATTTTGTTTGTAATATTTTAGCCAGCTTAGAATAGTTAGTTAACTTATTTCAATTGTTGTAATTAATTAACTAGAATAGTTAATTAGTTTGTTTTGTAATAATTAGCTTAGCTTTGTAGCTTAGCTTATTTATTCGGACCCTCCTTCGCGAATGCATAATGTTGTAATAAGTGTGGGTGCGTGTGTGCATGTCTTCCAATCCCACGTGTTTCTCCCTTTAATTTACCCACTTTCTATGGTTAGATTAGGGATCATGTTTCAATTAGCATACTTTATGCTCGCATGTTTGCATCATTCATTTGTCTTGAATGCACCGAGGCTCGGTGCATCGTTCAAACTGCATTGCGATTTCAATACACTTATTTGAATATGTGTTTCAAAGCATGTTATCAAATTGAATCATATGCCATATTAATAGCCGAGCCTATTAATTGCATTATTGCATGTGTTGCATTAGGCATCTAGCATAGTTAGGATCATGCATATTTCTAACTAGCTTTTGTTTTGGCTTGGAGTACTCTGTAAGTTTTACGCTTTAGCATACTTGCATGAGTGTGAGTGTTGCCATGATAGCATGCTTGCTATGTGGATATTTGTTTAAATGATTAACTGCATGAATGCCTGTGTAAGAAGGCTGTGTTGCTTGAATTGGAACAATTCGATGAATGTGAATTTTAAGCCCACTTTGCGAAGTGGCAAATAATGTTTTAAGCTCACTTGAGGTGGCAAATCCGCGTTTTAGCCCACCTAAGGGTGCAATTTCAAACCATTTTTGAAAACAAACATGAGTTATTTTGTTCCAATTCTTGTGATTTAGTCTATACTTGCTTGCGTGTGCGTCACATAGTAAAGTTAGCTAATAACCAGAATAAGAACACATGTGTTTATAAAACAACATATCATACTTAGTAGAGACCGATCCTTTGATCGGGCGAGCGAGGGTGCTCATTTCATGACCTTCCCCTCTCGTACCCAAGTTCCCGAGCCGATGCAACTTTGGTGATGACGGACACGTGGCCTTTGGCATGAGTCAGGGTTTCCTAAATTTTCCAAAAATAAAATATTTAGGTGGCGACTCTGTAATTTGGCAAAGCAGTCCATTTTTGGCGCTTTTTGATTCAAAATCAATTTTCCAAAACGATTTGCCGGATTTCGACTCTTTGGTGTTTATCAGTCTCACATTGCACTTTGTGAGATTAGATTCAGAACCGTGACAGGAGTCCGAACTGTAAGACCAATTCGAGCTCTCCGAAAGGAGGGCGTGAAGAAAATCGAGTCCACAGTTTCTGGCAACTCCGCTGGGGATTTAGAGAACTTGACTCGAACTCATGATATGTTGTTTTGTCTACACTTATGTATTTTTTTGCATTTGCATTTGTATTTGCATTGGTGCGCTTAAGTCACAGTGTTTGCCATATTCTATTCCTGAACAGTTTGCCGAAGGCTTGCTTGGAAAAGCGTGCCATAAGGCTGACCGGTTGCGGGCTCTGCCACGATGGGAACACAAACCTTAGAGCTAGACTACCATTGTACCGTTTGATCCTCCTTTCACTTCTCGGTGTTAGGAGTATTAGGTGGTCTTGCTGAGGCACCCTTTTTTTGACCAATTGACCTAGTTGCATATTGGAAGCCATAGAGACTGTTCCAAACTAGGACAGGTTGCTCACCCGAATATAGGTTTGTTTGAAATTGCTTACTTGCGTAGCGAATCCCTAGTTCCTAACAAAACTAGGACAGGGAAACCCTACCCCACAATAGGGGTGTTTTGGCTCTTTCTTGCTTGATATGTGCTTTTAGAGTGTGACTCTGTAGGAATGTATGTATCAGTTGTAAGTCTGGGTATGAGTTTGAAGGTATCAGTTTTGAGGCAGAAATTTGGGGCATAAATCAGTGTTTGAGTACAGATTGTCCAACTTATGATTTCAACTGTGTGTTGTCTTTGTCTAAGCCGAGGTACTGTGCGTTTGATGATTGTTATTTCCTCTTTTTGCTTTATTTTCTTTTTGCAAGGTAGTATTTCACAATTGCTTCCGACGAGGCAGTTTCCCCACGAGCACTCTGGACTAGAATCAGGAGGATTTACTGATCTGAGGATCTTATTGGAGGACAACCAGTGTTTGCTTCGCTACCCCCGGTTACGAGATGAAGGACAGTCAGGCATAGATCACCGGTTCAATAGTCGCCAATTCAGTGGTCACTATCTACGTCACCTGTGCGCAGTTGGGCCCAGTTTTCTACTTCCACCTCAGAAAGAGAGTATACACCGGTTCTGATAGATCAGCACCCCTCAGATAGTATAGAGGATATGATATGCCAACTTCAACAGACCATCAAGGCCATGCAGTGGGACACTGCTCGCCAAACGGAAGTTACCGCTCGCTAAACAGAGGTTGCAGCCCAACAGGCTGAATTGATTGCTAGGCTTCAACAACAACAGCAACAACAACCACAACATGCAACAGCTTCTGCATCCCACCCACCTCTTGTAGATATTCCAGTACCCAGAGCTCCTACTCCCACTGCCAATGTCCAGGAAAATGCGGACATCCCAGTGGATCCGATTCCACCCGAGACTTCCAAAGCACCGACCTACCCAACGGAAGCCCCCTTTGAGTTCGAGGTCAACCCTACCGCTCTAAAGGTGAGCAAGCTTGAAAAGCTTTTTAAAAGGGCTCAGGGTGTCAACTCGATCCCGGACATAGAGGATGGCTGCACAGATTCGGCGGTGACATTGCCGGATAGATTTAAAATGCCTTACATAGACCGTTTCAACGGCTTGGGTGATCCCATGGTCCATTTGCGACTGTTTTCAGATATTCTGCAACTGATGGGTCTGACTAGACTACAAAAGGTATCCCTCTTTAGTTGGACCCTGTCGGGTATTGCGGCTATTTGGTATGCTAAACTGGAGGATTCTGTGAAAAAGAGCTGGGAAGAGGTGGCCGAGACCTTTATCGCCCAATATTCTTATAACACTCAAATCGAGGTCACAACTCGTGATCTCGAGGCAACTCGGAAAGAGCCGAAGGAGGGCTTTTCCGACTTCGTCATTCGGTGGAGGGCCAAGGCCTCCATGATGACCACCAAGCTAGCTGAGAAAGACTAGATAAGAATGGTCGTTCGTAATCTGCAACCGAAGCTGTTGCAAAAGATGATTGTCTTACCCCTCCCTACAATTGCCGACCTTCATGAGATTGGGGGACAGATAGAGGATGTGATGAAACAGGGTCTGATTGACTATGAAAAAGAGCAGCCCAAGAAGGCTTTTACACGTAGTTCAAATGCGGCTACGAGTAGCAACGCAGCTGCGAGGACCTCTGATGTTGGTATGGTCACCACCACACCGAAAACAGCCACCCTTTTTACTGGTACATCCAAAACTACCCCACAACCTGCAAAGTACCCACCCCGGGGCCAGAGGGTTTTCACTCCACTTTACATGTCTCTATCCAAAGCCTTAGGGGTCTTGATCAGAAAGGGGCATTTGAAGCCCCTAGAGCCGCGCCCATTGCCTAATCCTCCCCCTCCTACACACAACCCGGCCAAGTATTGCGCCTTCCACCAGTAGCATGGTCATGATACCGACCTATGCTTTAGACTCCGTCATGAGATTCAGGATCTCATTGGCAACAAAGTGATAGTGTAGACACCCCATTTTTGACCGACCTTAAGACTCAGACGTCACCGATTGAGCGCTTGGTGATGTTGCATAGTGTGCTCGTTCAGAAGTCTCAGAGTCGCAGCCGTGAGCCCTGCCTCCGGACTTCCGAACCCTTTTCTGTGCCTTGTCTCGGTTTGCGAACCAGACTCGGTTTTCTCTGTTTCTTTTCCTGAGGGGAGGGAGAGGTCCCGTAGACCATCTCTCAATGTCCGTAGGCTACATTTGGTGGCTGTAGGCCATTTTGCCCATTTCGGAGTCCGGTTCCCGGTTTTCGGAGCCGTCAGGCCGTGTGCCTCGGTTCGGGACCGCTTAACCATCTCCTATTGCTCTGATTTTTGGCATACATCTTATTTCATCCCTTTTGAGGGACACTGGGGGCTAAGAAACCCACTTCGAGGTCGAATACCATTTTCGGTGCTTAACAGCCCATTTTCGGGACCCCGAACTGCGTGTTTTGGCCCCGGAACGTTCGTTTTACAACGGTTTTCGTTCATTTTTGGCAGGTACCTCTGTTTTATCACAGGGAAGGTCACTGAAGGGTGGGAGGCCAGCAATTGTTGCAGTAACCAGTTATCTCTCCTCCCGAGCCTCCCGGCGCCCGTTTTTCGCACTTCCGGGCTAATGTTGAATACCTTAAAGCTCGCATTGTTATGCTCAATTACTTGCATTTTTATGCACCAGTTCACTTGCAATTATCTTTCTTTCTCCTCGCGCGTGCGACGGGTTAGACCCTCTTCGGTTAAAAGCATTCGGAAGAAGTCCCAATGCTCACACCACTCTGAAACGCCGGGATACGTCCCTATGTTTCTCCCTCTTCGGTTAAAAGCATTCGGAAGAAGTCCCAATGCTCACACCACTCTGAAACGCCGGGATACGTCCCTATGTTTCTCCCTCTTCGGTTAAAAGCATTCGGAAGAAGTCCCAATGCTCACACCACTCTGAAACGCCGGGATACGTCCCTATGTTTCTCCCTCTTCGGTTAAAAGCATTCGGAAGAAGTCCCAATGCTCACACCACTCTGAAACGCCGGGATACGTCCCTATGTTTCTCCCTCTTCGGTTAAAAGCATTCGGAAGAAGTCCCAATGCTCACACCACTCTGAAACGCCGGGATACGTCCCTATGTTTCTCCCTCTTCGGTTAAAAGCATTCGGAAGAAGTCCCAATGCTCACACCACTCTGAAACGCCGGGATACGTCCCTATGTTTCTCCCTCTTCGGTTAAAAGCATTCGGAAGAAGTCCCAATGCTCACACCACTCTGAAACGCCGGGATACGTCCCTATGTTTCTCCCTCTTCGGTTAAAAGCATTCGGAAGAAGTCCCAATGCTCACACCACTCTGAAACGCCGGGATACGTCCCTATGTTTCTCCCTCTTCGGTTAAAAGCATTCGGAAGAAGTCCCAATGCTCACACCACTCTGAAACGCCGGGATACGTCCCTATGTTTCTCCCTCTTCGGTTAAAAGCATTCGGAAGAAGTCCCAATGCTCACACCACTCTGAAACGCCGGGATACGTCCCTATGTTTCTCCCTCTTCGGTTAAAAGCATTCGGAAGAAGTCCCAATGCTCACACCACTCTGAAACGCCGGGATACGTCCCTATGTTTCTCCCTCTTCGGTTAAAAGCATTCGGAAGAAGTCCCAATGCTCACACCACTCTGAAACGCCGGGATACGTCCCTATGTTTCTCCCTCTTCGGTTAAAAGCATTCGGAAGAAGTCCCAATGCTCACACCATTCTGAAACGCCGGGATACGTCCCTATGTTTCTCCCTCTTCGGTTAAAAGCATTCGGAAGAAGTCCCAATGCTCACACCATTCTGAAACGCCGGGATACGTCCCTATGTTTCTCCCTCTTCGGTTAAAAGCATTCGGAAGAAGTCCCAATGCTCACACCATTCTGAAACGCCGGGATACGTCCCTATGTTTCTCCCTCTTCGGTTAAAAGCATTCGGAAGAAGTCCCAATGCTCACACCATTCTGAAACGCCGGGATACGTCCCTATGTTTCTCCCTCTTCGGTTAAAAGCATTCGGAAGAAGTCCCAATGCTCACACCATTCTGAAACGCCGGGATACGTCCCTATGTTTCTCCCTCTTCGGTTAAAAGCATTCGGAAGAAGTCCCAATGCTCACACCATTCTGAAACGCCGGGATACGTCCCTATGTTTCTCCTCCTTCGGTTAAAAGCGTTCGGAAGAAGTCCCAATGCTCACACCATTCTGAAACGCCGGGATACGTCCCTATGTTTCTCCCTCTTCGGTTAAAAGTGTTCGGAATAAGTCCCAATGCTCACACTATTTTTGAAACACCAGGATACGTCCCTTTGTTTCTCCATACGTCCCTAACCATCAGGATACGTCCCTGAACACCGGGATACGTCCCTAAACAC
>NW_021028337.1:195273-299878 GCF_004153795.1 Camellia sinensis | reverse complement strand
TTTTATGTGAGTGTGGCTGAGGCTCACTCATGTTGGTGTAAGCCCATATCATGTTTCCATGTCATTTCATCGCATTCCGCCATTGCTTCGGTTTGCGTGCCCGTGTGCACGCATTTCGAGGTACTTTATTTTTATCCGCCGGCATCCTATGTGGGTGTGGCTGAGGCTCACTCATGTTGGTATAAGCCCATATCATGTTTCCATGTCATTCGCATTGTGTCTGCCATCGCCTCGGTTTGCGTGCCCGTGTGCACGCATTTCGAGGCATTTCATTTTCATTGTATCTGCCATCGCCTCGGTTTGCGTGCCCATGTGCACGCATTTTGAGGCATTTCATTTTTCATTGTATCTGCCATCGCCTCGGTTTGCGTGCCCGTGTGCACGCATTTCGAGGCATTTCATTTTCATTGTATCTGCCATCGCCTCGGTTTGCGTGCCCGCGTGCACGCATTTCGAGGCATCTCATCTTCATTGTGCATTTGTCATCGCCTCGGTTTGCGTGCTCGTATGCGCGCATTTCGAGGCACCTCATTTCCATAGCATTCTGTATGTTAGGATTATATCTTAGTTGCATTTCATGCATATCATGCATATTGCATCGTGTCCGGAATAGGGGTTAGCCCGGGCACGGGAAACGAGGTACATTTCGTACTCCGAGTGACGGAATGTGTCTCAATTCCCCAGTCACCGACACTCCGGATTATCCATGATGGAGTTAGGTTTTAGCTGTAGTTTCATGTGCATTCATCCTATATTGAAATATGCTTTTGTAAACATGTTTGAAAAGAAGGAGAGTTGTACTCCACTTTAGTAGACTGACACCTGTATGAATTAGATAAAAATGACCCAATTTACTCAAATTATATTGTCATTAGAAATCCTTAAGAACATTGGAAGAAAGATACTTTTTATTTACTTAAGTTAGGAATCTAAATAAGTTGGCCTCTCAAAGAAGAATGACATATAACTTTCATATATGATTAATGGTGAAATTGAGAAAGGTATTATGAACTCATAAGTAAATAACTAAAATTCAAATCTTGAATTTTTAATTAGATGTTCTCATCATCCACCAGAAGCAAGGCAGTCCCTGGCTTGCACGCCAGTTTATTTGCTTTCTAGTTAATTCTTTAATTAATTAGAATTCTGTAATATTCTTTTATTTTGGGAACTGTAATATTCGGACTGTATTATTTATTCGGATCCTCCGAGTGAGGACACAATTGTAATAAGCGTGCGTGAGTGCGATGTATGTCTTCCAACCCCACGTCTTTCTCCCTTTTATTTATCCGCTTATGATGGTTAGATTAGGGCATATTTAAATTAGCATACAGTATGACAGCATGTTTGCATCATTCATCTGTATTGCATGCACCGGGCTTGGCGCATCATACTAACTGCATTGTATTTTCAATTCCAAGTTGAATACATGTTAGCTGTAGCATTCCATATGCCATGTTTAGAATAGCCGGGCCTACTATAGATTGCATTTTTTGCATGTGTTGCATTAGGCATTTCTGTATACTTAGGATCATGCATGATTTCTAATGTAGTTTCTGTTTTTGGCTTGGAGTACTCGGTAAGCTTTATGCTTTAGCATCCTTGCATACGTGTGAGTGTTGCCATGAATAGCATGCTTACCATGAGGCTATGTGCTTATCTGACATATCTGCTTGAATGCCCGTGGGTGAAGGTTGGGTTATCTGAATTGGAATGAATCATCAAGATGTTTCAAAGCCTACCTGTGGGTAGCAAACCATTTTCAAAAACAAGCATAAAATGTTTTGTTCCAATTCGGGCGACCCAGTCTATATTTATATGCTGTGAGCATCACGTGGCTAATAACCGGAATAAGAATTCACAATGTTTTCAAAAATTGATATCGTGGTTAGTAGAGGCCGGTCTATGACCGGGCGAGCGGGGGTGCTCACGAAGTGACCTTCCCTAATCGTACCCAAGTTCCCGAGCCGAGGCAACTTTGGTGATGACGGACACGTGGCCTTTTGGCACCGAGTCAGGGTTTCCTAAATTTCCCAAAATAAAATATTTAGGTGGCGACTTTGTATCTGGCAAAGCAGTCCATGTTTGGCACTTCTTTCAAAAATCTGTTTTCTCAAAACGATTTGCCGGATTTGGACTCTTTGGTTCAGACCTAGAACCGTGACATTTTAAGAGTCCGAGCTGTAGTGACCCCAAATGAACAGAACGGGACCTAAACCCTCCCGGGGCGTACGGGGGACGTCTACAGATAGCATCTCCTGAGAAGCCTAACATCACTGTAAATCCACTCCCGCCACATAATCAACCCCCTCCTCTACCCAGGCAGGTAAACCTTACCCAAACAATGGCCGTCCCATACAACCCCAGCATATACATCACTCTCTCCCACCTGCCTAAGCGGCGCTGTTCATCCCAAAAAGCACAGACTTATGCATGATGAGCGTGTCCATATCCTAACCCGAACCCATGGTGGTGGCTGTGGTAGAAGAAGGTATGCCTGAAGGCTCCATGATCTTAACTGAAGAAGAGTACAACCCTTGCTGTTACATTATGCCAACTAGCCAGGCCAGATCGAGGGTGGAATTGCCGATGGGGATAGAAGTTAATGTAGTCCGGGAGGACGGGCCAAGCCAAGGGCTAGATGACTTAGCTGAGCTTGAGGAGGACATCAGTAATCTGCAGTTCCTTGATGCATAGGATCTGGGGAATGTACAGATTGGCTGGTTTCATATGAACGGATCAACGGATAACACAAGGTGGCTTAGTGATGAGCCGGATGTTGATGAGGGGTCTCAACCAAAGTAGGGACAGTTGGAAACAGAAACGTCTACAACGGCTGGAACGGTTGACAACAATGGGAAGTTGCCGGAGAGCACCGATACTAAGAATTTTGCTCAAGAATTGGGTAGTTTGTGTACAGCTGATACAGAATAGGGGGCCGCGTTGAAGCGGTTCGAGGAGGAAAGAACTGAGACTGATCAGAAGGCTAGAAAAGCCAAAGGCCCCGTAGGGACTGATTGTGTCGTGAACATAGGAATGATTACAGCAGAACCGGATTTATGTTTGTCAGTTATCGAAGGAATGTGGTGGGAAGATGAGGATTTACATCTCGCCCACACGGATTAGGATTGGGGACAAAATCTGCCAGATGATATATCGAGGACGTTGATCACATGACTTGGAATGGGCGATACTTTAAGCCCCCACACTTGGAACTAACTAGAAGCATCCGGGAAAGATAAGGAAGCTGAGAAACAAAAAGATAAACTGTTGGAAGAGGAAGCTGTACTGAAGCAGCTGAAGAAGATTCAGGCGGATATATCCATTCGGGGATTGCTCATGGCTTCACGGGTGCATAGACAAGCCGTCCTATCAGCAATGGATAAGGTTAAGCTCTCTATTTATACAACCCTCGAGCAGTTAGTGGGACTGGTATTCCCAGGAGGCGCCTCACTGACTTTGACTTTCACATATATGGAATTGCCACCTGAGGGCTCTGAGTACAACAAGCCACTGTACATCTCTATGGAATGTAAAGAGAAGTGGATACCAGTTGTCTTGGTTGATACCAGGCCTGTAATTAATGTGTCTCCATCGAGCACGACCTATGCTATCGGTTTGAAACCGACAGACTTTGTACCAGCAGCCCAGGTGATTCGGGCTTATGACAATACAAGTCGGAAAGTGATGGGGACAATTTGGATCAGAACTCAGGTTGGCCCCGCATAAAAGGACATTGAGTTCCACGTTTTGGATGTTCTAGCCACTTTTAATTTACTCCGTGGACAGCCGTGGCTGCACCAAGTAAGAGTTGTCTTTTCCACTCTGCATCAGATGCTGAAGTACCCCCATGGGAAGGGGGTAGCTATTGTTTTTGGGAATTCTTCCATACATCTACCACCGGAGGTTACTACACCAGTGCTAGAAATTATACACAGCGAGGAGGATGTCTTTTTGTCTGGGTTCACCTTGGCCGAGGCCCGGGTAGTGCAAGATATTCTGACTGTTGTTGAGGGATTATATGTCAGTGCTCAATCTGTCTACCTCATGAATAAGTTGCAACATGTACCCGGAATGGGATTGGGAAGTAGCGGCTGGAAGGGCGTCGCTACATTGGTCGAAGTGCTACACAATCCTTATATCTTTGGTTTAGGTTACACGCCTACCAAGGAGGATTAGGTAAGAAAGGGAAAGGAAATGGCAGGAAGTGCCAAGGCTATACAAGCTGGGAAACACTATGAGTTGGTGCATAGACCTATTCAAGGAACCCTTAATTGCCGCTTTGTCTGGGAGGGGGAGGATTTTCGATTTTGTGGCTTTCCTGAGCCATGGCTGAATTCTGAAAAGCGGCGTTTGCCCGGCTTTGAGATCTTTTTCGACCTACAGTTGCAAGGAGATGAAGTTGCAGAAGAGCAGACTAACCTACTAGCTGAGGCTGAACAGTGCATAGAGGATGAGTCCGATGGCACAGAGCTTGAGATGGGAGCAGCGCTGGCTTGTCTCCTCTCGGATCCTCAGATCACACCGGAGAGCTCGGGGGATGACTTCTCTGTTTCCATGATTGGAGATCAATCGGCTGTGGGCCCTTTTTCCCGGCATTTTGGATGCATCTATCGCACCCTTCCTCATTTGGCAGTTTGATGAGGCTTTTTGTCTAGCAGTTCTGAATCAAGTAGTGAACCAGAATCTAATTCCACAGAGTCTATGGAGTCAGAATCAGATTCTAGTTCTTCTAAGTCAGAGTCCAGTATTCTTGGGGTTGATAACACGAATGCCGTTGTTTTGTCTAGGTTATCTTTTTCGTTTTCTTTTGAGTCAGTTGTAACTGAGGAATTGGACGAACTGGAAGTTGTGAATGAGAATGGTACCACTACTATTTCTGAGTACTTTTCTGTGCCACTTGCTTGCTGCATTAATCAGAACTTTCAAAACTTTGATAAAAACGACGAGGAAGAAATTCCTCCAGTTTTGAAACATTTGATTGATCGAGAGGATGAGAGGTTTGTAAAACCCCTGGTTGAAGAAATCACTTCAATTAATGTTGGTATTGAGAAGGATCCGCGTCTAGTCCAGATTGGGTCCACGTTATCTTCGAAGGAACGCGAGCGCTTAGTCACTTTATTAAAAGATTTCAAAGATGTTTTCGTGTGGTCCTACGAAGACATGCCTGGAATCGATCTTGAGATTGTACAACACCAGATCCCTCTTAATCCTGAGGCCCGACCCATCAAGCAGAAGCTTTGGAGAATACACCTGGATTGGGCTCTGAAAATCAAGGAAGAGATCACCAAGCAGATAGATGCAGGGTTCTTGTTAGTATCTGAATATCCTACTTGGTTTGCCAACATTGTTCCGGTGCCAAAGAAAGATGGCAGAATTCAGGTGTATGTGGATTTCAGAGATCTAAACAAAGCTAGTCCGAAGGACGACTTTCCTCTACTACACATCGATGAATTGGTGGACTTCACCGCAGGGCTTACGCAGCTCTCATTTATGGATGGGTTTTCTAGGTACAACCAAATTTTGATGGCACCCGAGGATAGGGAGAAGACTGCCTTCACCACCCTGTGGGGAGCCTACTGCTACAGGGTGATGCCGTTCAGTCTAAAGAATGCTAGGGCTACTTATCAACGGGCTGTAACTACGATCTTGCACGATATGATCCACAAAGTGGTTGAGATGTATGTGGACGACATGATTGTCAAGTCTAAGGAAAGAGAGGGCCACTACACCGCTTTAAAGAAAATTTTCCAACGAATCAGAGAGTATCGGTTACGACTGAATCCTCAGAAATGTACTTTTGGTGTCACAGCAGGGAAAATGCTAGGGTTCTTGATTACACAAAGGAGAATTGAGGTCGATCCTTTCAAGATTAAGGCCATCTTAGAAATGCCACCACCAAGGACTGAAAATGAGGTGCGAGGCTTTCTGGGTAAAGTGCAATTCATAGGACGGTTTATTGCAAAATTAACCTTGACTTGTGAACCACTATTTGGTCTCCTGAAGAAAGGAAAGAAATTCCAATGGGATGACCGATGCTAGGTTGTTTTTGAGCAGATCAAGCAGTATCTACAGAACCCACCCGTATTGTCACTGTTAAAGTCGAGGAAGCTGTTGATTTTGTATTTGACAGTAACCGACACAACAATGGGCTGCATGCTTGCACAGGAATCTGAGGATAAAGTGGAGAAGGCCATCTATTACTTGAGCAAGAAAATGCTAGAATATGAGACCCGTTACAATCTGCTCGAGAAGGCTTGCTTAGCTTTAGTATGGGCTACCAGGAAGTTGAGGCACTACTTATTAGCTCACTCCATAATTCTGGTTTCAAGATTGGATCCCATCAAATATCTCTTCGAGAAACCAACGCTTACGGGTAGGCTAGCCCGTTGGTTGTTTTTTCTTTCCGAATTCGATTTGAAGTATATGACTCGCAAGTCTGTGAAGGGGAGAGCGATAGCGGAGTTCCTAGCCGATCACCCAGTGGAGGGAGACGATGCAGTAGAGTATCTATTCCCAGATGAGGCCATTCTGTAGGTCGAAGAAGAGATTTGGACTATGTACTTTGACGGAGCGTCTAACCAGTACGGGTATGGGATAGGGGTGTTGTTGATAGCACCCGACAATTCCCACATACCTTTAGCTTTCAAACTCCGGTTCAAAGTATCAAACAACGAAGCAGAGTACGAGGCATGTATTGCTGGCTTGGAAGCCGCCCTAGAACTAGAGGCAAAACGGTTGGACGTTATTGGGGACTCGAACTTGGTTGTGTCTCAAGCGAAAGGAGACTGGAAGGTTAAAGAAGAAAGGATAAAAATCTATCACCAAACCCTAGATGTTTTGATTCCTAGGTTTGAGAAGCTAACCTTCACGCATCTGTTAAGCGAGAGCGACAGGTTCGCTGACGCCTTATCAACTCTATCTTACATGATAGACATCCCTTTGGGAGTCCAGATGCGTCCAATCATTATCGAACAGAGGTATGTGCCGGCTTATGAACTGATTGCCACAATAGATGAAGTACAAGATTAGAACCCCTAGTACCATGACATCTGGAACTTCTTGGAAAAGGAGGCTTATCCACCAGGGGCAAATGCCAAAGATAAAAGGGCAATACGGCAAATGGCTGCTCAGTTTATCATCTGCGGGGGTAAATTCTACAAACGAGGCCATATGGGAATGCACAAGCTGTGTGTTGATAAAAAGAGTCGAAGCACGTAATGAAGGCCATCCACGGAGGAGAGTGCGGATCACATATGAGCGGAGTGATGCTAGCTCGGAAGATTCTCAAACAGGGTTATTACTGGTCAACCATGGAGGAAGATTGTATTGGTTTCGTTCGGCGATGCCACAAATGCCAAATCCATGCAAATCACATGAATATCCCGCCATTGAAGCTGTACAACATGACTTCACCATGGCCGTTTTCAGTCTTTGGAATTGATGTTATTGGGGCAATTACTCCGAAGGGGTCAAACGGGCATGAGTATATCCTGGTGGCAATAGACTACTTTACAAAGTGGGTCGAGGCCCAATCCTACACAGTGCTGAAAGCGTCGCATATAGCTAAGTTCATCAAGAATAATATCATCTGTCGTTATGGGGTCCCGAATAAGATCATCTTGGAAAATGGTTCCCACTTCAAGAAGGAAGTGATCGACTTGTTAGAGAAATACAACGTGGTTTTTCATAAGTCATCCATATATCGGCCGCAAACCAACGGAGCTGTTGAGGCCGCCAACAAGAACATCAAGCACATTCTACAGAAGATGGTGGAAACCTATAGGGACTGGCCAGATAAGTTGTCGTTTGCTCTTTGGGGCTACAGAACATCAATTCGAACTTCTAGTGGGGCAACTCTGTATTTTCTGGTTTATGGGATGGAGGCTGTTTTGCCAATTGAAGTTGAGGTTCCGTCACTGCGGGTTATGGTTGAATGCCAGATAGCAGAAGCGGATTGGCAACAGAGCAGGTTCGAGGAACTAATGTTATTCGACGAAAGGAGGCTGAAAGCACTGTACCATGTCCAAGGTTATCAACGCAGAATCACCAGGGCTTTTAACAAGAAAGTTAAGTCCAGGAATCTGAAAGAAGGGGATTTGGTGCTCAAAGACAACCGAGCTCCTATCTACGACCCTAGGGGCAAGTTCAGACCCAATTGGACTGGTCCTTACATCATCAAATCTATTTGGTCGGGTGAAGCTGTCATTCTTATGAACTTACATGGCCTCGAATTCTTCCAACCAATCAACATGGACAAGTTGAAAAAATATTACCCTTGAATGGCTCGCTAGGCCGAAAACTCGGAAGGGCGACCTAGACAAAAGTTAGAGCACAAAAAAATTTGAAATAAGAAAAATTGAGCTCGCAAGGTTGAAAACCCAGAAAGGGCGGCCTTGGTAAAAGTTAGAGCGCAAAATGAGAGTGTTAACACCCGAACCGAACTACGTAAGGCTTGATTCCCATCTTTGGGATATGTAGGCAACTTCATTCTGAAGTCTAGCCATAAACACTTCCAAATCAACTGTGTCCATGTGATTGTTTTGGCCGTCTTTGTCTTTTCTACATCCAAGAGTTCGGTTGTGATCTTGGCTATCAGAGCTGGTTACAGTGCAATGCTATTCAGACAAGGGGCAACTTTCCAGTTATTGAATTTGGGGTTGTACATCTCAATGATAAATTCCGAGTGTGTGCAGTTGTGATCCTTATCGAAAATGGTTTTGAAAAGTTTTAATAAAAGTTGATTTTGTGCAAATTAATCTCTTTACAACTTAGACCATTTTTGGACTAGAAGAAAATTTTCAGTACCCACAACCTTCAATTTCATTGATTTCAATACAGAGTTCTCTACCTCTTGATACAAATCGAAGTTATTTTTTTATTGCATTCAAAAGGAAAACTTGAAAGTACAGATTAAAGAAATAAACTTGGGGCATAGTTGAGTAAGGTGTTCCTGCGTCCCCTCCCAGAGCTTGTGGAAGCTTCAGATGCTAAAGTAGGCCCAATTTGCGCCTCATCTTCAAACCAAGCTATGCATTCGCCAGAAAGGGCGCAACTAAAAGTAGGAGCGGGAGCCAGAAGTTCTCTTGTCCTCCATGCAGTGGAATATCGAGCTAGGTGTGAGCTTCGGATCAGAAATGATGCTGGGTACTCTATTCCCTCTTCTGAGCAAGTCTGGTCTTGTCCAAATTGACGTCGGAATCTAAATGGAAAGTAGGAGACACAGTGTGTTAAGCCAATCAACTGAATGCCAGGTTGGCGAGACATGTTGTAGCTCATCTCAGGCAGATCAAACCAAGGGCAACGCCAAGCAATGTTAACAGCGGACCTGTTGCACATCCAATGGCACCACCACCCCTCGTTCGGGAAATCGACTAGTCGTTGGCGAAAGAAGTAACCACGCGCTGAATATGCAGGACAAGAGTCCACTACCTTCAACTTGTCCATGAGCCATACCTGGGGAGGGATGAAAAATAAGAGAGATTAAAGAATAGAGAGATGTATGTGGAGAGAAAAAGTGAGAAAGGGTTTTGAGAGAAAAACAGAGCCTGAGGGCCGAGTGATGTGAGAAGGGTGGGAAGCATTACCTGCAAGAGTAGTGAACTTCCTGCAAACCTGGTCATCTCCCGGCGATGGAAAGCATCCAAGCCCATCAAAGTCTCGACTAGTGTCGAGCCAATGCAGCTCTTGCCCTCCTTCAAACCTTGGACAACTTCTATCAAGCGAATGCTAGACCCTCCGAAGCCAAGGGCAAGCAGAAAATGAACCAACATATATAAGCAAAGGGCATGCTGCCGAAAACTTTGCCAAAGACGGTCGCCACGGTTGCCGGCGTCAGAAAATCGATGAATCAAGTTGGGGATATCCAACTCTCCGTTGTGAACTAAAGATCGAGCATCGTGTAAAGTGAGCCCACACATCCATCCTAAAGCTTGGATGTGGCCAAAACGGGACTGGGGCAAGATTTCCTCGTCACGCCGGGATTCTATCAAAGCTTGGAATTCTTCGATTGTGGGACATATCTCTTGTCCCTCGAAGCTAAACACATGCGTAATCGGGTTCCAACATCTAGCCATGGCGTGAAGGAACGGAAAACACAGTGGAGTACGACTCAGCGGGAATAGTGCATTTATCCCGAAACCCTAAAAATTCAACTTTTCCGAGCCATCTAAAGTTGCAATCCAAGTCGAAAGTTTTTCATTAAAGAATGGCTCCATTTGTGGCAAAAATAGAGGTGAATTGAAGAAACCACGAAGCTGGAGTTTTTTGTAGAAGATAAGGTGCTGAGTGGAAGATAAGTGGCAGCAATCTGGAGGTTCCCTGCAGTGATGGCCGACCGGCCACTTTTGTAGCCGACCCACCAGTACTAGTAGCCGACAACCACTTTTGATGACCGGCAACATCTGTTTATGGCCGGTGGCCTCCTATTTTGCCCTCTGGGCCCTCAATGTGTTGAAAGTGCTAAGTGCTTATCTTTTGTTCCACTCTTGGTGCATTTCTTCCATCTCTCTTTAAGAATTTTGTCGAATTGCTTATCGAGTAGTTGTTTTGCTTATATAGTTGTCGAATTGCTTATCGAATTGTTGTTTTGCTTATCGAGTTGTCGAATTGCTTATCGAGTTGTATTTGTTTTGATTGTCAAGTTGTTGTTTTGTTCATTGAGTTGTTTACTCTGTTTGTTATGTGTTGGTTGGTTCATTACCTGATTAAGCAGTTGCCAATACAATATTCAGTTTCCATCAATCCTGTTTTCTTGAAAAATGGAGCGATGCTCAGAATGCTCAGAATGCCAAATATAACACTTTTTTTAATCAAAAAGTTGTTTTCATTCCGATCATGGTTTCTTTTTACAAAAAGAGTACAAAGTTTTTAAGAAAATAAAACTACCTAAGGCTGTATAATGTGCTAACACAACTAGCAAAAAGAAAACTAAGCAAAAACATCTAAATCGGTGCCAGCCACCTTAGGATCGAGAGGCCCTCTTCGTCCTCTTCCTCGGTAGGGCAGACTCAGAGCTATCACCATCGGTGCCACTGTCTGAATCTGAGCCTAAGCTTGATCCAGAACTGCCTCCGCTCCCCCCCTTGGAGCCCTCCTCAGCATCTCCACTCCCTTCCTCGGAGCCATCCTCAATATCGCCACCGCCCTCAGAACCCGAGCCGATGCCGTCGCCTCCACCCTCAGATGACTCTAATTGTGGGCTCGCTGGCTCCTCGTCCTCATCTCTCATCATCACCCGGGATAGGTCGGCTGTGCATCGGAGTCCCTCGTCTCTCTCTCTTTGCTGTCGGGGGAGGCACTGAAGGTCCTGCTGTGGCTCCTGTTGGGGCGTCCGATGGGGCTGGCATCTGAAAAGGGACCTAAAAAGGACAGTTTGTCAAATGCATTAGTTATGGTATATATTGGATACAAAGATGATTGTAGTGTTGTATGCAGTGTGTGGGAGCAGTGTATCAATGCAGTGTTGTTAATATAATGTATTCAAATCAGTATGGGGTAGATTGCAGTCGAAATGCTAATGTATCAGCAGAAAATTTCATGACATGAAGTTCAAACGGAAGGAAACTTACCGGAATCCTGTAGAGACTGAGTAGGTGCATGCTCGTCTGAACCATCCCCATCAGAGAAGCCGCTAGCTCGAGAGCCTGTCTAGTGTACTCTATGGATGCCTGTGAATGTGTTGAGATGATCAGCGGTCTACAAAACATAAACTAGGATAAATTGAATGTGCAAAATGTAAAGTATAGTACATACCGGGGTCGGGCCTCGAACTCCAACAAGCTCGTGTCCAGCTGGTGCAAGCTCCATGGAAATCTGGTAAGCCTCCCCCGTGGGTCGCTAGCAAGTCAGTGTAGTAGGCAGCTCTGGCCATCCTACCCTCTACCTTGTCTGAGAACCTCTCCTGTCATGAGCCCAGGATGCCCTGGATCCTCCCACTCTCCCTCCTGCAGCTGGAGCTCTAACTCTCTCACCTCCGCGGGCGCTAGTCAGAGGCAGCATGAGGTCTGTTTAGCTGAAGGCAGTGTAATCACCCTCAAGCCTGAAGAAGTCAGCGTCCCAACCTTTGGTGAAATCGATCATCTCCTGCATGGTGTATCTCTCTGTGATCCTCATATATGTGGGAGGTGGCATCAGAACCACTAGCTCGGGCAGTCGAGGCTCTGTCGCAGGAATTGCTCTCCTAAGAACCACGCCTGACAGACTAGGCCCTCAAGCAAGATCCGGAATCGAGAAGCCTCTCGAGCGCCGGCAAACTGATCTCTAACCCTGTCAAGCATCACTGCCCATGGCTGCCAAGTGATCTGCAAATAGTGAATATATAGACTGTTAGTTGCCATTGTATATATAATATGAAGTAGAGCTGAAATAACTGTAAGATTGGAATTACCTCTGCTGCGGTGACGGTGTCGAAGAATCGGTAAAAAAATAAGAATGACTCTCGGGGCCTCCGCTGGCATCTCCCGTCGTATCTGTGCGAGTACGGCACCATAGGTGGTTTCTCCACCTCTGGCTCTGGGGCGAGCCTCGGAAAATAGCCGTACACCTATAGCTGCAGAAAATGGAAGGATAACAGTGAGTATATATCAGATGAACACAGAGAATGCAAAGCAGAAAGTAGACAGTGTGTGTAGTGTACAAATAATGTAAAGCAGAAAGCAGACAGTGTGTGTAGTGTACAAATAATGTAAAGCAGAAAGCAGACAGTGTGTGCAGTGTACAGATAATGTAAAGCAGAAAGCAGACAGTATGTGTAGTGTACAGATAATGTAAAGCAGAAAGCAGATTGTGTGCAATGTAGTGTACGGTGTGTCTAGTATATGGGAAATGCAAAGCAGAAATGTAAAGCAGAAGGGTAGGACGTACCTCCCAGGCCCTTCAGTAGCCTCCTAGCAGATGCCCGCTCCGGCGGGAGGTGAAGCTCATGTACCCGTATAGTGTGGCCAAGCTTGCGCCACCCCTGTCGTAGAATCGGACGCAAGACAGATCCACCAGGGCGCTCATAAGGTAGAGCCCGATGGTGTTCGCTTGGTCGGCGAATAAAGTAGTACCAAACAGAAACATAAGGAAACCTTGGGCGTAGTACTCGGTCTCCTCGTGGGTCGTCGGCACCGTCCCTCTGAAATGATCAGCGAACCATGTATATCGCACCATCCCTGATCAGGAGATAGGTGGGTGAATCCCCAGCAGGTAGATCTGAGCGGCCTCCCACTCACCCATGTCTGTGTTGTAAGGAATCGAATGACCACCTACCACTATGCCGGTGAGCATAGAGAAGTCAAAGGGAGTCATCGTCATCTCTCCGGCTGTAGAGAAGTAGAGGGAATCGGTGGTATCGCACCACCTCTTTACTAAAGCGCCCAGTAGAGGCCGGCTCGCAATGAGACGTGAGAGCCCCATGCAAAATGCGCCGAAGCCGGCCTCGTCGATAATGTGACGGATGGCGTCGGGAAGCTCCATATACCACTCCCTCACGGAGGTGGTCCTGTATCCACGAATGACATGTGAATCCCCCTGGAAGGAGGACAAGCAGATACAAGGCAGTGTAAGAAATACAGTGCAAGGGTATGTTCAGGACAAGCAGATGCAAGGCAGTGTAAGAAATACAATGCAAGGATGTATTTGGGAGAAATAGATGAAAAGTAGTGTGAGCTATACAAGAAATGCAACCTACAGTGCGGAAAAAGAGAAAATGCATACCTCAAAGGCGCCATGGGATAAATGTGACTCCGGCTTGCGTAGCAAGAGGTCCTCCGGTGCACCTCGCGCAAACCACTTGAACTGGCGGATGCTATCGGGAGGTAACACGTGTACCTTAGGATGGTACGTCGAACGGTCGAATACTGAGCGGCAATGGCTTGAACTCTGGATCCATCTCCATCCCTGGAGGAACTCCGTCGTGTGGGATGTCGTCCGCCATATCAAAGAAAGATGAGAGAATGGTCAAAAATGTGGAAAATGGGCGAAGAATGCCAAAAGACAACAAAAAGTCAACTCTGAGGGAGGAAAAATGGAAGAAAAGGTCAGGGCTCGAAAGAGAGCACTGAAATCAAGGGTGACTCGAGGGAAACAAACCCTGATTGATGGAAGTCAAGAAGGAAGCACCGAAATCACTTTTCAATCGGTTCAAAACGGAGTGTGCAAAGAGGTTTTAGCGAATTGGACATTCGTGGGATGTTTGAAAACGCGTATAAAGTGTGAATTGGAAGGAGAAAATGGTCTAGAGCAAATAGAAGAAGGATTTTCGGGTTTGAGGTAGTGAGGAAATATGGTTTGAAGCCCTATATTAAAAGACCTATGGTGAAATGCCGAAAATTCTCCGAATCTGCCATTAGTGGCTGACCGGCCACTGGTGGTGGCCGATGGCCACCATTTGTTGCCGATGACATCGTTTTGTGGCCGATGGGTGGCCGGTGGCTTTCCAGAGTGGCCGGCAGGCCTCTGGTTCTCTCCTTGGATGTTATTCTGTTGTTTTGTGCCTTGATCCCTCAAGAAAGTGCAAATGAAGTACATTTTTTAAGCTCAAGTGGCCTCTGCAGAAGTTTCGGGCTGTGTTTTCAGTGTGTGGTACTCAGCATGAATGAGGTGTATCCTTTTAACTTCTTGCAACTCCTCCGAGAGGTAGGGTGGAGGTTCCAGTCGAGTCGTTTTTACCATGCACCGTTTTTGTCATTACACAAGGCGCATGCCTCTTTGTTATTGCATAGAACATGCCTTTCACTTGAGGTTTTGCATTGTTTCTTATTCGCATAGAGCATGCCTCTTGTGTTTCCGCATAGAGCATGCATTTGTTAATCTTACATGGGGCATGCATTTGTCACGTTTGCATAGAATATGCACTTCCCACGCTTGCATAGAATATGCACTTCTCACATTCGTGTAGAATATGCTGTCAATCTTTCATGGAACATGCATTCCTATCTTGTTGCATCTGTTAAGTCTCTTTCTTATGTGGACACGATACTGTATGTACGGTTCATTCAAAACTGGTGCAACCAGACGATATTGTATGTACGGTTCATTCAAAGCTGGTGTAGGCACGATATTGTATGTACGGTTCATTCAGAAGAATTTCGGGTAAGATCATTCCTGTTCTTTGAACACCTTGTTTTGGTTAGAAGCATTCGAGTACGCTCGGTGCTTACACCACACCTTGTTTTGGTTAGAATCATTCAGGTACACCCGGTGCTTACACCACACCTTGTTTTGGTTAGAAGCATTTGGGTATGCCTGGTGCTTACACCACACCTTGTTCCGGTTAAAAATGTTTGGGACGTGTGTCCGACGCTTATACCACCTTGCTTTGGTTAGAAACATTGGGACGTGTGCCCAATGTTTATACCACTCCCTGGTTAGAAGCGTTTGGGACGTGTGTCTGACGCTTATACCACCTTGCTTCGGTTAGAAACAGTGGGACGTGTGCCCGATGTTTATACCACCTCTCCGGTTAGAAGCGTTTGGACTGTGTCCCGACGCTTATACTACTTTGTTTTGGTTGGAACGTGCTCTGATATTTATACCACCCTCCGGTGTTTGCATTGCTCTCTTTTTCCTTGCGCTTTGCGTGTTAGGACATTTTGGTTAAATGCATCTGGATGGATTCCAATGCCTATACCGCTCTTTGTTTCGGTTGCGTATTAGTTGGATGTGTTTCATTTGTTATTGCTGTTCTCTGTGGTTTGGAACCCTAGGATGTGTCCTTAGGTTCACACCATCTCGGTCCTCACGTGTGCCACGCGTTGGGATCTTGTTTGCCGCCTTGGGTGCACCCGACGGTTGCGGCTCTTTACCTTTCCTGCGTGATGCGTAGTTAAGATAGCATAATTTTCTTACATCCTTTCTGCATGAAATGTGGTTTAGTTCATGTTGACTTGCTTATGTACGAGTTTGCTGTAGCGTTTCTTTGCATAACATTTGCATCTAGATGTCTCGTTACAGTCTCATTGCATGATCATAAGTTATATTCTTGCATCTTGCCCCAGAACTACGCTGGTTTGATTCCTTGCAAAGGGATACGTAGATAGCCTGTGGACGCAACCGTTCTTTGCTTTGATTGCTTGTTTGTCTAAGTCTTTGACCTTGTCAAATATGGGTTGTCTCTGGGCTTTGACATTCACTCTCTTCATTTCATGACTTCCGAGTTCTGTCAAAGAGGGGCAACTGTAGACACCCCATTTTTGACCGTCCTCAAGACTTGGACGTCATCGTTTGAACACCCGATGATTGTGCTCGCTCGTGTTAGCTTTGAGTCCCTGAAGGTCTTGGCTGAGCGCCTTGCCTTTGAGCCTAAAATTTTGTCTATTTTGTGCTTGGTTATGGGCCAAGAGCTTGTTGTTTCACTTCTGGAGAAGAGGGTGACCTATCGGCCATCCCCCCAGCCTGCTGGCCATGACTTGTGCCTGTCGGCCACCAGTGGTGGCCGGTTGGCTACATTGATGGCCAGTTGGCCACTGATGATGGCAGACGGCCATTTTTCTCCTTTTTCAGATATTTATTTGCCAGTTGTGCCAGCTATTGTTCATTGATGCTCATCTCTATACACGTGTATGGAGAGATGAATGCAAGCTTTTAGCTTGATTCTCTATATAAGGGGAGGTCTCTCCCCCATTTTAAGAGGTTACACAATTTGGAGCAAATTTTTCCCTCTCTCTAGAATTCTCTCTCTCTTCTTGTTTTATGCTTGAAAGTGAGAATTCTCTACACTTTTGCACTAAGACCCTTGACCAAACATCTTTATCTTGGAGCTGAGGTTCTTTGAGGCTTGGTTTGAGCTCTTAAGGTTGGTTTTAGCTCAGAATTGTGGTTGTTTAGTGCTGTGTTTCAAAGGTATAAGGCTTACCTCATTTAAGCTTTGTTTTAGTTGCTTGTTTGGCTATCTTTTTACACTATTTTGACCTGGTTTTTCAACCATAAAAAACTCTGTTTTTAAGGCTTCAAAATGGTGGTTTGAGTCTTGTTGAGTTGGGGGGTTGTCTCCTCTTTTTGCTCTTTGGCTTGTGAAGCCTTTTGTGCCATTTCTTACCATCTTTAAATCAAACTTTTTTGGCCTTTATACCACTGAAATAACTCTCTGTAATTCATTTTCTATGTATTTCAAAGCAATTCCCTGCAGCTACTTCTATTAAACAATTGTAAGTTTTGTTATTAAATGTTTTCTGTTTTGTAATATATATTTAAACTGTGTTATTTTCTATTTTAGTGCTATTTCCTCATTTCTCCTTCCATTTTCCTGCTTCCGTTCCTTAATGGTATCAGAGCCAAGTTATGTTGCATGCTATTACTAACTGAATCATTATTTCTATGTCTACTCATTCTCCTATGTTGAAATTGTTCACAGGCTTAATCTGTCCAAATTTTATTCGTGTCTTTCCACTTTGCTATTAGCCACCCATCCTTCGTCCCCAATCCTAGGTAAGTCCTTTGGTTAGGCAGTGTTGGATCTTAGGAGTTCTTTGAAATGGGTGTATTTGAAAACATGATAAAATTAGACAATGTATGGAGCTTACTGTAAACCATTTCAAGATAAAATGAGTCGATTATTTAGAAGTAATTCTTCAGTCAGTTCTAGGTTAACAACTTTGCCCTCAATACCTAATCAAGGCTTAGTAATTAATGAAGAAGATGTAGAAATACAAAATAATAAACTTGATTTAAGTTGGAATATACCCCGATTATCAGTCAAAGAAATTTATAAAACTACTTTCTTACAGTCTAGTTTTAATGTTAATCTGCATGTTAAAACATTAGAACAAGTTTATGCTTTAGAAAAATCTCGAGAAACCTGTCAGTTATTTCATGCTAATACTATTAAACCTTATTTAAAAACTGGTCACAATTTTATTCATTTAGGATTAATTCAAGTTGGAATAAAACCATTAACTCCTCAAGGTAAAAATACTTCTGTTTTATTATGTTTAAGAGATGCTCGTTTTATTGATTATAATGATAGTTTAATGGGTATGATGGAAACTAGTCTCCACAAAGGTCCCGTTTATTTTAATTGTTTTCCTGATTTTACTCTTAGTCTTAGAGATCCACATATATTAGATGCATTAACCTTGAATATTCAATTAAATGGTTCATTTACAAATATGATAAAAAAGTTCATAATATTGCTTTAATTTATCGTGTTCATTATAAATTTATTAAAAACCAATTTAAATGTTCAAGCTTTACATAAAAGTTCAAAAGATAAAACTTTACTGATTCAAAGTAGTAGTCATGATACTAATATAAATATTCCTCAAATGATTGAACGGAAAGATATTACTCTCCCCGATCAATGGGTTACAGTCAATGAAAACTACAAACATAATAAAAAACAATCCACTAGCCAACATATCTAAGATATTCAACAATTTACTGATGGTTCAGTCCGTATTAAATTTAATCGTAGTCAATCCTCTAGACATAGTACTTCTAGTATACCTACTGATACTGAAACTGAAGATGAAATATTTAATACGCCTTTGTTCAGAAAAAATAGTCAAATCAACCTTGGTTAATCTTCCCATAGTAAAATGACAGGAGTTGACAACTCCACAACTTCTCAAATTAGTAAACCTGTTTATTCAACTCACACACATCTTCCTGAAGATGACACTGAGTCTCAGGACTCCCTTACTCAAACTGATTTTGAAGTTATACCTCCCATCAATCCTCAATTAATGACAATTAGTAAACCCTTTGCTCCTAATCTTGATAAATTACATATTGAATTTAAATCTAAAGCTAATAGGACTCAACGTCATGCTTATAACGCCAAATATGATTCTACTCAACAATTTAAAATTACTTGAAAATGGTATGATTTTATGATTAAATATAGTATTGAAATTCCTTTCTTTGAATATTTAGAAAATTATTACAAAAAAGTGAATACAATTACAAAACATAAATGGAAAACTTCTTCCCATACTTCTGTCAGTTTTAGTCATCCTCCTTTATCTAATATAATTATTGAACACCAAGGATCTGACATCCCCGCCTCTCCTTTTAAGTTGCATGCCACTGATCCTGAAATCAAAAAAATTATTGAACAAAATAATTATACTAATCAATGTCTAAAAACAATTGGTAAAAAATTAGATAAAATAGAAACCAATTTAGATGATTATTCGGCTCATAATACATCTACTAAACAATCTTTAGACCAACCATTGCTTAATTTACCCAGTAATCGTTCTAAACGTCATAGTTTAGTCACCCGCGATAATTCTACTATCAAAGTTATTGAACAATTATTTACTAAATTAACTACTTCTGAACAAGCTTCTCCATCTAATGAAAAAGGTCTTACTGTATTGAATCAACAACCTACTATAGACACTGTTCCTACTCAATCTGACACTGATTCAACTGATACTGAAATTAATCATTTAGCTCAACAATTTCAATCATCTAATCTTAATAAACTTCATTATTCTAAACCTAATCCTACGTCTCACGACCTACACCTCCTAATCTCCAATATGAAGAAACTAATCTTAATAATCAATTTTCTGTATCGGCTAAAAAATTATACGAATGGAATATTGATGGTCTTAGTGAAGATCAAATACTTCAAAAACTAAATCATTTATCTATGATTGCAAATAGTTATCTTAGTAACTACCATAATTATACTCAACCCGAAATCATTTCCTTAATTACTTTTGGCTTTACTGGTATGCTCAAATCTTGGTGGGAAAAATATCTTAATGAAGATCACCGCGAATCAATTTTACATGCTAATAAAAAAGATGAAAATGATTTACCTATATTTGATGAAACTATTGGTTATTATAAACTTGATGGAATTAACACATTAATCTATACTATAGTCAGACATTTCATAGGAACTCCTACTAATATATATTCTCACATACATGATCAACTCAGTAATCTTACTTGCCCAACACTAAGTGATTTTCGATGGTATAAAGATGTATTTACCTCTAGAGTTATGCTTAGAGAAGATTGTACTAAATCTTTTTGGAAAGAAAAATTTATTAATGGATTACCTAGTCTTTTTGCTCATAAAATTAGAGATGTCCTTAGTCAACCTACTGGTGTTATTGAATATGATAATTTAACTTATGGTGATATAATTAGCACTATTCAAAAAGAAGGCTTACGAATGTGTATTGATCTTAAACTTAGTCAAAAAGCTGCTAAAGATAAACATAAGGCTAAATATGAATTAGGTAACTTTTGTGAACAATATGGCTTCCCTCCTGTAGCACCCTCTCGCCGTAAAAAACATAAAAACACCAAACATAAATCATTCTACAAATATTCTACTAAATATAAAAAGCATTATTCACCTTCCAAATCAAATGATAAATTTTGTACTAAACCCAAAAAGAAATATTATAAGAAATCACATCCAAGATTTAAATCTAATAAAGATATTACTTGCTACAACTGTGGTCAAAAAGGTCATTATTCTAATAAATGTAAAGAAAAACAAAAATTAAAAGACAAAGTTAATCAACTCCAAATTAATGATGAATCAAAAAATCAATTATATGAAAATTTCCAATTAAATCAATTTGTTAGTAATTCCTCTTCTGCCTCTTCTAATAATCCTAATACTTCATCTGATTACCATTCACCAAGTGATGATTCTGATAATAATATTGAATTAGGATGTAATGATATTTGTTGTAAACCAGTTAAACAAATCACTGTTCTTACTAAACAAACTCAAGAAGAATCTGCCCTTATTGACTTAATTAGCCGTTTAGAAGATCCAGAATTAAAACAAAAACATACAAACAAATTAAAATCTTTATTAACCAATCCTGATAAGAAACCAAAGTTTGACAAACCTATTATTAGTTTATCAAAAACTTTAGAAAGATTTAAAAATAAACAAAAAGAAATTACATTACAAGATTTACAACATGAGATTAATCAGATTAAACAAACTATTAAAGATTTACAGAGTAAAGATAGAGTTTTAGAAGACGAAATTATTACATTAAAACTTAATAAAAGTTTAGATAATTTCCAAGCAAATAATGAAGTTTCCTCAAATGAATCTGAACATGAATCTGATCATACTAATCCTGAAAATCTTTTGTTTGATAATCGATCACATCAATCTCTATCTCATAGTCTTGAAGATAAACGCTTAAATCTAATCAATAAAATTCATATTCAAAAATGGTATTCAAAAGTTAAATTAGTTATTGATGATTTTGAATTAAATATTATTGCTTTACTTGATTCTAGTGCTGATCTTAATTGTATTCAAGAAGCATTACTCCCTACTAAATATTATGAAAAATGTCGTGAAAAATTAACTTCTACTAATGGTAGTAAAATGCATATTAAATATAAATTACCCAAAGTTCATATATGTCAAAATAATGTTTGTTTTAAAACCTACTTTGTTTTAGTCAAAAATATAACTGATAAAGTTATTTTAGACACACCATTCATATTTTTACTATATCCATTTACTACTTCTAGTGAAGGAATAACTACCCATGTTTTGAATCAACCTATTACTTTTAAATTCTTATTTCCTCCTGAAATTTTAGAATTAAATCAATTAAAAGATTGTTCTATTTCTCAAACTATTAATCGATTAACTCGTCAATTGCGTTTTCTCAAAGAAGAAGTCAATTATAAAAGAATTGATCAACAATTAACTGATCCTATTATTATTTCTCATATTAAAGAATTTAAATTAAAATTAGAAAAAACTATTTGTTCTACTTTACCCACTGCCTTTTGGCATAGAAGAAAACATGTAGTTACATTACCATATATTAAGAATTTTAATGAAAGATAAATTCCTACTAAATCTAGACATATTCAAATGAATCATGAATTACTTGAAATGTGAAAAAAAGAAATCAATGAATTATTAAAAAATAGAATAATTAGTCCAAGTAAATCACTATGGTCTTGTCCAGCTTTTTATGTTAATAAAAATGTTGAATTAGAACGCGGTGTTCCTCGCTTAGTAATCAATTATAAATCATTAAATAAAGTTTTAGAATGGATTAGATATCCTATTCCTAATAAAAAAGATTTAATAAAAAGACTTAGTCAAGCTGTTATTTTTAGTAAATTTGATTTAAAAAGTGGTGAGAGGGTGATTTATGATCCGGTGTTGGGCCGAGGTATAGACCGAGCAAGTTGAGGGCCCAGCAGAGCATTGGGCCGAGATGATCGACTGTTCACCCGGAGATGGGCTACCAGAACTTGGGCCGGGCAGAGTTTGGACTGAGTGTGTGCTGCCCCGGACCGTGCAGAAGCTGCTTGGCCAGGAAGTGACCGGTCAAACCAGGATGCTCGGTCCGAGGATGGTCGAAACCAGACAGACCGAGAGACCGGCGCTCGGAAAGGCGCGGTCAGCCAAGGTAGTTGATTGACCGGCGAGAAGGCCGACCAAAGGAGGAGCCCGGGCTAGGCTTTGCCGAGATGCCGCCTAGCCCGGTCCTTCATTTCTTTATCCGGTTAGGCGCTTAAGGTATGAAGCATGGTACGACCGAGGTAGGGCAGCTCGGCTGCCGAGCTCCGGCTGTGCTGACAGGCAGTTGAGAGCAGGTGATGAATGGCATGGTTTATGCTGACAGATGGGATAGTAGAGCCACGTGTCAGGAGATGACAGGGAATGGATATGGGGCTCAGAAGGTATATAAGCATGTCTGCGCCCCCCATACGCGACATACGAACATCTCTGTAAGAAAATCCTTACACTCAAACACTCTCTCCCTTCTCTCTATTCCCTCTAAGGTGTGTGCTAATTTGACCGTCGGAGGGTGTTTCCGGCCACACACCGCCGGGTAGCTCACCGTTATTTGCTCGCAGGTGATCAGATATCGACGGAACTCGGAAGAAAGGAATACGGGCACGCCGGAATATTTGCTCCCCGTACAAGTGGTTTTTGGCAAATCTAAATTCATCCTAAAGATAGATATAAAATTGCTTTCACTACACCTTTTGGTCACTATGAATGGAATGCCACGCCATTTGGATTAAAAAATGCTCCTAGTGAATTTCAAAATATAATGAATGATATGTTTAATCCTTTTAGTCATTTTTCCATCGTCTATATTGATGACATTCTTATTTTTTCCAAATCAATTAGTGAACATTGGAAACATTTTACTGCATTCTTTTATACTATTAAAAGTCATGGTCTCGTCATTTCTGTTCTCAAGATTAAATTGTTTCAGACTAAAGTCCGCTTTTTAGGATATAATATTCACCAAAATACTATTGTACCTATTAGTCCTATTGTACCTATTAGTCGGTCCATTGAGTTTGCTTCTAAGTTTCCTAATGAGATCTTAGATAAGACCCAGTTACAACGCTTCTTAGGTTCACTCAATTATATTGCTGAATTCTATAAAGACCTTCAGAAAACTTGTCAACCTTTATTTGGTAAGTTAAAGGATAATCCTCCTCCTTGGTCTTCTACTCATGCTGCTATTATTAAACAAGTAAAACAATATGTCAAGTCTCTTCCTTGTCTTGGTATTCCTACTGAAAATTCTTTCAAAATTATTCAAATTGATGCTTCTGATATTGGTTATGGTGGCATTCTGCTTCAGAAAGTCACTCCTCAGTCATCTGAACAAATTGTTCGTTATCAGTCTGGTGTCTGGAATAAAGCACAAAAGAATTATAGTACTATTAAATAAGAAATTTTATCTATTGTTTTATGTATTAGTAAATTTCAAGATGATATTTTAAATCAAAAGTTTTTACTTCATGTTGATTGCAAATCTGCTAAATATGTTTTAGAAAAAGATGTTCAAAATCTTGCTAGTAAACACATTTTTGCTCATTGGCAATCTATTTTAAGTATTTTTTATTTTGAAATTGAATATATACCTGGTTGTCAAAATTTTATTCCTGATTTTCTTACCCGAGAATTTTTACAAGGGGGATAGGGATGGCCACTCCTTTTATCTCTTACCACAAATCCCAAATTACCCATTACCAAGTTCTTATTCACCATACTGCTTACCGCATTGCTCGCCTAAAATTAGCCCGAAACACTACTCCACGAGCTCAGTATATTAACTATCATCAAATCCAAGCCCGTCGCCATTTACTTGCTGATTATTACAACTGTTTGGACTATCATCAAAATTATTTAGACCTCTTGAGTGGTTGTTAAGTTTTGTTGCTAATCTTTATTTCTATTAAACAGATGTCTCGTCCACGGCCTCCTTCCAAAGTTTTGGTCCCATCTAGTCAACCTTTTGTTATGTCTCCATTAGAGTTAGTCACCAAATACCATCCCGCTGAATTGGTTAACCGTTACCAAATTCTTGGTAACATTCCTAAACCTAGTTATACATCTGCTTTGGCTACTGATCCTTTTGCTTCATCTAGCCAAGGAGTTACTCCATACGCTCCTAACCCTATTAAATTAGCTCAATCTAATTATGTTAAATCCACCACTACTAATAGAGGTTTGAAAAGGCTAAAATCCATGTTTTGAAGCTTCAAAAGTAGAGGGGTTAGCCACCGCTCCTTATCCTTGTTTACTAACCTTAATTCTCATCTTTATTGTCTAGCTTTTCAATCCCTTTTCATGCATGTTTTACCTTTGATTTTCATGTATTTAGGGCTGTTTTGAGGTTGTCTAGGTCTTTTCAATTGGTTCATGCCTTGTTTAACATACATGTGGCCTCATAAGTTGGCATACTTGTTACTTGTTATGCTTTCTTTTTTCATTTTCCATGTTTGAAGCCTAAGTTTACTAATCAATCAATCATTCCATATCTTTCATTCTTGAGAATGTTTCAACCAATTGAGGTGGTTCAATGCATGTAAATGAGACCTACACTTAATGGCTTAATCTCTTCGGAGATTCACCGTCAACGGTGTAGTCTCCTTCTCATGTCTTAGAAGGACCTCTTGTTTGACATCACTTCTTGTTTAGAGGACTTTAACATCACATTTGGACAAATGGACTAACGAATGGCAATGACTAAAACAATTGGTTTAAAACTTGGATCAACACACTTAAAGAAAATGGCTCAATAGCTTGAACTTGGCCAAACGTTATGCCAAGTTTCTTGTGTCAAGGGTCATCAAGCATTAAGTCATGGTGTTTTTTATGTCCTTGAAGCATCTCGACTTCCTTTTTTGAGTTCATTCCATGACAAAAAGGGAGGGGTGGTCCATTTGCATTACATTTATTGATTTTTGGTCCAAAATGATATCCGAGATCATCGAGCAATTATATTGCTCGTTGATGGTTTTGGAGTCAATCCCAACCTTCTCTTGAGGCTTTCCTATGACAAGGAAGGAAGGAAGGACAAACAGAGCTTGAGAATGCTCTATCTGCACTGATTTTACCTCAGAGCACAAAAATAGAGCTTTGCACCAAATCAATGCACGGCCAACCCTTGGTATGTGGCCAGCAGTGCAATTTTGTAGAAACAGAGGCAGTGACTGAAGGTGAAACAAAAATGGCCTGAGTAAACAGAGTAGCTTTCAGGCAATGCACATGCAACCTTCATCCATCTTCTTTGGTGTCCTTATCAAACGCGTTTGATCGTTTAATTATTTCATTAGCATAATGAATTGAGTTGTAATATTTAATTAGTCTAATTAGTTGTAGCTAATTATTCGGTGTTGTAATATTTAATTAGCTTAGCCTAGTTAATTTCGTTTAATTAATTAGCTTAGATAGTTAGTCAATTATTCATTTCAAGTGTTATAATAATTAGCTTAGCTTGGTTAGCTTTATTCATTCAGACTCTCTTTCGTGAGAGCGTAATGTAATAATGTGTATGTCTTCTAACCCCACGTCTTTCTCCTTTTTATTTACCCGCTTTTGATGGTTAAATTAGGGACATGTTTCAATTAGCATACTTTATGCTTGCATCCATTCATTCGTATTGCATGTACCGAGGCTCAGCGCATCATTCAAACTGCATTGTCATTTCAATATTTCGATGAATACGTGTTTAACCGCATGTTATAAAAATCGACTCATATGCCATATTAGTAGCCGAGCCTATTAATTGCATATTGCATATGTTGCATTAGTTATCTTGTATAGTTAGGAATCATGCAGTTTTCTAACTCTTTTGTTTTATCTTAGCTTGGAGTACTAGGTGAGTTTTAGTGCTTTAGCATACTTGCATGAGTGTGAATGTTGCCATGACTAGCATGCTTGCCAAGAGGCCAAATGCTTACTTGATAAATTGCCTGAATGCCTGTGGATGAAGGCTTGTTGTTTGAATTGGAACGATTCAATAAATCTACGTTTAAGCCCACTAAGTCTAGTGGCAAATTCACTATTTTAAGCCCACTTTGTTTAATGGAAAATTCGCAAACTTTAAGCCCACTTGGGGTGGAAAAATCAAACCCTTTTCACAAAACAAACTTGGAATTGAGTTGTTCCAATTCTTGCAATTTAGTCTATACTTGCCTGTGCGCATCACATAGTAATGCTGGCCTAATAACTGGAATAGGAACACATAATGTTGATAAAAATCATATCATGATTACTGAGGCCGATCTTTAATCAGGCGAGCGGGGGTGCTCAATTCATGACCTTCTCCTCTCGTACCTAAGTTCCCGAGCCGAGGCAACGTTGGTGATAACGGGCACGTGGCGTTTGGCACAAGTCATGGGTTTCCTAAATTTTTCCAAAATAAATATTTAGGTGGCGACTCTGTATCTGGAAATTGGAATTGAGTTGTTCCAATTCTTGCAATTTAGTCTATACTTGCCTGTGCGCATCACATAGTAATGCTGGCCTAATAACTGGAATAGGAACACATAATGTTGATAAAAATCATATCATGATTACTGAGGCCGATCTTTAATCAGGCGAGCGGGGGTGCTCAATTCATGACCTTCTCCTCTCGTACCTAAGTTCCCGAGCCGAGGCAACGTTGGTGATGACGGGCACGTGGCGTTTGGCACAAGTCATGGGTTTCCTAAATTTTTCCAAAATAAATATTTAGGTGGCGACTCTGTATCTGGCAAAGTAGTCCAATTTTGGCATTTTTGATTCAAAATTAATTTTCCAAAACGATTTACTGGATTTGGACTCTTTGGTGTTTATCGATTTCACATTGCACTTGTGAGATTAGATTCAGAACCGTGGGAGTCCAAACTGTAGGGCTTCTTTCAAGCTTCTAAAAGGGGGCGCAAAAAAGTCAAGCTACACTACCGGAGAATGCTGGCATGGAAAATTCAGCTCAGGAACTGGGCACTGTGAGCACTATGGACACAGAACAGGAAGCTGCACTTAAGCAGTTTGAATGAGAGAGGGGTGAAGACAACCAGAAAGTAGTAATGGCCCAGCACCGTGTGGGGGATACCTGTGATGTGAAGGTAATACAAATGGAATCGGATAATTGTTTGTCGGCTACTGAAAGTGTATGGTGGGGACAATAACGATCTACAACTGGCCCACACTGACGAAAACTGGGGTGAGTGCCTTCTAGACAACACGTGGTATGCTGAAGAAATAGATCACATGATAAGAAATGGGCGGTATTTTAAGCCACCGCACTTAGATCAAGCTGAGGCATCTGGAAAAGACAAAGAGGTCAAGAAATAGAAAGAGAAACAGTTGGAAGAAGAGGCAGTGTTGAAACAGCTTAAGAAAATCCAAGTCGACATCTTAATCTGGGGTCTTCTCATGGCCTCCTGGGTACATCAACAGGTAGTACTGTCAGCAATGGACAAGGCTAATTTGTTCATCAACACCACGCCTGAACAGCTTGTAGGATTGGTCTTCCCAAGTGGTGCTAAGCCAACCCTTACCTTCTCTGACAAAGAACTGCTGCCAGAAGGCTTGGTTCACAACAAACCCTTGTACATATCTATGGAGTGCATGGAGAAATGAGTACCGGTGGTGTTGGTAGATACCGGTTCGGTCATCAATGTCTGTCCTTCTCGCACAACCTTTGTAATCGGCCTTAAACCAGTGGACTTTGTGCCCACAACCCAAGTAATTCGAGCATATGATAATACTAGTAGAGAGGTCATGGACACGGTGCAAGTTAGAGTTTAGGTGGGCCCAGCTCCAAAGGAAGTTGAGTTTCATGTCTTAAATATGCTGGTTACCTTTAATTTGTTGTTAGGGAGGCCTTGGTTGCATCATGTGAAAGTTGTCTCCTCCACTCTCCATCAAATGTTCAAGTACCCTTATGGGGAAGGAGTGGTGATTATTTTTGGGAATTCATCCATTCACCCACCGTCGAAGGTAACTACGCTAGTGCTGGAGATCACCCATGGCGAGGAGGATGTATTCTTCTCGGGCTTCACTCTGGCTAAAACCCGGGTAATGCAAACCATTTTGGCCATAAATAAGGGCATGTATGCCAGCGCCTAGTCTATCTATTTCATGAACAAACTGCAGCATGTGCCAAGAATAGGGCTCGAAAGAAGTGGCCGAAAAGGTGTCGCAACACTGACAGATGTACCGCACAACCCACATGCCTTTGGTTTGGGCTATGTACCCACCAAAGAGAACTGGATCAGGAAAAGAGAAGAAATCAGAGGCAAAGCCAAGGCCAAGCAAGCCGGGAAACACTATGAGCTCATCCACATGCCAATCCAGGGAACACTGAATGGCCGCTTTGTTCGAAAGAGAGAAGATTTCCCCTTTTGTGGCTTTCTTGAACCTTGGATGAATTCCACGAAGCAGCATGTTCCCGAGTTTGAGATCTTCTTTGATTTGCAATTGCAAGATAGTGATGCTGAGGAAAGCACTGAACCAAGCATCGAAGCTAAACAGAGCATGGAAAGTGACTCAGACAACAACGAACTTGGAGTAGGGGCAGCACTTGCTTGTCTCCTGATGGATCCTGCGACCGACCCAAAGAACTTGGGAGATGACCTTACTATTTCTGTGATCGAGGAAGAACTGGGTGTAAACCCAATTAACAGTATTTTGGATGCGTCAGAGGCACCATCTCTTATCTGGCAACTGGAGGAAGGCTTTCTGTCCAGTTCTGAGTTGGGTGATGAGCTAGAATCTAATTCCCCTAAGTCTGTGGGGTCAGGATAAGATTTCAGTTCTTCTAAGTCTGAGTCTGGTATTTCTGGGGGTGGTAACTCGGATACCAAAGTCCTGTCTAGGTCTTCATTCAGCTTTTCTTTTGAGTCTGTAACTGAAGATCTGGACCTTTTGAATGAGAACTCTGCGAATTCTTTGTACTCCTTTGTGCCGTTGGTTTATTGTATTGACCAAGATTTTCAGAATTTTAATGAAAATGAAGAGGAAGGAATTCCTCTGGCTTTGAAGAACTTGATTAATCAAGAGGATAAGAGGTTTGCTAAACCCCGTGCTAATGAAATCATTGCCATTAATATGGGTACTGAGAAGGATCTGCTCTGGTATAGATTGGGTCAACGTTGTCTTCGGAGGAGTGCAAGCGCTTAGTCGCTTTGTTAAAAGATTTCAAAGATGTTTTTGCGTGGTCCTACAAAGACATACTTGGAATCAATTCTGAGATTATACAGCATCGGATCCCTTTTAATTTCAAGGCCCAATCAAGCAGAAGTTGCGTAGAGTCCGTCCGGATGGGTGCTGAAAATCAAGGAAGAGGTCACCAAGCAGATCGAGGCAAGTTTCTTGTTAGTATCTGAGTATCCGACTTCGTTGGCCAACATCGCCCCAATGCTGAAAAAGGATGGTAGAATCTGGGTGTGTGTAGACTTCCGGGACTTGAACAAAGCAAGCCTAAAGGATGACTTTCCTTTGCCGCACATTGATGAGTTAGTGGATTTCACTGTGGGCCATGCATTGCTATCCTTTATGGATGGATTTTCCGGGTACAACCAGATTCTGATAACGCCCGAGGACAGAGAGAAGACTGCATTCACTATGCTGTAGGGTACTTACTGCTACCGGGTTATGCTGTTTGGGTTGAAAAAGGCTGGAGCTACCTATCAGAGGACTACGACCACCATTTTGCATGGCATGATCCACAAAGAGGTCGAGGTGTACGTGGACGACATGATTGTCAAGTCTAAAGAAAGAGAAGGCCACTACACCGCCTTAAAGAAATTCTTTCAACGGATCAGAGAATACAAGTTAAGATTAAACCCGCAGAAATGCACCTTTTCTGTAATGGCAGGAAAAATGCTAGGCTTTTTTATCACACAGAGGGGCATTGAAGTAGATCCTTCCAAAATCAAGGTTATCCTATAAACGCCACCACCAAGGACTGAAAAGGAGGTGCAAGGCTTTCTGGGCAAAGTGCAATTCATAAGACGGTTCATTTCCAAATTAACCTTGACTTGTGAACCACTATTTGGTCTCCTAAAGAAAGGAAAGAAATTTCAATGGGATGATCGATGCTAATTCGCCTTTGAGCAAGTTAAACAGTACCTCCAGAATCCGCATGTGTTGTTGCTACTAGAGCCGGGGAAGGCTTTGATTTTGTATTTGTCAGTGACAGACACGACTATGGGATGTATGCCCACTCAAGAATCTAAAGATAGGGTGGAGAAAGCCAGCTACTACTTGGGCAAGAAAATGCTGGAATACGAGACCCTCTATACTCCGTTAGAGAAAGCTTGCCTAGACTTGGTATGGGCTACCCAGAAGTTGAGGTACTACTTGTTAGCTCACTCTATAATCCTGGTTTCGAGATTAGACCCCATCAAATATCTCTTTGAGAAACCAGCACTTACGGGTAGGCTAGCTTGGTGGTTGCTCCTTCTATTCGAATTTGATCTCAAATATGTCACCCACAAGTCGGTCAAGGGAAGAGCTGTAGTAGAGTTCCTGGCATACCACCCGGTAGAAGGAGATAAGGCAATGGAATACTTATTCCCAGATGAAGCTATTCTGCAAGTTGAGGAGGAAACTTGGATGATGTACTTTGACGGAGCGTCCAATCAGTACGATTATGGGATAGGTGTGTTGCTGATAACACCCGACGATTCCCATGTACCTTTAGCCTTCAAACTCCGGTTCAAGGTGTCTAATAATTAAGCAGAATATGAAGTGTGTATTGCTGGTTTAGAAGCTGCCCTGGAACTAGGGACAGTAAGATTGGACGTCATTGGGAACTTGAACTTAGTTGTTTCTCAAACGAACGGAGACTGAAAAGTCAAAGAAGAAAAGATAAAGGTTTACCATCAGACCTTGGACGTTCTGATTCCTAGGTTTGAAAAGCTGACTTTCGCGCATCTACTGAGAGAGAACAATAGGTTCGCTGATACTTTAGTAACTCTATCTTTTATGGTAGACATCCCACTTGCAGTCCGGATACGTCTGATTATCATCGAGCAGAAATACACGCCGGCTTATGAAACTATTGCCGCGATAGATGAAGTGCAAGACAAAAATCCCTAGTACTACAATATTTGGAATTTCTTGGAAAATGAGACATATCCAGCAAGGGTAAATGCCAATGACAAAAGGGAATACAACGAATGGTCGTCCAATCTATCATATGCGGAGGTAAACTGTATAAAAGCGGTTATTTGGGAATGCACAAGTTGTGTGTCGAAGAAGAGGAATCAAAGTGCCTGATGGAGGCCATCTATGGAGAAGAGTGTGGGGCACACATAAACGGAGTGAAGCTAGCCTAGAAAATTCTCAGACAAGGTTACCACTGGTCCACCATGAAGGAGGATTGTATTGGTTTTGTTCGACGATGCCACAAATGCCAAATTTATGCCAATCGCATGAATATCCCACCGTCAAAACTGTACAACATGACTTCGCCATGGCCTTTCTCGGTCTGGGGAATCGACGTTATCGGTGTAATCACGCCAAAAGGATCGAATGGGCATGAATATATCTTCGTCATGATTGATTATTCTACAAAGTGGGTGGAAGCTCAGTCCTATGCAGTGTTGAAGGCATCGCATGTGGCTAAGTTTATCAGAAACAATATCATTTACCGATACGGAGTCCCAAACGAGGTCATATCAGATAATGGCTCCCACTTTAAGAAATAGGTAATAGACTTGTTAGAGAAATACAATATGGCTTTCTATAAGTCATCTACATACAGGCTGCAAACTAATGGAGCTGTTGTAGCCACCAACAAGAACATCAAGAACATCTTGCAGAAGATGGTTGAGACCTACAGCCACGGGCGAGATAAATTGTCATTCGCACTTTGGGGCTATAGAACTTCGATCCGAACGTCTATAGGAGCAACTCTTTATTCTCTCGTTTACAGGATGGAAGCCGTTTTGTCATTAAAATAGAAGCCATGTTGCTGCGAGTTATGGCTGAGTGTCAGATAGCAAAGGCGGACTAGTAACAGAGCAGATTTGAGGAGTTAATGCTATTTGATGAGAAAAGGCTGAAAGCATTATATCATGTTTAGGGCTACCAGCACAGAATTTCCAGGGCTTTTAACAAGAAAGTTAAGTCCCAAAATCTCAAAGAATGAGACATGGTGCTGAAAGACAACCAAACTCTCATTTATGACCCTAGGGGCAAGTTCAGACCCAATCAGACTGGTCCTTACATCATCAAAGCTATCTGGTCAAGTGGGGCGGTTATTCTCATAGACTTAGATGGCCTAGAATTTTCACAACCGATCAACATGGACAAGTTGAAGAAATACTATCCCTGAGAGGCTCGCTAGGCCGAAAATCCGAAAGGGCGACCTAGGCAAAAGTTAGAGCATGAAAAATTAGAAATAAAGAAAAACTGAGCTCGCAAGGTTGAAAACCCTAAAGGGGCGACTTTGGCAAAAGTTAGAATGCAAAATAATAGAGTTAATACTCGAGTGAACCTGAACTCAACTACGTAAGGCCTGATTCCCATCTTTGGGATACGTAGGCAACTTTATCTTGAAGTTTGGCCGTAACCATCTCCAACTCAACCCTCCTGTCAATTTTTCTGATCATGTCATCTTTGTCCATTACCTGTTAGTTCGGTTGTGATCTTCATTCTAGAAAAAAGAGTCGGTTATAATGCAGAGAAGTGGTATTCAATCAGGGACATTTATGATCTTTTGATTCAGGGTTGTACATCTTGAGGATTGATTCCGTATGTCTCAGGTGGTGATCCTTTTCGAAAATGGTTTTGGAAAGTTTTAATAAAAGTTGATTTTGTTCAAAATTTTACCTTCTACAACTTAGACCATTTTTTGACCAAAAGGAAAATTTTTAGTGCTCACAATTTAATTCCATTGATTTCAACATAAAGTTCTCTAACTCTCCAATATAAATCAAAGTTGTTTTTATTACATCATAAAACTTGAAAAGAAAGGTCAAAGCAATAAACTAGGGGCATAGGTGAGTCAGGTGCTCCTACGTCCTTTGCTCGTGCTTGCGAAAACTTCTAAAGCCAAAATGGGCCCGACTTGCGCCTCATTCTCGAGCCAAGCCAAGCACTCGCCAGAAAGGGCAAAACTGAAACTAAAGTAGGGACCAAAAACTCTCTCGTCCTCCAAGCAGCGAGGTACCTAGCCAAGTGTGAGGCACAAATCAGAAATGAAGTCGGGTATTCTACCCTCTCCTCTGGGCAGGTCTAATCATGCCCGAACTAGCATCTGAACCGAAAAAGGAAATAGAACACGCAATGTGTGAGGCCGATCAACTGTATGCCAAGCTGTCGAGCCATGCTGTAACTCATCTTGGTCAGATTAAGCCAGGGGCAACGCCAAGCTATGTCGGTTGCAGACTTGCTGCACACCCAGTTGCACCACCATCCCTCGTTGGGAAAATCCACTAGCCGATGGCGGAAGAAATAAGCTCGAGCTGAGTACTCGAGGAAAGAGTCTACTACCTTTAGCTTATCCATAAGCCATACTTGGGAAGGGATGAAAAATAAGAGAGATTAAATAATAGAGAGATGAATGTTAAGAGAAAAATAAGAAAAGGGCTTTGAGAGAAAAATAGAGCGTGGGTGCCGAGTATGTGAGAAATACATATGAGAAATTGTGGGAAACAATACCTGAAGAAGTAGTGGACTCCCTGCGAATCTGGTAGTCCCTCGCCGATGAAAAACATCTAAGCCTAACAGGATCTCGGCCAACGCCAAACCAATGCAACTCTTACCTTCTTTTAGACCTTGGGCTACTTCAACCAACCGAATGCTGGATCTGCCGAAACTAGGGGCAAGAAGGAAATAAGCATGCATACATAAGCAGAGGTCATGTTACCGAAAACCACGCCGGAGGAGGTCTCCTCTGTCACCAATGTCAGAAAATTGATGAATCAAGCTAGGTATGTCTAGCTCTCCATTGTGGGCCAAAGATCAAGCCTCATACAAAGTGAGCCCACACATCCGTCCCAAAGCTTGGGCGTGGCTAAAATAGGGCTGAGGTATGATTTCCTTATCGCGCAGGGTTTCCATCAATGCCCGAAATTCTTCAAAAGTCGGGCATATTTCTTTTGTTCCAATGCGAAATACATTCATAATCAGATCCCAGCATTAGGCTGCGGCATGAAGGAATGGAAAGCAAAGCGGAGTGTGGGTCAACGAGAAAAGTGCATTTATACTGAAACCTCAAAAATTTACCTTTTCTGTGTCGTCTAAAGTAGCTATCCAATCCGTGAGCTTCTCGACAAGGGGGCTGAGGTATGATTTTCTCATCGCACCGGGATTCCATTAGCATCTGAAATTCTTCAATTGTTGGGCATATCTCTTGTCCCCCGAAGCTAAAGACGTGTGTAATCTGGTTCCAACATCTAGCCATGGCATAAAGGAACGGAAAACAATTCGGAGACGTCTACAACGAGAAAAGTGCATTTATACTGAAACCTCAAAAATTTACCTTTTCTGTGTCGTCTAAAGTAGCTATCCAATCCATGAGCTTCTCGACAAGGAATATCTCCATTTGTGGAAGAAATAACAGCAAAATGAGGTTCTGGAGAAGAAATCATGAAGGAGAACCTTTTATAGAAGATAAAGATGTAAGTGGAAGCCAACTGTCAACAATCTGGAGGTTCCTCACACTTGTGGCCAGCAGGCCATGAATGGTGGCCGGCAACTCCCATCTTTAGCCGGCAGCTCTCCTTTCTGGCCTGTCGTCCACCTGTGTGCTGGGCAGTGTTAGAAGCATGTGTTTGTCTCAATCTTTGTATTTTGAGGTCTTGTTTTGAATCTTTTGGTTTTAGCAAGTGTTTGTATTTGTATTTGAGTTGTTTTTGCCTTGTTTATCGAGTTATATTTTGTATTTCTTATTTTGGTTGTTGGTTAGCTCATTACCCAATTACGAACATTGTTTCAATCTTGATAAATTCGATTCCATGTCCATTTCATGCAAATATGGTGCTCATGATGCAAAAAATAACAACACTTTTCATAATAACTGCGAGGTTTTATTCCGATCATGGTTTTTACAAAAGAGGAGTACAAGTTTCAAAAGCAAAAATAAAACCTATGTGAAGCTATACATGTGCTAATGCTACCAAATAAAAAGAAATTAAGAAAAAAATACAAAAATATCAGCGCCGGTCATCTCAAGCTCGAGAGGCCCTCTTCGTCCTCTTCCTCGAAGGGGACTTGGGAGCACTATCTCCATCAGCGCCGCTGTCAAAATCAGACTCTGAACCAGAGCCGATATCATCTCCGCTCCCTGCCTCAAAGCCCACCTCGGTGTCACCTCCGCTCTCGGATCCCGAGCTAGCATCATTATCTCCACTCTCGGATGACTCGGAATGTCGACTCATTGCCTCCTCAGAGTCACTAGTCTCAACATCATCGTCGCTCAAAATGGGCTCTAAGGGACTGCTCTGGCCTCAGGTGCCAATATCTCTACCTCGATCGCAGCTCACATCTTGGCCATGAGCTGGGGCCTATCTCACTCTTCTCCCTACTGCTAGAGGAGGTATTGCTAGTACTGGTACTGCTGCTGCAGCTGGTGCCCTCAATGTAGATGGAATCTGGAAAAAATAGTTGTCAACATATTAGCTACAGTGTGTGTATCAGATACAGGCATAGTATGCAGAATAAATGTCATGTAGAAATCAAATACAGTATGAGTACAGCATATGAGTACAGTGTGCCAGTGTAGTGTATCAGTGCAGTTTGGTGAAGGCTACAATTGAAGTACCGATGTATCAGTGGAAATATGATAGCATGATGCACAACAGAGTTAGTAATGAAATGCATGCTGAATTGAAGGAAATTACCTGGATACCGTAGAGACCAAGCAACATCTTCTTCCTCTGCACCATGCCCATCAGAGAAGCCACCAACTTGAGGAGGCTCTCTGTATACTCTATGGGTGCCTGCAAGTGCATTTGGATGATCAATGTCTGGAATAAACATATCAGAAATGGAAATATGGGGTGCAAATTGTAAAGTGTGGTCCATACCTAAGACATGCCTCGAACTCCGACATACTCATGCCCTGCCTCTGCTGGTTCGATTGAAATCTGGTAAGCAGTCCCAGTCGGCCGCCAACATATGAGCATAGTGAGAAGCTCCAGAAAATGGGTAGTCTGCTCAACGGGGGGATCCCCTCTAGTATGCGCCCTGGTCGCCTGAGTCACCTCGCCTGCCACAAGAACCCCCACTTCCTTGCCTACGTGACCGCCCGTCAGAGGAGGCATAAGGTGAGTCTGAATGAATGTTATGCAGTCGCTCTTTCCTCTAAAGAAGTCAGTGTCTAGGCCTACTATGAACTGTATGATCGCATCAACCGGTAGGCTATCTACTATCCTCATAGATGTTGGGGGTGGCATTGGAATGACTAGATTAGGCAAGCCCACGGTATGGCGTACAAATCTCTCGCTCAGAAACCGGGCCCAGCAAACTAGGCCCTCCAGCAGAATCCAGAAGCGAGATGTGCCCCAAGCTCCCGCATACTAGTCTTTCACCCCGGTCGGTATTGTCACCCAGGGTTGCAACGTGATCTGCAAATAACGAATGTACAGATTGTTAGTCGCCGTCAGTTGCCAAAGTATGAATCAAAACAGTAGTAAAGTAAAAATGACTGTGAGTTTCAGGTTACCTCGACAGCGGCCATTGTATCAAAGTAATGGCGGAAGAAGACGAAGATCTCACGACTCTGGCACCAACACCGACCGTCGTATCGTCGCGAGTAAGAAACAACAAGGGGAACTCCTCCTCAGGCTCCGGAACGAGAGCCAAAAAATACACGTAAACCCACAACTGCAAGGAAATGGCAACGATGTTATCAACAGTGTCAACATATATAGAAAGTGCAAAGCAGAAAGCACAGAGTGTCAACAGATATAGAAAGTGCAAAACAAAAAGCACAGGTGTTGAACAGATACAAAATAGAGAATGTGAAGTAGAAAGTATAAGTGCAAAGAGGGAAGTAAAGAGTATACCTTCTAGGCTTGCTAGTAGCCTCCGACCCACTCCCCCCTCATGCGAGAAGTGGAGCTTATGTAACTGTAGAGGGTGGCGAGGCCAACTCCGCCCCAGTCATAGAACCAATCTCGGTGCAGGGTCACCAGGGCGCTCAACAGGTACAAACCCACGGTGTTCCACATGTTCGAAAACAAGGTGGTATCGAGGACAAATATCAGGAAACCCAGGGCATACTGCTTCATTTCTTTTGGTGTCTTAGGCTCACTCCCGCGAATCTGCTTGGCGAACCAACTATATCTCACCATGGCCGGTCGGTATAGTAGTGGGCGTGCCCTCAACAGGTGGATCCAAGCAGCCTCCCACTCGTCCATATTCGTGTTGAAGGGAATCAGATCACCCTCTACTCCTAAGCCTGTGATCATGGTGAAGTCATAGGGAGTCATCGTCATCTCCCTAACAGTAGAGAGGTGGAAAGAATTGGTGGTGTCCCACTACCTCTCCACCAATGCTTCGAGAAGGGGGTAGCTCACTATGACGCATGACAGTCCGAAACAGAAAAGGCCGAAGCCAGCCTCGTCAATGATATCGAGGACCCCAACAGGGAGCTCATTGTACCAGTCCCTCGTTGTCATCGCTCCGTATCCCCTATAGGCACGAGAGTCTCCCTGTGGCAACGAAAAAGAGTGAATTAGGCAGTGATGAAAGAGCAATAAGATGAAAGGCAGTGCAAGAAATGCAGTTAAAGGAAATGTAGGAATGCATGAAAACAGAGTTCATACTTCAGTAGCGCTGAAAGAAATGTGGGAGTCCGACTCCCTCAGTAGGAGGTCCTCTGGTACGCCACGAGTGAAGTCACTGAAATGCCTGATGCCTCTAGGCGGTAATATATGTGTGCGGGGATGATATATTGTAGAATCGAAGGGCCGCACTCTTAGTGGTAACGACTCTGGCGCGAACTCCGCCTTAAGGTCTGCATTAATGACCTTTGCCACCCTGCCGGCCTCGACAACTGCTGACTCCTCTACCTCGACTATAGGTGGAAACACAGGTGGAACCTCGGAAAGAGCTCCGTCATGAGGCATCTCGTCTGCCATCTAGAAAATGGGTGAAAAGTAGGTGAAAAGTGAAGAAAAATGGAGAAAATAGGGAAAACTTGGAAAAAGTCATCCCTAGGAGAGAGAAAACGGGAGAAAAGTCAAAATCCGAAAAAGTTCACGAAACTCGAGAGAAACTTGAGAGGAATAAGCCTAAAGTGGTGAAAATCCAAGAAAAAATGACGAAATCAAAATCTGATCGGTTCAAAATGTAGAGAATCAAGAGGGTTTTACGAAAAAAGTTTGCGTGGGGCGTTGGAAAGTGTGTGTAAAGCACAAATCTAGAGAGAAAAAGCACCTAGAGAGAGAGAGAGCTATTTCGGATGTTTGGGTGTGAGGAAATAACGTGTCTTGATGTATATTTAAAGACCCATGAGTAAAAAGTCCAAACTAGCCCGAATTGCCATGGGTGGCTGGCAGGCCACCAGTGGTGGCCGGCAAGGTTTTCCGGTGGCCGACAAGTGGCCGGCGGTTTCTCCTAGTGGCTGGTGGTTCTCAGTTGGGTCCTAGTGCTGTTCTGTGCTTCTACTTCCCGAGTAGTGTATGCAAGGTTCTGTTTTGGGAGCTTGCAACTGCGTTTTGGTGTGTGAACATGTCCCACTTGCCACTATGAACGAGGTGTATCCTTTTTGAGCATGTTGCAATGCCTCCAAGAGATAAATCAGAGGTTGCCACCGACTATCATTTTTATTTGTTTTGTCAAATTACATCTTTGTTCTCTTCTGTTGCATAGAACATGCATTTTCATATACACTTATATCACATTTGTGCCTTGCATCGCTCATGATTCATGCATAGAATGTGTACTCGTATATGTTTTCTGGTTTTGCATAGAATATGCTTTCAGTAGCTGCATCTGTTGGTTTTCTATCATTGTGGTGATTTGTAATCTTTTTCACTTTGTGCATCTATCGCACACGTTCACTTTCTGCATCTATCGCACAAGTTCATTTTGTGCGTCTATCGCACTTGTTCATTTTGTGCATCTATCGCGCACATTTAGTCCTCTATGTTTTATCTCGGGACGCATGAAGCGCGAGCCCGAGCGGTTTCTCTCATATCTCAGGACGCGTAAAGCGTGGCCCTAGGCGTGTTTTATCTCGGGACGCGTGAAGTGCGGCTGTTACGACCCAAACCCGTCCCTATAGGTTTAGCATTGTAACCGGCCAGTAATCCTTGGATTACTAAAGGCCTCTTAAGACTTGACTTGAGATTAGAGGCTGCAGAAGTAATTACATAAAGAAATATACATAGTCCATCAAGCTGTGAGACATACATGGAACTGAAAATCTTAAACTTTATAAACATACGAGTGACATCATAGGTACAGTATTTACACGTCACTATCAAGTACATACAAAAGGAGAACTTGTTCATAAAACAAAAGAAACAGTCTTATACATCCATATTGACACAGCGACAAAACATGACGTGATCTGGAACCTCCTCGTAAGGCACAAAAGGTGGCTGACTAACACAAAAATAACCCGGGCATCATCTTAAGCCTGATCACGAGCCTGCTCACCTACATACATAATAAATAACTAGTGAGCGGAGACCCAATGAATAATAAAAAAGCAAAAGGGTAAATGAATGATGTCCCATAACTGTGGCTGAAATTAAAATTCATATTTGTATTCTCGTTCTGAGCATATAGGCAAAAATCAGAGTTCATGCTTAATCTTATGTATTACATCTGTTAGTGCTGATAGATCTCATACAGAGTGGCTTAAATCATACTTGTTAGTTCTATAGAAGAACCTCCGGCCGGGTAAGGATAACTTGTCAATCCCATAAAGGAACCTCCGGACTGGGAACTTATAAACTTGTCAGTTCCACTTAAGAACCTCCAGCCGGGTATAGATAACTTGTCAGTTCCATAAGGAACTTCCGGTCCGGGTACAAATAGCATACTTGAATCATAGCATTAATGTCATATATATATATATATATATATATCAGAGATGAACAATCATTCATAGTGCATTACCATAGCATTCATAGAACAAATCTTATTCCATATACAGAAAATAATTTAACTTGAACATAGCTTTACTAGGTCATTACTCACAGATAACAACTGCTGCAAGTGGACGATTCAACTTCCTTGAGGTGCGTGACCTACACAGTTACAGAACGAACGTATACTGAATTACACACCCAAAAATAATAACTTAGTCCTTTCTTTTTTTGGTGTGTTTCTACCTCATTATCCTCATTATGGTGTCTTAATCATGGCCTAAGAATGCCTAGGATGGAATGAGGATGCAAAAATGCACTTGAAATCATTTTTCAAAACTTGCTGAAAATAGGGTCCACGCTCGAGTGTGGCTTTTCTCGCTCAAGCAGACATGCAAAATACAAGGGTTCGCTCGAGCGTAACTTCCCTCGTTCGAGCAGTCTGAAAACTTTGAAAAAGTACTGGTTGCTTGTTTTTCACGCTCGACGGACGCTCAATCCCCGCTCGAGCATGAGACTCAGATCCTCGCTTGAGCGTGACTTCTGTCGCTCGAGCATGTTGCAAAACATATGAACTTCTGGGAACATTCAATTCATGCTCGAGCGGGGCTTCGGGTCGCTCGAGCGGAAGTACAAGCACTCAAAGTGGTCGCTCGAGCGTGAACTCCTGCGCTCGAGCGTAGATTCAAATTCTAGAATTTCCAGATTTGTTCTACCAGTTCAAAATTCAACTTTCAAGCATCAAAACTCGATTTTTCTGGGCTAAAACTTGAGAAAACACTTAGGAGCTCATAAAACATCATGAATTAAAGATCATTTCAAGAAATCATGGCCCATAGCTTGCCAATTATGCAATTCAACTTGAAATGTAGGAAGATGCTGTAAATATTACATGCATGTATAATTTGAGTTCATAGTTTCCCAAAACGTGATCAAATGAAATATCCAACACAAAACATGGTGAATTCTTAGATTATAACCAAAATATGAACATGCATGTGAGAATTCTCATGAAAACAACTTCAAAACTTCATGATATGGACATACATGCATGGAATGACTTTGCTTTCTTAAATTATAGCTCAACTCCATGTAAATTCACCTCTTTCATTTATATTCATGTACTAAAAGACTCGATTTTAAGGTTGTAAGGTTGAGCTCTTACTTAGGCTACTCAAGTGAGCTCCACTCAAGCAAAATCTTGAGCAATTCACCAAATCTCCTAGCAATTCTCTTCTTTCCCAACTTTGATCTCAATTTTCCTTCCCTCTCTGTCTCTCTCTCCCACGTTTTGCTTGTTTGACTCACAAGATGAGAGATTGAAAATGTATTCTCCTAGTCTTGACTCAACAATTTGCCTTACATAGGCTTGGGCAAATATGTAATTCTTTATTGATCAAGTTAATCAAGTGCATCTTAAATTATTTTAATTTAATCATTCCGAACCGAATTTCAATTAAACCCATCATAAAATTATAAAAATTCCAATTAACATATAAACCGAGTCAATTTCTGAATCAGTTGCCGATAAGGCCTTCAATTCACAATCCGAAGCTAAAACATGAACAGATCTTTCTATGTTAAACAGATATAAATACAAAATAATGCAATGCACATGTAATTAACTCAAGATTTCTCCTTAATTACTTGTTACGCATACTTAAACATGAATTAGCGCTAATCACGGGTTGGGGTTGTTACAGTCTTCCCCCCTTAAAAAGTTTGGTCCTCCAAACTCGAGTTACCTTCATTCTAGAAGAACACCGGGTCCAAAGGAAACAGTTTAGGGTATCTTTTCATCATGTCTTCTTCTGTTTCCCAAGTTGCATAAGTTCTTCCATGATTCTGCCAATCAACCTTCACCAATGGAACTTCTTTGTTCCTTAGTCTTTTGATTCGGCGATTCACAATCTGAATGGGTCTTTCTTCGTAAGTATAGTCATCCTCCAGAAGCACATGGCTCGGCTCTATAACATGGAACGGGTCTTGTAAGTAATCTCGAAGCATTGAAACATGAAAAATGTTGTGCATATGCTCCAGTACCGGAGGTAAGGCCACCCAATACGTCACGGGATTGATCCTTTCAAGAATCTCATACGGCCCAACATACCTTGGTGCCAACTTGCCTTTTACTCCGAATCGCGTTTGACCCTTCATCGGAGTTACCTTGATAAACACATGATTTCTGACTTCATATTCCCTATCATGCCTTCGAACATCAGCATAACTCTTTTGCTGGCTCTGTGCAGTTTTCAGTCTCTGCAAAATTAGCTTTACGTTTTCAGTTGTTTCTTGCACAAGTTTCAATCCCAACAATGGTCTGTCGCCTACTTCAGCCCAGCAAATCGGAGATCGACACTTCCTACCAAAACAAAGCTTCATAAAGAGCCATTCTAATGCTTGAATGGTAACTATTGTTATACACAAACTCAGCCAATGGCAAATAGGTCTCCCAATTTCCTTGGAAATCTAACACACACATTCTGAGCATATCTTCCAAGGTTTGATTGGTTCGTTCAGTTTGACCATCTGTTTGTGAGTGATAGGCGCTACTCAACCTCAGTTCTGTCCCCAAAGCCTGTTGCAAACTCTGCCAAAATCTTGACACAAACTTTGAATCCCTGTTAGATACAATAGATACTGACATTCTATGCAATCTCACAATCTCATTCATATAAATATTGGCCAATTTGTCGGCATTGTAAATAGATTTAACAGGTAGAAAATGGCAGACTTAGTTAAACGATCCACAATGACCCAAATAGAATCCACACCTCGAGAAGAGCGAGGCAATCCCACAATGAAGTCCATGGTAATGTGTTCCCATTTTCATTCCGGTATTGAAAGTGGTTGTAGCAAACCAGCGGGTCACTGATGTTCTGCTTTAGTTCGTTGACACTGTAAACATCTAGCCACAAAATCTGCAATACACTTTTTCATTCCAGGCCACTAGAAATTCTGTTTCAAATTGTGGTATATCTTCGTGTTCTCCAGATGCATGGCAAATTTCAAATTGTGAGTTTCAGACATAACACGTTTTCTCAAGTCACAACAATCTGGTACACAAAGGCGATTTTGAAATTTCAGTACATTGTTCTCAAGTATAAATCTGGGCCTTGGCTTTGAGTCAATTTCATCCATGATCTTTTTCAGAAATTCATCTTGCAGTTGTTTCTCCTTAACTTCTTCAATGATTGCAGGCTGAGCTAAAATAGCAGCTAAAATTCCACCATGTTCACGTATCACAATCTCAATCTTATTCTTTTCCCGGTCATACAATAATTCTCTTTGACCGGTAAGCAAACATGACAGACTTTCCATTGACTTTTGGCTCAAGGCATCTGCTACAGTATTAGCTTTCCACGGGTAATACAAAATTTATAAATCATAGTCTTTGATTAGCTCTAACCATCTCCTCTGTCTCATGTTCAATTCTTTTTTGGTGAAGAAATATTTCAAACTTTTATGGTCAGTATACACTTCACAAGTTACTCTATACAAGTAGTGACGCCAGATTTTCAAAGCAAACACCACAACTGCCAGTTCGAGATCATGAGTCGGGTAATTCTTTTCATGAGGACGGAGTTGCCGAGAAGCATAGGCAATCACCTTACCATTTTACATTAATACACAGCCCAAACCTTTATAGGATGCATCATTGTAAATCTAGAACCCATCTGTACCATTAGGCAGAGTCAAAATCGGTGCAGTTACTAGTCTCGTCTTCAGTTCTTAGAAGGCCGTCTCTCGTTGGTCATTCCAATCAAATGGTACATTTTTCTGTGTCAACTGTGTCAATGGCATGGCAAGTTTCGAAAAATCTTTCACAAATCTTCCGTAGTAACCAACAAGCCCCAGAATGCTTCTAACTTTGGACACATTGGTTGATCTTGGCCAGCCAATAATGGCTTCAATTTTCTGTGGGTCCACCGATATACCATTCCAGTTGATTACATGGCCTAAAAAGGCTGCATTGTCCAGCCAAAATTCACATTTGGATAGTTTTGCATATAATTTCTTTTTTCTCAGAATCTGTAAGGCAGTTCTCAAATGATTCTCATGTTCTTCCCTGCTTTTTGAGTAGATCAATATATCATCAATAAAGACAACAATAAATTCATCCAGAAATTGTTTGAACACTCTATTCATAAGGTCCATAAAGGCAACAAGTGCATTGGTTACCCCAAACGGCATGACTAGGAATTCATAATGCCTATATCTAGTTTTGAATGCTGTCTTCTCTACGTCTTCTGCCTTGACCCTCAATTGGTGATACCCGAATCTAAGGTCAATCTTAGAAAACACTTAGACTCCCTGAAGTTGATCAAACAGGTCATCAATTCAGGGCAGTGGGTACTTGTTCTTGATGGTTACTTTGTTCAACTCACGGTAGTCAATACATAGCCTCAAAGATCCATCTTTCTTTTTAACAAACAACACCGGAGCACCCCAAGGTGAGGTACTCGGACAGATAAACTTTTTTTCTAAGAGTTCTTGGAGTTGGACCTTTAACTCTTTCAATTCTGTAGTCGACATCCTATAAGGAGTCTTGGAGATAGGTTGAGTTCCAGGTGTTACTTCAATAGTAAATTCAATTTCCCTATCGATTAAGTCCCCGGATAGATCATTGGGAAATACATCAGGAAAGTCACTAACCACAGGAATGATTTCTACACTGGTACTATCTAAGGATTCAGTCAATGCACAACATAAGTAGCCTTGACAACCTTTTCTTAACAATTTCTTGGCTTTCATGAAGGAAATCAAGTATGGTGGAGAAACTACCCCATTTCCAGTGAAAGTAAACTCAGGCATACCAGGTGGTTTAAACATGACGATTTTGTTCACACAATCAATAATAGCGCAATATTTAGTCAGCCAATCCATACCCAGAATGCAGTCAAAATGGTCAATGCTCAAAGGTAGCAAGTCCAAATATAATGTCACGTCACCAATTATAGCATCACATGCCGGATAAACATAAGCACATATCAGAGAACCCCCAGATGGTATAGACACAGATAGTAAACATTTCATAGGTTCTATCAGTCTAGTTAATTTCTGAGAAAAAGCATGCGAGACAAATGAATGCGTAGAACCAGAATCAATTAGTACATAAGCATTCTGAGCACAGATAGGGATTATACCTAACACCATTGTTTCGGTATTCTATACATCTCCAAGCACGAGTACAAACACTCTTCCTTGCCTTAGTGTCTCATTTCCGGCATTACCTCTGGCATTTGTTCTAGTATTGGCCCTTGTTACAGGAACAGATCTGGCTAAACTTGCTGCTGAGTGGTTAACATTGTCAAATCTCATTGGACAGTCTCTAATCATGTGACCGGTTTTGCCACATCGGAAACATGCACCTGAAGCACGTTGACACATGCCTTTGTGCCTTCTTTCACACTCTGAACAGACTGGTATAGATCTGCCACTTTGGCTTGAACTTTTCGAAGATCCAGTATTTTGCTTTTTGTTCATGAAGAAGGAACGACCCTTTCGAAAATTAGATCCAGGCCTTTTGCTTCTCCATTTCGTTATTGCTGTTTTAGCTTGTTACATTACTGCTGTTGTGGCCTCTGCCATTATTGATCTATCCAAAACTTCCACATAGGTAGGCAATTTCAAAATGCCTACTCGGTCAAACACTTCTAGATCCAGTCCACCCTCAAATTTTTGTGCTTTCTTGTAGTCAGTATCCACCATATGTGGAGCAAATCGAGCTAGTTCGGTGAATTTGGCTTCATACTCAGCTATCGACATCCTACCTTGCTTAAGTTCTTAAAACTCTGACACCTTCTGGTCCCTGAAACATTGGGGAAAATACTTGTTGTAGAATATCTCATTGAATTGTGCCCATGTCATGTCTAGGGATGGCAATGGGCCGGGTTGAGGCGGGGTCGGGGAACGCACTCCCCGTCCCCGATCCCCGATGATGAAAACTTCCCTAGCCCTGTCCCCGATCCTTGACAGGGGGCCTATCACCATCCAATCCCTGCCCCCTAACAGGGATCGGGTATCCCCGACCCCGAAAATTCTCCGGACAAAAAAAAAAAAAATATGAGCAACTTCATCATCAACAACATCACACAGAGATCTAAGTAAAAAGAGAGATCTGAGAGAGATCTAAGCAGCAACAACATCATCATCATCAAACAACATCAACATCATCAATATCACACACACACAGAGATCTGAGTAGAGAGATCTGAGTACAGAGAGAGAGAGAGAGATCTGCCGTGGTGGAGAGAAGAGAGGAGGAGGAGGCGACGGAGATGGTCGCTGTGGTGGCACGGACAAGATGGCGATGGTCGCTGCGGAGGCGACGGTCCTTGAGGAGAAAGTGATGGTCACTGCCTCCCTTTGCTCTCTCTCTCTCTCTCTACTCCGATTTTCTCCTCAACTTTGCTCTCTCCCTCTCTCTCCCTCTCTTTTTCTCTCACAGATTTGGTGGATATAGGGTTAGGTATTGTAGACACCCCATTTTTTACTGTCTTCAAGACTTGGACGTCATCGTTTGAACACTCGATGATCATCCATGCTCGTGTTCGTTTTGAGTTTTCGGAGGCCTCGGCTACGCGCCTTGCCTCATGATCTCTCAACTTATCTGTTTTGTACTTGGTCATGGACCAAACACTTGTGTTTTTGCTTCTAAGGGAAGAGGGTGGCTTTTTGACCATTTTCTCAACCCACCGGCCAGGGCCTAAGGCCTGAGGCCTGAGGCCCATTTTTCTTTCCATCGGCTAAGTGTGTTGGCCGATCGGCACTTTAGTTGGTCGGTCAGCCATTTATTTGGTCGGTCGACCACATTTTCTGGCCGAGCCCTTTTCTTCTCCTTTTTCAGGCATTGTGCATGCCAGCTGTGCCAACTGGTGAGCACAGACCTTGCCCTCCATACACATGTATGGAGGGATTTGAGCCTTGTTTAGCTTCCCTTGGAAGCTTTGTAAAGTTGTTTTTCTATAAAAGGAGGGCCTCCCCTTCCTTTCCAGAGGTTAAATCATCTGATATAGAAGTTAGATATACCTCTCTCTCTGTATCTCCCCCTCTCTCTAGTTGTGTGTGTAATAGTGTTCAAAAGTGTGTTTTTGCACTAAGGCACCTAGTGTTACACTATACTTTGGTTACTGAGATGTTGAGGGGTTGATTTCAGAGTTTTTGAGTTGGTTTTGATCAAAAGGAGGTGCTGGAGTTGGTGTTCTTGAAGTGTTCTTCAAGGGTGAGAACTACCTCTTTTATTCCCTATTTTGCCTTAAGCTTTTAGCCTATCTTGCATGCTGTTTTAAGCTTAGTGTATAACTGATAAAAGTTCTATATTTTCATGCTTGAGATGTTTCATTAAGGTCACTTTTGTGTTGGGGGTCGTCCACCCCCTCTTAGGCCTTGTTTGGCCTCTTTTTTGTGCCTTCCTCTTTGGGCTTTGTAACCCTTTTGTTTTGGCCTTCTCACCACTGAAATCCAGAGGATTTTTAGTGGTAGAGAAGTGGTTTTGAGGTCTTGTATAGGCGAGGGACACCCCTCTCCCCTTGTGTCCCATTTGTTCGCATTGTTGACTTGTAAAGGTAGCATGTTGGCTTAATGTGTTTTAGCTTCATTTCACTGGGTATTTGGTGTTAGTTTATCATGTTATACCTCTGTTTCATGTTGGTTCTTTGGCTTATTGCATGCATCATGCACTTGCCTTGCAATCCTTTTTTTTGCCTAAACATGTATCATGCATTTAGACCATCATGCTTGCATGTTTTAGCTTGACTTCATGAAGCTTTTATCCATGTTGTGACGTGTTTAAGCTCTATTTGGTGTTGATTTGGTCATATTTGCCATGTTTTGTATAGCCACCATGCATTTTAGCTTGTTAGCTTTAGGTGTGTGAGTCATGAGCATACTTTACTTGAGCTATTTCAGTGGTTTGAAATCACTTATCATGCTATTTCAGTCCATGTTCCATGCTTATGTGCTTGCATTTGCCATTCTCTCAATGCTTTGAAGAGTTGTTGTCCTATGCTCCATGTTTGGGCCATTGTGCATACCTCTAGACTTAGGTCATTTAGATGCCATCTAAGTGGGTATTCGGGCTTATCTTGACATGTTATAGCTCTGTTTTTCATTGCATAACCCATGCCATATTTAGTTGAGGTAGTTGTAGTGGAATGCTCTCTTTATGGCCTTGAATCCCCCCCTATTTTGCGCCCATTTCTTAGCATCTTTTGGCCTTGTTCCATGCATGCTCTAGCCTTATTTTGGTCTACCCTAAGACTGTTTTAAGTCATCTTGGCTCTTTGGGGCTTGGTTGATATGGCCATGGTTTGAACCCCTTTGTTAGTCTCAAGTTTTGGGCTTTATTGCATACCTTACTTGCATGGCTTGTTTGATTTGGCATCATCCCTTGCACATTTTTAGAGCTTATCATGCTTGTCGTATGTCCATATTTGTCTCTTCTTAATGTGTTTAAGAGTCGACTCTTTTTATGCCTAAGTGTTGGACCTTTACATGTGCATGTTTGGGCATGTTTTGTCCGTCATTTCTTGGCACTTTGGCCACTGTTTTGGTACGGCTGAGGCCTATCCATCCTTAGTGTAAGTCCATGGATCATGCACTCGTGTATTGTTGTAGGCTTACCGCATTGCATGTTGTCGCATACTTGTGGTTAGTGTCATTGTTGCATACCTATCACTTGATATACTTACATACCTAGGTTGCATTGTAGTATTACATACCTATTGCATTACCATGTTGCTTGCATTTTAGGTTGCATCGTTCATGTGGCATTGCATTAATTGCATGTTTCGCATTGCACTTGGCATAACATACATTGCATATTTGTTTGGTTTGGGGTGTCAAACCAAACATGTGGACCAAGGGACGTTTCGTACTTAAAGTGACGAAACGTGCCTCAATCTTCGGTCGCCGACACTCTTGACCCAACATGATAGAGTATGTAGCATTCATTTGTTTGTTGCATTCATTCCATATTGATATGCACATTTGACACCTTTGGCCATCATGCATCGAAATGCGTGATTGGTGGCCCGAGGGTCGAGAGCCATACTCCCTTGAGTTCATAGCATGATAGGGAGGGTGGTCGTGCATACATTTGGCTTGTAAATTCCATGCCATGCACTGTCTGTCCTCTATTGCAGCAAAACCAGTGTTCTGCAGGAAGAAATGGCTGGTCAGCCACTTTCAGTGCCGGCCGACTACCAATATCCAGTCGATGGCCCCATCTTTGGTCGATGACCATCCTTCCATGGCCGGTAGTCCTGTCCTTTGGACGGTGACCTCCCACAGTACTCAGGGAGTGGTTCAGTAGTAGCCTTGGGATTTGCACAGCTGTCAAAGGCATGAAACAGTGCAAACAGAGACAACAGTTGGCATGGCAACGGGTTTCCGAGCAAGGCAAATCGAGCATGCATCATCCAATCATTTCGAGGCGGAGCTGTGGCGGCCTCTTTTATTTCATACTTAGATTGTTTTGTAATTAATTTGTTAATTAATTAAGGGCTTTGTAATATTTAATTAGCTAGGGTAGTTGATTAATTATTCGGTCTGTATTATTTATTCGAACCCTCCGAGAGAGGGCAATGTTGTAATAAGTGTGCGTATGTGTGATGCATGTCTTACAACCCCACGTCTTTCTCCTTTTTATTTACCAGTTTATGATAGTTAGTTTTAGGGCATGTTTCAATTAGCATCTATATGTTCGCATGTTTGCATTCATTCATCTGTATTACATGCACCGGGCTCGGCGTATCATGCTAACTGCATTGTATTTCAATTCCAAGTTGAATACATGTATCGATTGTTGCATCTCATATGCCATCTTAGAATAGCCGAGCCTATTGTAGTTGCATTTTTGCATGTGTTGCATTAGGCATTCTTAGCATAGTTAGGATTCATGCATGATTTCTAATTAGCTTCTTTCTTTGGCTCGGAGTACTCGGTAAGTGTTTATGCTTTAGCATCCTTGCATGTGTGTGAGTGACTACCATGATAGCATGCTTACCATGAGGCTAGGTGCTTATGTAATATAACTGCCTGAATGCCTGCGGGTGAAAGTTGGGTTGCTTGAATTGGAATAATTCGTCGAAACTCGTGTTTTAACCTACTTGCAAGTAGCAAACTTCAATCCATTTTCAAAACAAACGGATATGTGATGCTTGGTTCCAACTTAGGCAGTCTAGTCTATACTTTGTATGCTGTGCGCATCACATAGTAATTCTAAGTTAATAACCGGAATAAGAGCACATGTGTTTTCAAAAACTCGATATCATGCTTAGTAGTGGCCGATCGTCGATCGGGCGAGCAGGGGTGCTCATGAAATGACCTTCCCCAATCATACCCAAGTTTCTGAGCCGAGGCAACTTTGGTATTGACGAACACGTGGCCTTAGGCACGAGCCAGGGTTTCCTAAATTCCCCCAAAACAAAATATTTAGGTGGCGGCTCTATATCTAGCAAAACAGTCCATGTTTGGCACTTCTTTCTAAAAATCTGTTTTTCAAAACGATTTGTCGGATTTGAACTCTTTGGTGATTTATCGATCTCGTATTACACTTTGCGGGATTAGATTCAAAACCGTGACATTTGAGTCCGAACTGTAGTAAGCCCAATGAACAAAACGGGATTTCTCCCGGGATGTTCGGGAACGTCTACAGGTATATATATGAATAGATATAGGGGTATATATGTAATTTTAGCTCAGGGGGAAAACGAGGTCGGGGCCGAGCTGGGGCTGAAAAACATATCACCGTCCCCGGTGTGAAAATTATCGGTGATTTATTTTCGAATACCATCCCCAGCCCGTCGGGGTTTTTTTTTGGGAAAAAACCATTCTAATTGGGGTTAGGGGATCGGGTCCCTGTCGGGCCAGGTTTAAATTGCCATCCTTAGTCATGTCTCCGTTGTTATTTCGAACTAACAGCCACCATCTTCAGGCTTCATTCTTTAAGGTGTAGGTGGCCAAAAGCACTTTCTGGGTCGCAGAGCAAAGGAATACTTCGAATAACTTTTCCATCTCTAGCAGCCAGGTTTCTGCCTTTAATGGTTCTATGCCACCCAAGAAGGTCGGCGATTTCATCTTCATAAATTTCTGAGTCAAATTGATTATGTCATTATTATCTAATTCATCTTGTACCAGCAGAGGCGAAGGAGGCAAAAGTTGTTGCCTCTGTTGTTGTATCATAGCTTCAGTCAATGCTGCAAGCATCTGTTCCATCCGGCTCATGCGAGCCTCTGAAGATTCACTTATATCATTGCCCCTTGCATTCTCCATGTTGCTATAAACACACCAAATAATAATAAACATAGGAATAATCTCATTCATTTCTTTTAATTCATTTACTCAAATTTACATTCAGTTTTCATATCCATTTGGATTACTACACACTCACACATGCAGATGGAATGCCCCTATTTCTTACTAGGATATCCTAAGCTCATATGGACCTGTGTGTGCAGTAGAACACGTGCTCTGATACCACTCTGTCACGACCCAAACCCGCCCCTATAGGTTTAGCGTCGTTACTGGCCAGTAATCCTTGAATTACCAAAGGCCTCTTAAGACTTGACTTGAGATTAAGGGCTGCGGAAGTAATTACATAAAGAAATATACATAGTCCATCGAGCTGTGCAGACATACATGGAATTGAAAATCTTAAACTTTATAAACATACGAGTGACGTCATAGGTACAGTATTTACACGTCACTATCAAGTACATACAAAAGGAGAACTTGTTTATAAAACAAAAGAAGCAGTCTTATACATCCATATTGACACAGGCACAAAACATAACTTGATCTGGAACCTCCTCGTAAGGCGCAAAAGGTGGCTGACTATCACAAAAATACCCCAGGCATCATCTTAAGCCTGATCACGAGACTGCTCACCTACATACATAATAAATAACTAGTGAGCGGAGACCCAATGAATAATAAAAAACAAAGGGGTAAATGAATGATGTCCCATAACTGTGACTGAAATTGAAATTCACATTCGTATTCTCGTTCTAAGCATGTATGCAAAAATCAGAGTTCATGTTTAATCTTACGTATTACATCCGTTAGTGCTGATAGATCTCTGGCTTAAATCATACTTCTTAGCTCTATAGAAGAACCTCTGGCCGGGTAAGGATAACTTGTCAGTCCCATAAAGGAACCTCCGGACTAGGAACTTATAAACTTGTCAATTCCATAAGGAACCTCCGGTCCGGGTACAGATAGCATAGTTGAATCATAGGATTAATGTCATATATATATATATATATATATCAGAAATGAACAATCATTCATAGTGCATAAACATAGCATTCATAGGACAAATCTTATTCCATATACAAAAAATAATTTAACTTGAACATAGCTTTACTAAGTCATTACTCACAGATAACAAATGTTGCAAGTGGACAATTCAATTTCCTTGAGGTGCGTGACCTACACAGTTACAGAACGAACGTATATTGAATTACACACCCGGAAATGATAACTTTGTCCTTTCTTATTTTGGTGTGTTTCTACCTCATTATCCTCATTATGGTGTCTTAATTACGACTTAGGAATGCCTAGGATGGAATGAGGATGCAAAAATGCACTTGAAATCATTTTTCAAAACTTGCTGAAAACAGGGTCCACGCTCAAGCGTGGCTTTCCTCGCTCGAGCGAACATGCAAAATATTAGGGTTCGCTCAAGCGTAACTTCCCTCGCTCGAGCGGTTTGAAAACTTTGAAAAAGTACTGGTTGCTTGTTTTTCACGCTCAACGGATGCTCGATCCCCGTTCGAGCGTGAAATTTAGATCCTCGCTCGAGTGTGGCTTCTGTCACTCGAGCATGCTGCAAAACATATGAACTTCTAGGAACATGCAATTCACGCTCGAGAGGGCTTCAGGTCACTCAAGCGGAAGTACAAGCACTTAGAGTGGTCGCTCGAGCGTGAACTCCTACGCTCAAGCGTAGTTGCAAATTCTGGAATTTCCAGATTTGTTCTACTAGCTCAAAATTCAAATTTCAAGTATCAAAACTTTATTTTTCTGGGCTAAAACTTAAGAAAACACTTATGAGCTCATAAAATATCATGAATTAAAGATCATTTCAAGAAATCATGGCCCATAGCTTGCCAATTATGCAAAATTCAACTTGAAATGTAGGAAGATGTTGTAAATATGACATGCATGTATAATTTGAGTTCATAGTTTCCCAAAACGTGATCAAATGAAATATCCAACACAAAACATGGTGAATTCTTAGATTATAACCAAAATATGAACATGCATGTGAGAATTCTCATGAAAACAACTTCAAAACTTCATGATATGGACATGCATAAATGGAATGACTTTGCTTTCTTAAATTCTAGCTCAACTCCATGTGAATTCACCTATTTCATTTATATTCATGTACTAAATGACTTGATTTCAAGGTTGTAAGGTTGAGCTCTTACCTAGGCTACTCAAGTGAGCTCCACTCAAGCAAAATCTTGAGCAATTCACCAAATCTCCTACCAATTCTCTTCTTTCCCAACTTTGATCTCAATTTTCCTTCCCTCTCTCTCTCTCCCACGTTTTGCTTGTTTGAGTCACAAGATAAGGGATTGAAAATATATTCTTCTAGTCTTGACTTAACAATTTGCCTTATATAGGCTTGGGCAAAGATGTAATTCTTTATTGATCAAGTTAATCAAGTAGATCTTAAATTATTTTAATTTAATCATTCCGAACCAAATTTCAATTAAACCCACCATAAAATTATAAAAATTCCAATTAACACATAAACCGAGTCAATTTCTGAATCGGTAGCCGATAAGGCCTTCAATTCACAATCCGAAGCTAAAATATGAACATATCTTTCTACGTTAAACAGATATAAACACAAAATAATGCAATGCACATGTAATTAACTCAAGATTTCTCCTTAATTACTTGTTAGGCATACTTAAACATGAATTAGCACTAATCACGGGTCGGGGTTGTTACAGTGGCCCTGGGCATGTTTTATCTTGGGACGCGTAAAGCGCAAGCCCGAGCGGTTTCTCTTGTATCTCAGGACGCGTAAAGCGTGGCCCTAGGCGAGTTTTATCTCGAGACGCGTAAAGCGTGAGCCTAAGCGGTTTCTCTTGTATCTCAGGATGCGTGAAGCGTGGCCCTAGGCGAGTTTTATCTCGGGATGTATGAAGCGCGAGCCCGAGTAGTTTCTCTTGTATCTCAAGATGCGTGAAAGCGCGGCCTTGGGTGTGTTTTATCTCGGAACGCGTGAAGCGCAAGCCCGAGCGATTTCTCTTGTATCTCAGGACGTGTGAAGCGCTGCCCTGGGCATGTTTTATCTCGAGATGTGTGAAGCACTAGCCCGAGCGGTTTCTCCTGTATCTCAGGACGCATAAAATGTGACCCTGAGCGGCTTTGCTTTTTATCTCTGGACACATGAAACGCAACCCCGAGCGATTTTTCTCCTATCTCGGGACGTGTAAAATGCGACCTTGAGCAGTTTTGTTTTTATCTTAGGACGCGTGAAACGTGACCTTGAGCGATTTTTATCTTGGGACGCGTGAAACACAAACCCGAACAGTTTTTGTTTCTCAATTTCTCAGGATGCGTGAAACGCAGCCCTGAATGGTGTTTTCTTTCCTCGTCTCATGTTTTGGTGAGGTTAGAATGTGTTTTAGATCTTTTTGCATGAAACTTGTGTTGGTTTTAAGCTTAAAGCTGCTCATTCATATGTTGTTATCTTGTTATTGCTTGTTATATTTGTTATTGCTTAGTGCATCACCTTGCATGATCATGAATTTTCTAAATAGCTGGCTTCGCAAAGTGTGTGAGTCCAGCTTTCAAAGTTTTCTTTGTGTATATCATTTGCATCTTGCTCTAGAACTACGCTAGTTTGATTCCTTGAAAAAGGTTATGTAGGCAACTTGCGAGCGCAACCATTTATTTCTATCTTGATTATTTGTCCAAGTCTTATGGCCTTGTCAAAATGGGTCGTCTTTGGGTTTTAACATTCACTCACGTCATCTCATGACTCCGAGTTCTGTCAAAGAGGGACAATTGTAAACACCCCATTTTTTACCACCTTTACAACTTGGACATCATCATTTGCACACCCAATGATGAATGTGTGTATGCTTGTTAAGTGCTCGAAAGTCCTCAACAGAATGCCACAACTTTGAGCCTTCAAATCCTACACACCTGTTGCTTTAATTTTTGGGCCAAAACCAAATTTTTTTCAAGCCTGAAACCTCTTGTAGCATACCGGCCCCTTCTATTGGCTACCGACCACTACTTCTGGTTGCTGGCCAGCTTTAGTGGCCTGCCGGCCACAAGTGTGTTTTGCAAATATTTTTCTACCAACAGTGCCAGCTGTTGGCACAGATGCATGCACCTTCTTACACGTGTATGTATTGATATTTTTGAGGGAGAGTGATGTTTTTCTATAAATAGAGGACTTCCCCTCTTGTTTTGAGAGTTAGAAAATTTTGGAGCAAAATATTCTCTCTCTCTACAATTCTCTCTCTTTCTTGCAAATTTCTTACACATTTGCCTAGACACTCTTAACCAAACCTCTCCATCTTTGAGCTGAGGTACCTTCGAGCCTACCTTAAACTCTTGAGGGTGTGCAAGTATGGTTTTGTTGTTTGAAAGTGATCTCCTCTTCAAGAGGTATAAAGCTTTGCTTCTCTACTTACTTTAATCACTCTTTTTCTTACTGTTTTCCCATTGTTTTTGGGTTGTATAAACTCTATATTTTTGGGCTGAAACTTGTGGTTTAAAGCTAATAAGGGTTTAGGGGTGGTTCACCCTTCTTTACACCTTTCTTTCAAGGCCTTTACCCTTGTGTTTTCCACCGCTACACTATCTTTTTTTTTAGCTTTTAAACACTGATTTTCAGAATTATTTCAGTGGTTAAAGTGTTGTTTTGAAGTCCAAAATTGGAAGGGTTAACCTCCCCTCCTTGTGTCTTGCTTACTAGCCTAGCATATTCTTTGTTTTAGCTTATTATTCTAGCTATTTTTGTCTTAATTCCAGCATGTTTTAGGACTTATTTAGCACTGTTTTAGGACTATTTCTAAGCGTTCATTGCATTTGAGCCTTGTATTGCATGCTCGTAGTGCAATTGTCCTCATAGGTTTAGTGGTTTAGGCCTTAGCCACCATCATATTTGAGTTGATAGCATTTATTTCATGCTTTTCTTACTTGTGATCACCTTTAATCACCTCTGTAACCTCCCTCCTTTCTTGGCTTTTGCTTTGAGAGTTGTTTCAAACCTATTATTCTTTTAAGCTTGAGATTAAGGTTGACATGCTTAATGGTTTAATCCCTTTTAGGGGTTCATTATCAACGGCATCACATCTCTCTCATGCCTTAAGCTAACTCTTGGTTTGACACTTCTCCCCTTTAGAGAACTTAAACTCATTTTTGGACTTAATTGATTAAAGAATTTAAAGGTAACTAAAATGGAGTAATAAAATTGATGACTAAAAAAGGGCAAGATAATAATTTGGTTTGGGTTCAATCGGACGTTAATTGAACTCTTGAGTCTTGAGTCGTTTCATACTCATAAGTGATGCAAACGGCTCAAGGTTTATTGTCAACTACTTCCACTGATTATTCATGATAGAGAAGTGGTTTTGAGAGTCTTGTTTTGTTGTATTCATTGAACTTGCACACTTTGTTCATAAGCCATCATGTAATGAAATTGCATCTGTTGATGGTTTGTGAATCAAATTTTGTCACTCCTTTGAGCTGCTGTTTGATGATAAGGAGGGGTGAGTTGTGCAAACAACTCTTGAAAATACCCTGCTCTTACTCTGTTTGCTCTCTGTTGTAGCAGGAAGAACTAGGCAACAGTGGCTGGTAGGTCACCATTTGTGGACGGTAGGCCGTCACTTCTAGCCTGCCGGCCACCTATGCAAAATCTAGCAGTGTACTTTTGAAGCACAACAGAATTGGTCTTGAGGTGGAAAACAATGTAAGTGTTCTACTGTGAAACAGAGGTATCTGGCAGCAAAACAGTGGCCTTCTTCGGGTAGAAACGAATTCATGCATGAACCCTCCCTCGACCCTCGGGATCCGTGTAGTGATGTTAATATTAATGTTGTGCTTGAAGTAGTGGCTTTGTAATAGCTAATTCGTTTCGTATTGTAATTATTTAATTAGTTATAGTAGTTAACTAATTATTTTATTTGATTTTTAACAATTAGTTAAGTAGTTTAGCTAAATTATTCATTTGGGTTTGTAATAGTTAATTAATTAGCTTAGCTTTAATTAGTTAGCTAGTTTATTCATTTGGACCCTCCTGTGTGAGGGCGCAATGTTGTAATAATGTGTATGTCTTCCAACCCCACGTCTTTCTTCCTTTTATTTATCTGGCTATGGTGGTTAGATTAGGGCATCATGTTTTGTTTAGCATTCTCCATGTTTGCACCCACTTATATGCATGCACCGAGACACGGTTCATCATTCTAACTTGCATTGTTAGTTAAACATTCTTTGAATACATGCTTAGATCACATGCTATTTAATTGATTCATATGTTATATTAGTAGCCGAGCTTAGTAATTGCATATCGTATGTATTGTATTAATCATACATTTTTCTAACTCTTTTGTTTCTTTTGGCTCACCTTGGAGTACTAGGTAAGTATTTCTATGTTTTAGCATATTGCATTGTATGTTGATGTTGCCATATCAAAGCATGTTCACCATGAGGCTAAGTGCTTAGATAACAAACTGTTTGAATACCTGTAGATGAAGGCTAATTGCTTGAATTGGAATAATTTGAGTAATGTTTATATGCGATCACTTTTTCAAGTGGTACATATTCGAAATAATTTTCAAAACAAACATGAATTAAGTGTTCCAATTCTTGCAAATTAGTCTATACTTGTGTGCATGCACATAAGAGCATATTAAATTGGAACAAGGGCATATAATGGAGATAAGATTTATATCATGATTAGTAGAGGCCGATCTTTGATCGGGCGAGCGGGGGTGCTCAATTCATAACCTTCCCCTTTCGTACCTAAGTTCCCAAGTCGAAACAATCTTAGTGATGATGGACACGTGGTCTTTGGCACGAGTCATGAGTTTTCTAAATTTTCCAAAAATATTTAGGTGGTGACTCTGTATCTAGCAAAGCAGTCTATTTTTGACAATTTGATTCAAAATCGATTTTTCAAAAGATTTGCCGGATTTGGACTCTTTGGTGTTTATCTATTTCGCATTGCACTTGTGAGATCAGATTCCGAACCGCGGGAGTCTGATACTATAGGGCATATTCATCTTCCGAAAGGGGGCACGAAAAGTCGAGCTACACTACAGTGCCTTCGTGTACGAGCAGTGAGCAAAAGAAAAGAGAAGCTAAGATTTAAAAACTGTACTTTGATACCATGTTACGAAAACTATGTATTGAAAAGAAAAAAAAACTTTATATTGTATATTATGAATAAGTCAAGTATACATGGCTCCTTTATATAGAAGATGACTAAATCTAACTATGATAAATACAATCATATATACTATATATGGAATGAATATATGTACAAAATATATATAATATATTCTATTAGGTTTGGATTGGTTCTAAGATTTTTATGGATTGGTTTGGTTCTAAATTTGATGGAACCGTTGGTGATGGATTGGTGTTGGTTTATGACTAAACTGAACTAATCAATTATTTTGAACCCCTCACTTTTTAGCTTTTTATTTATTTATTACAATAATAATCTCAAATGAAGTTACTAAAACTGATATCAATAATTTTGGGACACTCTATCTCACAATTAAGTCCATACACCAACCTTCATCACTACCCATCCATCTTCCCCAAATCTCACATTCAAAACCTTAAAAACCCTTTAGCGGCAATATTCCGACGGTAAATGTGGTAACCATTTGATTATTTTTCTGGCAATGACAATGAGTGAAATTTTTTGACAACCACAACTTCATGAGACGAGAAAAGTATAACAATAAAAGCTCAAAGGAGATTGGTATTCTTAGCTTAGAGGAGATTGACCTTATAAGGGCTGGAAAAAAAAATGACAAAAATAATAAAAATTGTTCGTCATTTTTCGAGAGTCTCAAACATATGACCGAAATTCAAGAATACAGGCTCAAATATTATTTATTTGTTTGAAACTAGTAACCAAATATTTATTTTCTCAAGTCATGAATAAATATGTGAAGATGAAATAATAATTACTTTCGTGAGTTTTGTTAGGATTTTTGGAAAAAAAGACTTTTTAGAATGTGAGAGTGTGTATTCAATTGTATGAATGAAATGTTTTCATAAAAAAAAATTTAATCAGTATGTTTGGTTTGAGTTTTCTAGATTAAGTTTTTTGAAAACTAAGGTCTTGTTTGGTTTTTTTTCAGAAAAATTTTTGGGAAAAATTCTCTACAAACAAATTTTCAAGAGTAATCAAATCAAACAAATTTTTTCAAAAAAAAAGGTCAAAATTTTGTTTGTTTACCTACTTTCCAAAATCACTTACTCTCTCATACATATCAAATCAATCACTTTTTTTAAAAACTCTCTCCCCAAAACAATTTTTCAAAACCATTTATGAAAAAAAGCAAACCAAACAAGTTTTCATACTTTTTATCTCAAAAACTACTCTACAAACACAAACCAAACACACCTCTGGTTTTCGTGTTTTTTTGTTTTTAGTGAATATTTTTAAAATCTTAAACATTTTTTTTTTTACTTTTTTAGATACATCTAATATATCTAAAAAAGTAAAAAATTTGTAAAAATATATTTTTAAAAAATAATAAATACATAAAAATACAAAAAAAATGTACTGAATTCTTATATTTTTTTTGTATTTTTGGTGTTTAGTGAATTTTTTTTACTTTTTAGGTGTATTTATGTTAGGTGTGTCTAAAAAGTAAAAAAAAAAAAGGAAAATTAGTCTAAGGTCCGTCTCCCATTTTTAGTAATGAAAAAGATCCAAAATATTATTTTTTGATGTCTAAGGTCCCTAGACTCACACCCATATATCATTTTAGAGAAATTTGACTCTACTCTTCTTCTTCGATACCCAACTCTCAGAATCATCATCCCTAGACTTAGACCCAAAAAACCCTCCTCTCTCTCCTTGGCGGTTCGCTCTCGTGGACCGATAGAAAGCAACATCAGATCTACGGATGGTGAAGCGTTTGGCAGGGGTAGGGTTGTTGAGCGCAACTACAACATCCCAAAGGAGTCCACCCTCCACCCGGTGCTCGCCTCCACAGCGACACAAAGAAGAGCAAGAAGAAGACCTACACCAAGCCCAAGAAGATCAACTACTCCACCACTTCTACATTCATCCTCTTTCTGATTGCTTGAGATTTTGTTAACCACTACTTCTATGTATATAACTTTCGCTTCTCTCTTCTGGTTAATGCGGTGGGCTCTAGCAATTGCCTGTTCCTCATTTTTTGGGTTTGGATCGGGAGCGTATATGATGACTGTGTCACCAACGGAGATCCTCCACGCAATTGACCTTGAAGGAGGCTCCGCAGATCTGCCCTCTCTCGAACACTGTGCTGCTCAGCCCCGATGTCGCCATTCCGTACCCGCTCTTCACCAGGTCGCTGTACCCACATGCTCCTCCCACCGCGTCACGGGGGTTCGCCGCCGCGTAGTAGGTGGCGTGTGCGGATCTCCATTCTGTAGAAGTAGAACTAGTAGTAGTAGCACTACTACTACCACCCCACCAGGATGATGATGATGATGATGAAGAGGGAGATGGGTCGGATGATGAGGAATAGTGTGCGGTTACTAGTAATAATCCTGATGCTAGAGTTGATAGGATGAGGAGTCTCAGATTTTGTATCAGATTAACAGACATTTTCAAAGCCAGAGAGAGAGAGAGAGTGGTAGTAGTGGGCAAGGTCTCAAAGCATTTAATCCATCTTTAGTCTGTCTTTTTACTTGAAGTTGGAATTTTTTTTTACTAAGCAAGAAGATGAAGCAGTCCGTATCGGGGCTATTAAAGTCCGCAATAGCTGATTCACGGTCTTCTAAGCTAGTTGTCCCATCAATTCATCTGTAAACAAGTCGCCGCCACTGTAGATATTTCTCCAATATATCTAGAAGTTTTGTCATTGTACTAAAGGGCAATACTTGATGCCCTGTTCTGTGAAGCTTTATGAGGACTCTATCAAGAACCCACAATTCCCCACATGATCTAACAAGGAAATCCTTGAAGAAGGTCAAGCTTGTTGTCTTGTTGTTCTACAAAGTTGATAACTCCGGCAAGGTTCAGAGGCCGAGTATGTAAGCAAATCAGATTGAATTTTTTCCGGATTGTGTGAATTTTCTCTAGATTATGAATTTTCTCAGGACGTATGAATTTTCACTGTGCCAACTTGCAGTTCATAGTTTTCACACCTGTGTTGACAGGTAACAACAATACCCAGCAGAGAAAACCTAAAAGCTAAGAAGGTGTCCAATAGAAACCCATATTCATGTTTCTTTTATATACATATATATCCAAAAATTCAAGCCTTGTATTTTTGTTAATATAATACAAAAACATTTAACCAGTTCAGTTTGTCAAGATTTTGGATTTTCTCTGGTAAAAGATTTGAATTTTCTTTGGTTTCACAGAGAAAGGATCCTATACAAAAACAAACAATTTTGTTTAAATAAATTTCAATTTTCTCTAGAGAGAAGGGAAATTTCTCTAGAAATGAGGGAAGGCCAAAGATATTCTCTGGAGAGTGGATCAGAGAAATTTGAAAGTCCAAAGTGTGATATCAAGAGAATTTGAGAGAATTTCTCTGGCTTAAAGTGATCCAGAGAAATTCTTCATTCATTTTCTCTGGAGAAAATTTCTATCCAGAGAAATTCTCTGGGATTTTGGCCAATGTGTAAATTTTCTTTGAGAAATTCTCTAGGAGATCTAGAGAAATAGAGAAACTTTCCAGAGAAATTCTAGTTTTAAAGAGAGAAATTCTTTCAGAGGTCCAGAGAAATTCTCTTAGAGGTCCAAAGAAATTTCTCTAGGTTGGAGAGAAACAGAGAATTTCTCTGAACCAAAATTTCTCTGGATCAAATTGAGGGACCTTAGACATTATGAAAATATTAGATGTCTTTTATACTAAAAAGTCTTAATACTAGGGATCTTTTCTCTGGACGTATGAATTTTCTCTGTGCCGACTTGCAGTTCATAGTTTTCACACCTGTGTTGACAGGTAACAAAAATACCCAGCAGAGAAAACCTAAAAGCTAAGAAGGTGTCCAATAGAAACCCATATTCATGTTTCTTTTATATACATATATATCCAAAAATTCAAGCCTTGTATTTTTGTTAATATAATACAAAAACATTTAACCAGTTCAGTTTGTCAAGATTTTGGATTTTCTCTGGTAAAGGATTTGAATTTTCTTTGGTTTCACAGAGAAAGGATCCTATACAAAAACAAACAATTTTGTTTAAATAAATTTCAATTTTCTCTAGAGAGAAGGGAAATTTCTCTAGAAATGAGGGAAGGCCAAAGAAATTCTCTGGAGAGTAGATCAGAGAAATTTGAAAGTCCAAAGTGTGAGATCAAGAGAATTTGAGAGAATTTCTCTGGCTTAAAGTGATCCAGAGAAATTCTTCATTCATTTTCTCTGGAGTAAATTTCTATCCAGAGAAATTCTCTGGGATTTTGGCCAATGTGTAAATTTTCTTTGAGAAATTCTCTAGGAGGTCTAGAGAAATAGAGAAACTTTCCAGAGAAATTCTAGTTTTGTAGAGAGAAATTCTTTCAGAGGTCCAGAGAAATTCTCTTAGAGGTCCAAAGAAATTTCTCTGGGTTGGAGAGAAACAGAGAATTTCTCTGGACAGAATTTCTCTGTACCAAAATTTCTCTGGATCAAATTGAGGGAACTTAGACATTATGAAAATATTATATGTCTTTTATACTAAAAAGTCTTAATACTAGGGATCCTAAAAAAATTCCTAAAAGAAATTGCTTAAAATATTAAAAAAATTCAGTAAAAATAAAAAAATACGAAAAATAAGAAAGTAAAATTTTTTAAAAAGTGTATTTGGAAAAATAGAACCAAATAAATATTATTTGAGGTGAATTTTTTTTAAAACAAATTTAAAATTTATAAATAAAGATGGGTCTAAAATAATTAATGGGTGAGCAAATTCAAAATTGCGAGCGTACAAAACGAACCTTCTCGGGGATACAGATATTGCACTAGCGCTTCTCGGGATACAACACATGGCCGCGGTGGCGCTTTGAGCCCTCTCTCTCTCTCTCTCTGCGTCGCCATGGCGTCTAACGCTCAACCCTCAGGTCAGCACCGTTGAATCCGATTATTAATTTTTATCGTCTTCACCGATACTGTAATTACAGTTGGTTTGGTTTAGTCATGTTATTGATCTGAAGATAGTTGATTTAATTAGGGTTCCGATGCATAATTGGAAGATAAATGTTTAATTTGTTCAATTCAATTGACTTCAGTTGATTGTCATCTGTTGATAAATTTAGGGGTTTTATTGGTTTCTGTGCTTTTATCCTTCATTTGATTGATGTGAAAGCTGAGCAAAGGAAGGGGAAAATTGAATTTTGTAGGGCTGGTTATGGCTTATTAGGCTGTTTTGTGTTGATAGATGTACGGGTAAAAAAAAATCACGTACTTGTTGATAAAGAAATCCAACGAAGAAGATGAATCAGCACCACCACGCTATCGCTATCTGCAAGACAAAACACCCCTAGTCGTAGCCGGGGCCTCCGACGCCCAAGTCAATTATCCAATATTATCAAAATATTTAATGGACTTATTCATAGAGAGAAATTGTGTCCCTCAACACATAAGAGTGTTGCCTATTTATAATATCCAGGGACTTACTTAGCAAGTAGTTTGAATATTTTAGAAGTTCTATCTCAAATAATCTCTGATTGTTGAGGACTTCTGCATCGATAAGATTTTATATTTTGATAGGTTTTACACAACATAAAACACTAATGCAGTGTTTGATAAGAATTTAATAACTGTAATACACATGATAATTTATAATTACGTCACGTGGCACTGTCGGGACCCACATAATTCCTGTAGTTATTTTTATTCCCTCTCAATTGCCCCCAAGCTTTCATTCTCTTTGAACCCAGTGAAACCGTGGAAGCTTTTTGTTGTTCTGATAAAAATAGTCGTGTAATATTGCCTAACTAGAACCATACATGGGTGTTAGGACTTATTCCAAAATGCCTAACCTTGTTAGGACTTATTCCGAAAATGCCTAGCCTTGTTGAAACTTATTCTGAAAATGCCTAACTTTGTTAGGACTTATTCCAAGAACACCTAATCTCGTTGGGACTTATTCTGAAAATGTCTAGCCTTTCTAGGACTTATTCTGAAAATGTCTAGCCTTTCTAGGAACTACCAAAACACCAACTTGCTTATTGGCAAGCAAAACCCGCTCGGCAAGGAATCCCACTGTTGGACAAACCACCAACGCAGTGTTGTCAAAGTCGCGCCTAGGCGCAAGGCGAGTCGAGGCAAACCATCTGCGCCTGTACAGGTACCAGGCAAGGCGACTTGAGCCAGGCGAGCGCCTTAGCCTCGATTTGAGCAAGGCGAGAGAGGCGCAAAGCCCTCGCCTAGGCGCGACTGAGTGTTTCATTTGTAGATCTGATCTAACGACTCAGATGAACCTTTCAAATGGCTCGTAATCACAGAGGATTAGAACTCATGTACCATATGAGCCAAATAGGACTCAGATGAACCCTAATCGAAGTCGTCTCTTCCTCTTTCGCCTCGCAATCGACTTCGAGCTGCTGGAGCTGGACTTCGTCTGCGACTACGACTGCGATATAAGCGCTGGACTTCGACTGCGACACTGGATCGACTTCGGCTTCGCAGGTTCGACTCTCTCTCCCCTTCTCCTTCTTCTTCGTCTTCGACACTGGTTCGACTTTCATTTTTTTTTTTTTTTTTCCTTTTCTTTTTTTTGCCTTCGACTTCGACTTCTTCAGTTCAGTCCTCTGTTTTTTTGTTTTGCCTTCTTCTTTTTTTTTTTTTCCTTTTCTTTTTTTTTTTCAATTATTTGAGTTGAGTCTATTTTTTCTTCAGTGGATCTATTTTTTCTTTTCTTTTCTTTTCTTTTCTTTTTTCAATTATTTGCTTCTTCTTCTTTCGACTTTCTTTTTCTTTTCATTAATGATTATTACATAAATAAATAAATTAATTAATTAATTCATATTTCATGGCTTTGAGAATTATTCTATATTTTGTCTTGAATCTTGATTACATTTTATTTTTAAAAAAATTGTCTAAGTACTATGAATGATTAGTCTATTTTAATTTTTCTATTTTTTACGAAGACTGTGCGCCTTACTTCAATAAAACCTGCGCCTCGCCTTGCGCCTAGGCCTCGAGAGACCTTCAGCGCCTTAGTGCGCCTTGAACTTTTAAAAACACTGCACCAACGTACTCTACAAAAATTTTCATGGTTGGTCAAACCTGCCAACCCACTTTGTCGAGCAAAATCCGCTCGACAAAGATTTTTCAAGTTGGTCAAACCTATCAACCTACTTTGCTCGACAAAGATTTTCAAAATTGATCAAACCTGCCAATTTACTTCACCAAGCACAATCCGCTCGAAAAAGATTTTTCAAGTTGGTCCAACCTACCAACCTACTCTGTTCGACAAAGATTTTCAAAATTGGTCAAACCTGCTAATCTACTTCACCAAGCAAAACTCGCTCGATAAAGATTTTTCAAGTTGGTCAAACTTGTCAACTTATCTCTTGCCCAAACCAGCTTGGCAAAGAGATAAAATTTGTAACCAAAGGATAGCGTAATTCATATTGCCCCCATGATCCATAAAACGTGAATTCCATCTCAACATATTTGACCCAAATAATAGTCTTCATCCACGTTTGGTATAAAAATCATATTTTTCAGATAATAAAAATTTGATATAATAATTTGTCTTCCATGTATTTGTGGTTGGAATAATAATGCATAAACTCCGTGCTCCATAGATAATCAAAATTCGACATAATGTATAAAATCTATGCTCTGTAGAATAATAATTGATAATAATACCTCCATGTCCAGCATGATAATGCATAAAACCCATACGTCGTAGATAATAAAAATTCGATATAATGCATAAGATTTATGCTCCGCAGCATAATAACTGATAATCATGCCTCCATGTCCAAAATAATAATACAAAAAAAAATCTTACTCCACAAAACTGCTCTATTCTCTCATTGAATCAGGTTTGGCACTGAACAAGACAAATTGATTCATGTCCACAAAGTATAGCATGCCATAATATTACTTCATAAGAGTCTTTGTTTCAGAAATTCCAAGCCAAAAGAAGATCCAAATACCTCAAATAAAATTGGTGATGTTAGGCTATAGTCCTGCTCGATGTGACCCAAATTAAATTCAAGGGCAATCAAATCGCATCCACGAAGCTTACACATTGTCCCACTAGCAAAGCTGCTACAACATCATTATGGACATATTGCTTTACATGGCTTGGGAATATGTCCCTTAGCCAATTTAATACTCTTTCCTTATTCGTTGGATGGTTAACACTAGATACATCCAAACAAATAATATCATATGAACAAATCTCTTTGAACTTGAATTTAAAATGTTTCTGCCATAACGTGTTCTAATGTATTTCTGGCTGCAGTTTAAAATCAATGTTAATGTATCTTTGTGTTGATAACTGTGAATTCATCTTCTTTGTAAGATTTAGTCGATTCTCACAGATGGCGCCAATTGTACGGGCAAAGAAAAATCACGTACTTGTTAATAAAGAAATTCAACGAAGAAGATGAATTAGCACCACCACGCTATCGCTATCTGCAAGACAAAACACCCTCAGTCGTAGTCGAGGGCCCTCCGACGCCCAAGTCAATCCTCTAATATTATCAAAATATCTAATGGACTAATTCATAGAGAGAAATTGCGTCCCTCAACACATAAGGGTGTTGCCTATTTATAATATCCAATGACTTACTTAGCAAGTAGTTTGAATGTTTCAGAAGTTCTATCCCAAACAATCTCTGATTGTTGAGGACTTCTCTATCGATAAGATTTCATATTATGATAGGTTTTGCACAACATAAAACACTAATACAGTGTTTGATAAGGATTTAGTAACTGTAATACACATGATAATTTATAATTACGTCACGTGGCACTGTCGGGACCCATGGCACTGTCGGGACCTACATAATTCCTGTAGTTATTTTTATTCCCTCTCAATAGTCTCAATAGAGAATTGTCTTATCTGGGTTCTCACTTACACTATGTTTGGTAACTTAGGAGAGAAAAGAAAAGAAACGATTTAGTAAGTTATAAGACAAAAGAAGGAAAAGATTGTGATTTCTTTCCTTTTTGTTTGGATAGATAACAGAGAAGATAAAAGAAATGATTTTGATTTCTCTCCTATCTTGTTTGGTTAAGCTATATGAAAGAAAGTAAGTGTTAAAGAGAAATATAGGATGCAAGATTAGTTTTTTCCTTTTCCCCTTGGCAATCAAATTGGGGATTTATGCTATGTTTTTTGAAAGAACTAGTTGGCTGAACTTGGGTGTTTGAGAAAGAGAGAGAGAGAGAGAGAGAGAGAGAGATGCTTGCTTGCGTGTTTTTATGGCCTAGTTTGTCATTATTATACTTTGGATGAAAATAATGCCCAATGCACAATCTCCCACTTTAATAAACTGTGATTATCTGTTCATTGTGTGTACCTGGGAGAAATTCCAAATTACATTTTTATTCAAAAGAGAATGTGTGGGTTTTGATTTTCTGTTGCTAGACGAGCTTGCTTGCTTTGTTGGATAGTTGTGATTATTGTGTTGTTATTATGAAACTTGTTAGGTATTTAAAATTTAGATTTAGATTGTTTTTCTCTTAGGACATTATACAGTTATTTCTTCCGCTCTGTTATGAGGTGTATCATAGGTGTTCTTAATGCCACTATGATTACTATGGAAGGTAAGTCAAGGGAGGAGCACATAAAAGTTTGAGAAAGTAGCATTATTTATTGATGTCCTATTCTTTGGATACTCAATTAGGGTTGTATAAGAAGGAAAACAGCTTAAGCCTGGATCAAGCTTGGTTCAGTTAAAACTTCCCCATGCTTCCTTGGTTGGCTATTGGTCCTCCTAAGGTTATGGCAACAAATAATAATCTGGGTTGAGTAACTTGCTGCTCAATGGTACAAGCTCAACTCATATGAACCAGAAATGATACAAGTGATATATTATTTGCCTTGTCAACTGCTGTTAATTAGCCAAGGTAGCCTTCCTGCAGAATATTTTAAACTTGTGAATAGTATCATGCGAAAATAATCAGAAGTGTGTTGCTTAATGGAAGATCTATTTAAGTTTGTACAAGTTGCTGCTCAGAGCTTCTCTCTCATATTTTTTTTTTCTTTTATTTATTTATTTATTTTAATAGGGCGGCTTTGATACTGCAATGGTTTGGTTTGGCATGTTTGAAAAAAGTCAAAAAGTCACTGTCCTATTTAAATCACATCATTTTATTTAAGTCATATCACCTCTCTAACACATCACTTCAAACCCAACCCAAACCCAACCCATATTTCATAAAAAGTCAAAAAGTACACTTATTTAGATCATTCCAAACAACTTATGTATTATGAAACTTGGAAACTTGTATTATGAAACTTGGAAACTTGACTGGTCGGTAGTTCTTAGCTGATCTGGTCCAGCTTTTGAAACATTACCCACTATCCTGTTAAGAAAGGTGGTTGAATCTTTGTTGGTTCTAAGAGGGTGGTTGGGAAGCAATTCATGCGAATCGGCGGGAGGGATGTAGAGTAATGTAGAAGTTGATATTTTTGGAAAATATTTATCACAAAAAAAAAGTTGATATTTTGGAAAATGAAGATGTATAAAGATGAGGCCTCTAAGAAATTGATCTAAATTCAATTAATCAAGTAGGTTGTTGGAACTTGGAAGTTGCTGGTTTTATGTCCAACCCAACCAATAGTTTTGGTAAATTCTTAGCGCCATTCGTAAGAAAATTTGCCTTAGAAAAAGGTTGGATTAAGAGGAAGCTTTTTCCACCTTCCTTATTGAAGGGGGATGGTTGGTAACATAGATTTTTGTTGACAATTGTGAAATATTTTGCTAATATTGCTCTAGTAGGCAAACACAAAGAAATCGGTTTTATAGGGTCAGTTTTCTATAAGTCATTCCGGAGGGATAAGTTGGAAAAGGTTGTTAGTTGTAAGGGAGGATCCTCCTAATCCTAATTAGCTTCCACCAAGAATATTGTGAATTACTAAACCAAACCAAACCAAACCATACTAAGCCTCGTGTCCCAATCAAGTGGAGTTGGCTAAATGAATCTTTTTAGAGTAAATAAATCAGATATAGGTGATTTTGAGTTTGACATCATGCAACACTACTTTGATGTTGACTTAGCATCACATGTCATAAAAGATAATTTGTCTTACTGCAAGATGTCAAACTTTAAATAGTGGTCATTTCACTGGAATTATTGGACATCTCATAGAATATAAAGGTTTCCCCCCTTTTTTTGTCTGCTTAATTAGGTTGTCCTGTAATCATTTGAAGGACATATGTGCATGGATGGAGGTGAAGATACATGTTTTCCCCCCTTTTGGGTGGGGAGAGATGCTCAGGGTTTGCACAAGCTTTTCATTCTCTTGATATATCTTCAGCTGTTTACTATGCTTATTGGTAACTTGTATTTTTTAAATTTAGTTACACCCAAGAGAAATACAAGGATCAAATGCTTTCTTCAATATCATTAGGGAGCTATGAGTGAGTGGTCTTTAATAAATTTTCCTCTATGGAATGAATGGTTGATGTTGATTATATGACGTATTCTTGTTGTGAATGTTCAAAGAAATTGATGAATATGAGATCATTCTCATGAAACTTGTCATATTGATAATCCTACTTGTCATTACCAAAGCAAAAGAAGCCAGATACTTCATGGTTTATTGTGTGTAACTCAAGAACTTGTGTATGGTTTGTAATCCCTATTTCTCTATATCTTAAAAAGGGAATATTGCATTTATTTTACTTTATGTCTCTGTTTTTTGTGTTAAAATGATGCACTGTACTTGCACATGTAGAGTTCTTGCACATATATAGAGTTCTTGCAATCCATTTAACATTATTTGCTTCCTATTGATTTTGTATGCAGCTAATAGCCCTCCCCCAAAACCTTGGGAACAAGCTGGGTCCTCATCTGGTCCAACACCTTTTAAGCCCTCTTCTCTGGGTAGCACAAGTGACGTGGTTGAGTCTTCTGGAACAGCAAGACCCGGTGAAATTGTTTCGACTACAAATACAGCTGTAAATAGAAATGCACTTGGGAGGTCTGTGCCCACTAGACCCTGGGAACAACAGACGTACGGGAACACTTATGGAGGTACTTCTTTTTCTATGTATTGCAAATTAATCTGTTTTGTTTCAAACTTGCCACATTAGGCTGTATAATTATAGCTTTTGTGATGCATGTTGCTTTTTGTCTCATAAATTGTACTTATACCCAGCTCTTTAAGCTTTGACACTTCATACATATTCCTCCTGTTTCTTTAGTCACTATTATCTGTATCATTGCATACAGCATGAACAGGCCTTGAGAAGTTTACTATCGCAGATCATGAGAGTTTTAGTAATTTAAATAAGTAAAAAAAGTAAAATGTGTTTTTAGATTCTTTTGGGGAAATCTTAGACTAAATATAGGTAGTAAACCAAGATGACGACACTATATGCATTGGTGAAAATCATTTCCTTTATTGCCAAACTACTGTTTCATGTTGTCTGACGGAGCCTATTTTTTGTCCATTCCAAATGCAGGTGTTGGTTCTGGTTTGAATTATAATTCTGGTTATGGCTCTGGAATGTATGGTTCATATGGTGGAGGGTTAGGTGGGTCTTATGGCGGGGGGTTGTATGGAAACAGCATGTACCGAGGAGGTTATGGTGGGCTTTATGGAGGTTCTGGGGGCAGCATGTATGGAGGGGGAATGTACAGTGGTGGTTTTGGAGGCCCAATTGGTGGTTATGGGGGAATGGGCATGGGGGGTCCATATGGAAATCAAGATCCTAATAATCCTTTTGGTGCTCCACCATCACCGCCAGGGTTTTGGGTATCCTTCCTGCGTGTTGTAAGTCAAACTTAACCTTTTTTGGCCCATCCTTTTGATATGTGTAATAGGAGCAAGAAAAGTTGCTGATATAAACTGTATGCTACTTGTGAACTTTCTAATATTTGTAGCACATTATCATGACCATGACGATCCAGAACATCAGATCTGGATAAGAGTCATAAGGCCTGGTATCTTTTTAGCGCGAAGTAGTGATTTTAGATCAAGCTATATACAGCTTATGGATAAATGGCATATCTGGATACGAAATCAGATGTGCCAAATTTTTTTTCACAATGTCCATCATAATTCCTTATAGAGGTATAATGCGTCAAAATAGGAAACTTCAAATTTATCTTCTTCTTTTTATTATTTTTATTTTTTAGAATTATGTTTCAATTTACCAATGAAAGAGAGAGGTGAGTTCGTTCAAAAACCACTAGATGGTCATAATTGGAATAAAAATACGAATTCCAGTAGATGGGTCATAGTTGGAATACAGATATGCATGCTTCGAAGGCACTCCTGCACTTGCGGTATTTTCACAAAAGACGCCCTTGCACTACACTAATTGGTTACTTAGGGCAGAACTTAGTGCAATGGGATCCTGGGTTTGGCTATTGCAATCTTCCTTCTATTTTATTTTGCCTTATTTATCATTTGTGTGGGCACATGTGATTGATTGTAATTGTAAGGCTGTGTTTGGATCCTGATTTGTGGAAAGGAAAGTGAAGGGGAAAGTGACAAAAAGTTAGCATATACTTCATTCACTTGTTCTTTTTTTAATCTCTCATCAAATCTAAGATCCAAACACAGCTTCAGAGTTCTTATCAAATTACCCATTAGTGGGCTATTATTCTCTCAAGGTAAATTGCAATTACAAACTTGTGGAACTCATGTCATTTCATTGAACCATAATGTATATTTATCCTCTCTATTATGATGCAGATGGAAGGTGTGGTAACCTTCTTTGGCCGGATTGCAATACTGATAGACCAGAATACACAGGCATTCCACATGTTTATTTCTGCGCTTCTTCAGGTGCTTTCATTTTCTTATGCCCCTACGAAAGTGTAGAACCACACCTCTCATATATATCCTGAAACTAAGATTGAAACATGCATTGACCCATATGTTTTACTTTAATGACTCGTGGAGTTATCGTGCACAGCTGTTTGATCGGTCAGGATTACTATACGGAGAGCTTGCAAGATTTGTGTTGAGACTGTTGGGGATTAGAACTAAACCTAAGAAGGTTCAGCCATCTGGACCTGATTTATCGCTCGGCCCTCACAATCCTCATGGAGGGCAAAACTACATTGAAGGACCCAAGGCTGGTCCAAGTGGTGGTCCATGGGACAGTGTATGGGGAGGTAATTGATTTTGTTCCACCCAGCTTATGTTCATCCTGCTGAACGAGCCTGTGAAATTTGGCTGAAATCTGTATGGAGGTAAAGAGTGCGGATGGAAAACGATGATGCCATTGCATGTATACAAATTGGATTTGCCGTATGAGAAATGATGCTTGCATGAATAAAAGAAGCTCTCTCTCTCTCTCTCTCTCTCTCCAAGTATTCCTATGTGCTCTAGTTTTGCTTGTGTTAGTTTTGTGCTAAGCACTTCTGAACGCAATAAAGGTAGAGAGATACTAATGTAATGTGTTTTTTGTTGTTGTTGCTATAATGTAGTGTGTAAATACTATTGAGTATGAAGAAAAAAAAAGTACTATTGAGTATGAGCAATTTATATTTGTTAAAAGAGTGTTAATTCTTCTTCCTTCTGTATTTTGAATTTTACTTTTGGTTCATATTTAAGTCCCTGTTTGGTGTTTGGAAATGGCAAGGAAAAAGGAAAGGGAAGTGAATAGGAACTATTTTTGTGTCGTATGTTCTTACCTATCAAATTAAACATTACATCAAAAGGTTCAAAAAGGTGGTTAGAAGAAAAGAAGCAGAGAATGCAAATGATATTTGAAAATTTATTTCATTGCGTTTACTTTTAGGGTATTCGGTTCAAAAGTTTAAATTACAATTTTATTTAGTCAAAGGTCTAGGAGTTAAAACATTTTGTTCAAAAAGATAAGTTCAAGTAAAATGACTAAAATACCCTCTACAGCCACTTTTGGCAAAGAGATTAAAAGTCACTTTTTAACTTTAATTTTTTTTTGAATCACTTCATCTTTTTATTTTTTTTAACGATTTTTCAAAAAACAAAAAAAAAATTAAAAAATTAATTTTTAACTTATTTTCCAAAATAACCGTATATATATATATACTAACCTATCACCGTATTATGCACGAGATAATTGTTGATATTTTTTATTTATTTTAGATTTTTTTTAATATATAAATTATGTTTTTAAAGGTTTTTTATAAAAATAATTTAATAATTTTATTACTAACCATAATATATGAGAAAAGTTAAAAAGAGTACTGCAGTAACTATATACAGATTGTATCCATAATTATTTGTATGAGGGGATTTTAAATGTTGATCAGGAGATTTTGACCAAATCAATAAATGCAAGCATGTGGAAAGACATGTGGATTGAAAAAAATTAATAAATATTAATCAGGAGATTTTGACCAAATCAATAAATGCTGAGTTTTTTTTTTAAATAAAAAATTTAGATAATTCAGATTAAGATATTAAAACTTTCACAGGTCTTGAGAGTTAAAAATCATCTTTTGTTTAATATATAGTATCGATAGATATCATATACATGAACTCAGACCATAAAAATCAAAACACTCTCTCTCTCTCTCTTGCTCTCTCAAAAGCAGTATAAATGTCATTTTCCAAATCTGTTGCCTCCATCCATGATCAACTTTTCAATTTCAGCTCAGTGGATTAAGATTACGGTCAGGATTTCCACTAAGCCTAGGGGGCACAAAACAAAATACTAACAGAAAATAGAAAGCGACACAAAACACTCACAGTAGGTGGCGCCAAGGAACGATCTCATTATTCAATGAAAAAAAAAAAGAAAACAAAAGAAAGTGAAAGGGATTGGAACAAAAAATCGGGGAGTTTGGTTTTAATATTTCGAGTATTGAACCAAGAAACAATCTACCTTCAGTACATACATGTAGGCTTTGCTGGTTTGTCAAGTATCTGGTTGCGCTTAAAAAAAAATTATATAAAAAAAAATACATGAAACATTGCATATTTGATGAAAATTGACTTTACTTCATGTAGCAGATTGTTGGAAAATGGACGAAAGGGTATTTACCTGAAGAACATTGTGTCTCAACAATTGATGTTTATAGATGCATCAACAGAACATTAAAAATGAGTAGGACCTAACCACTTATTGAAGAAATTGCCACTCCTTGAGCGGTACATGTACATCTTCATCCAGCTTTGCTGTCATCAAATTGGAGCTTAAACTCAGCATTGCTTACTTATCACCTTCCCTAATTAAAAAGCCCAACTAGGTGCAATGCACATTACTTCTTCTTCTTTGATCTTCACATCACCTCTTAACAATTTGAACAACTCGATTGATGTTGAAGAAATTCGACCACGCGGATTGATGTACAAGACAGAGAGACGCTTGCAGCCATCCCTCAATGCTTGAAACCCATTATCACATAAATTCCGACATCTATTCACATGAAGCCTCTCCAAGTTGTTGCAATTTGACCCAATTGATTCCCACCCTGATATCCTAACCTCATGACATAATGCCAAGTTCCACTCTTGCAGTAAAGGACACCCTTTTGCAATCGCTGCAATAGACTCATCGTCAATAGTTCTGCACAATCGAAAATTAAGGATTCTAAGCCTTGTGGCAAATCCAGCACCAATAGCTGCCAACCCGTCTCCATGAATGCACCAGCTTAGACTAGACATGCTCAAATACTCGAGCCCACCTCCACTTAAAATACCCAATATACCCTCTGGTTCAAGCTTGCAAGACTCAGCTTCTAAATAAGTTAAAGATTGAGAACACCCTTTAAAGCCAACACCGCTGACATTTCTACAGTAAGAAATTCTGACGGCCCGAAGCTGACAGCAATGTTGTGAAATAGCTCTTATTCCATGGTCAGATATATGTGAACAATATGAAAGATTCACATCTTTCAAAGCCAAGCAAGATTTAGACAAAATCTCTAACCCAACGTCACTGACATTGCACCGGTAGAGACTAATGAGTGTCAATGAAGGACAGCCAGCGGCAACCAAGGAAAGCCCATTATCGGTGATACCGAAACAACAATCTAAATAAAGTGCCTGCAGATTTGAGCCATAACATTGCAATTGAGTTAAGCCTGAATCATGTAGATCCATGCACCCAGACAAGGACAAAGACTGAAGCTGGCGAAAACGATTGAGCAACCTACAAAGATGGAAAGATTTAATGCTCATGCTAGTCTGACATAATAAGGGAATGTTGGGTAGGCTTAATGAGCAGTGAAACTGCAAGGATTGACGACTTGAATTCTGAATATGAAGCCAACGACGGCAAGTCAAGCCAAAAGATTCACGATCAGACCCAGAGTCAAGCCATTGGAAAATAAAGTATAGGCAATCATCAGGAAGGTGCATAATGGAGGCAGGACCGTCTCTAGAACCATGTTCCATTTCAACTTAGTTAGCACTCTTCTGAAGGCTGTAAAGCTCGGATCTTTATCATGAATTTTTTATAAGAGCTTGACGAGGTGGGTGAGTCAAATCCACAAAGAGCATGCGAGTCTCCATATCCATAACCTATAAGGACTCCGCATTTACGACAAAGAAGTTTTGATTTTGAATGATAACGACCCCAAACAATAGGAAGACAGTTTACCCTGTCAACCTGTGTAAATCGACTGAGATCAATGGAAAGGAATGAGATGTAACCTTTCTTAATGGATTTCCGATACTCGGAACCTATCCCGGAAGTGATACGATTGGAAGATGTTAAGTTCAGAGGGTACCCACAAGATCCACAGCTGCAGAGCAAGAACAAAATGGAAGTACATTACTTTAAAATAACGCACTCGATAGCAAAGAAAAGAACTAAGCAAACGAAGAACAAGTTCTTCTAAGAATTAGGGAATTAAGATCTTTACTGTGTACAAAACTTCACAGCTATATATAAATAACTATATACAAACATATAGCAAAAGTTGTTGAGGCATTAAAAAGGTAATAACATATAAAGCCCTATAACTAACAACACAAAAACACGAGCACACATGCACATGTATGTCAGCATGTATCAGTTTCAACAGTTCTGATATAAGAACACATTGCAGTTTTCTTATTCACAAGACAGAAAACTCAATGCAGCAAAAATTGGTAGCCTCTGGAATCTTTTCAACCTAAACATCTCATTTTTTTATGCTTATAATCCAATATCCAAATATTTGGAGAGAATCTCCTAATTTTGTGCCACTGCAAACACCGCGACCCTTCTGACCCTGTTACTAAATGTATACTTGACCAAAAGCAGCAAAATGGACCTCTCTAACAATGCTAGGTGCATGTATACAATTTTCTAAAATAAGAAAGGATCCTCTTAACAATGTTAAGTGGATGTGTGCAATTTTCCAAAATAAAAAAGGATCCAAATGACCAACTACTAGGGATTAGATCCAAGCACCGTAAAATTAAATTATCCAAATGATTAGTTAACACTAGTTTCAAAATAAAACCAATCCATTCAATCGTTGTCTTGAAGCAAAAGGGAAGTTCACACAAACATACATCAAATCAGTAGAATTTTAGAGATTATCAATGAAATCCAAAAGACAAATTTCACCCAATAAGATAATTACTTTTTTATGAGACTTGGTTTCAGCTTTTTGCCCCTCTTATTACATTACAAAATTTTATTTCATTTTCTTTATCTCATCAATCTTTCCGAAACAAGAAGAGAAGATAACCAACTATTTCCTTCTTCATTTCTCCCCTAAATTATCCAAACAAGAAGAAAACATGTCATTATCCATTCTTTTCTTTTTCTTTCCTAGTTTCTCAATGATGCAATGCAAAAGGGGAATTTCATACAAAATTCCTATCAAATCCATAAAGTACGAGATCATCAATGAAAACCCAAAAGATAATTTTTTTTAGTAGAAACCACAACTAATTAAATTCAGTAGATAACAAGAATCAAAATGAAATGATATACCTTTGACAGTCTTTAAAACTAAATAAACCAGAAAGAAAGATATATAAATTGAAGGTTTTAAAGAAAGAAAACCTGTAAGAGACATCAGCTTGGGACATCCTTGATTTAGATCATCAGAGATGGAGGTTTCTCTCCACATAACATCGAACCCATCAATTAGATCGAATGGGGAAAGAGAGACACAACACAAGTGATCACTTTGGAGAAGCTGTTGATGCTTTGGCGTTAAGAGAGAGAGAGAGACGACTTTTTTGATGTTTAGTGGTTTGGATTGTAACTTGTACAAGAGAACATCCATATAGGAGTCTTTAACCCTGTTTGGTCATATTCGTGTTTTATAGTGGTTTCTCTCCACATAACATCGAACCCATCAATTAGATCGAATGGGGAAAGAGAGACACAACACAAGTGATCACTTTGGAGAAGCTGTTGATGCTTTGGCGTTAAGAGAGAGAGAGAGACGACTTTTTTGATGTTTAGTGGTTTGGATTGTAACTCGTACAAGAGAACATCCATAGAGGAGTCTTTAACCCTGTTTGGTCATATTCGTGTTTTATATTGCGACATTTATTCATAAATTCCTTTTTACTTAATTATGTTTTATTTAATTTAATTTTTTTTAATGTTTTAATAAATTTTGTGAGTGAAATGATTATTGAAATATTTTTAATAATTATATTTACATTGATAATGTAAATGTTTCGTCCAATTCCAAAAATATATATAAATGCTCTGTGAATGTTTATGTTGTCAATGTGAACATTCACAATATCAAACATAAATATTCACCTCGTGAAATTGTTAAACGTTCAAAAAAATATTTATAAAGATAAAATTATTTATAAAATATCTTAAATATGATAATTAAAATTTGATAGAAAGTAATTCAAAAATCAAAATTTATTTTGATGATTTATTTGAAAGAGAAAATAAAATCAAAGTTTATTTTGATAATTTATTTGAAAGAGAAAAAATATCATGCAGGCAACTGGGGAGGATTCCTCTGTTGAGCCAGTAGAGAGAAGAAGGGCCTTCCGTGCTCTCCTAGATGTTGGCCTTATACGAACAACAACTGGCAATGGTGTTTTTGGTGCTCTCAAGGTATCATGGACCCCTTCTTGTAAAGTTCGATGCAAACTATTTAGAAAATTTAGGAAGATTAGTACTTTATAAATTATTTTAGACCTTTTAATTTTAATTTTTATGTATTATAATAATAATTTTAAATAAAATTAAGGATAAATTAAAAATATATTTTTGAAATTTGATTAAAATATAAATCGCTCCTTTTAATTTTGAAAATTACATTCTATCCTTTAAGATTTCTAATTTCATAATAAATTGTCAATTTTATTAATAAATCATCAAGTCAATTAACAGTTTTTAATGATGTTAAAAATATGTTTCAATTAATAATTTAGGTTATTTTATTATTATATAGGAGAATAATTATGGATTTCATTTTTTTAGTTAATTCTGTTAAATAAAAAATTCAAATAAGGGGATATTTGTAATTTTTCAAACCACAGGGGGCGAACTGTATTTTAAACAGACCTCAGGGAGTGTATTAATTTACCTTAAAATTAAAAAGGATATCATTAATTTTTGGACATTCCATCTCACAATTAAACCTACATAGTCACTATATCATGAATTAGGGTTTATGAGAGCACCCACCTCCATCACCACCAATCTATCTTCCTCAAATCCCATCTTCAAAACCTACCCACCCTCAAAACCTTGAAAACTCTTTGGCGACAATATTCCGGCTGTAACAGTGGCAACCACTTGACTACCTACACCTTTTTAGCAATGGTAATATTATGGCAGTAACAGTGGCAACCCTTTGGCGAAATACAAGCCTGAACATTGCTTATTTGTTCGGGATGACGTTCTCAAACAAATAAGTAGGGTTGTATATAGGGTTATTTGAACCGCACAACCCGCTCAATTCGAACCAATCCACATACAAATAGGCAGTTTTGCAAACACAATACGAACATATACGGTTTGGAATATGCATAATTGCGGGTTGCAGGTTTAATCCGCACCCGCACTTAGATTTTTTTATTTTTATTTTTTATATATAAAAAAATCTAGATCGTTGATTTCATTCATCCCATCTTAGATATTTTTGGCCAATACACCAAACCCTAATTTCATGATATAAAAAGAAATGTTGTAGAGAACATTATTTGAGAACATTATTTTTGAATGTTTTTGTTTTTGTTTGTTTGCTCTGTGAATATTATAGGAAATTGAATTTACTTATTCATAGAGGGAAATTGAATCTGTTAATTACTTTTGAAATTAAAATCAATCTTATATTATATTGAATCTGGAAATTGAATTTGAAAATTGAAAAAAATCCAATCCGCAAACTGCCCACAACTACTTGAACATCCGCGAACCCTATTCGCATAAACTGCAACCCACACTACGAGCGATTGCAAGTCGAATTTTTTCCAAACCACATACATGCGAGCGGGTCCAAACCTATCCGCAAACCGTTCAAAACCGAACTGCGAACACCCCTACAAATAAGTAATGTTCAAGAATGCAGGTCTGAATATGGAAATTTCTTAAAACATTGAACAATCAAAATTATTAACGCTTGCAGAAGTTTTCATTTTTTCAAGTTCGAGAATTACTACAACAAAAGTAACCTATGGTGACGAAAACTAGTGAAGAAAATGAATTTTGTCACTAAATAAGAATGATTCGTGAGGAATTTATAAATTTTGCTATATATAATATAAAAAAATAGGTGACAAAATTTATTTTCGTCAATAAATACTTTCTTTTAGGTGAGGAAAAATTAACTTTCGTCACCAAAAATTTTGTCGCTAATTTTTTTGGGTGGTGCCAAAATTTTGGGACATTTGATGAGAAAAAAATTTGTCACTAATTATAAAATTATTTGTAAGGAATATATTTTTGTCGCTAATAATTTTTAATATTTTTTGATAGACTTATTTATTTTGATGATTTATTTAATTATGTTTTAATTTATTTGAAAGAGAAAAATAAAATCAAAATTTATTTTGATGATTTATTTGAAAGAGAAAATAAAATCAAAGTTTATTTTGATAATTTATTTGAAAGAGAAAAATAGAATCCAAAATTTATTTTGATGATTTATTTAATTATATTTTAATCAAAATTTATTTTGATGATTTATTTGAAAGAGAAAAAATCATCAAAATTTATTTTGATGATTTATTAGAAAGAGAAAAATAGAATCAAAATTTATTTTGTCCTATTATTTCTCACATAAACATTTATTCTAAATGTTGTTAGAATGTATTTAATATTTGATTAAATTAGGAGTTCAAACAGCCCAAACAAAGGTTCAAACAACCTAGCACAGCAGCAGGCCAAAAGGTTCAAGTGGAAGATATTCAAATTAGTAATGATGGAAATATAACGGCTGTAAACGGCTATAAAGGTTCAAAAGGCCAAAAGGTTCAAAAGGTTAAAGTGGAAGATATTCAAATTTGTAATGATGGAGTGGAAGATATTCAAATTGGTAATGATGGAAATATAACGGCTATAAACGACTATAAATTCAAATTGGTAATGATGGAAGTACAACGGCTATAAACGGCTATAAATTCAAATGAATACAACGGCTATAAACGACTATAATTTTCATTATATATACCAAAGCCTCTAATGTAAATAAGTTACAAAAAACCTGAAAATATTCTTTGATTTATAATCACTCACATCTATTCTTAGAAATTATATACTGAGCCTTATAGCTTTGTAACAACCCTCGCCACTGTTTACCGATAAACTACCGATTACTGCTAAACTGAGACTGATTATGATTGGTAATTGAACTGATTGAAATACTGGACTGACTGACTGAAATCTGAAACTGATTGATTGAATATATCTGTTTGAATTGCATTTCTATATGTTGCCTGTTTGATTATCTGTTCATGTTTTTATGTTTAAACTGCAAATTGAAGGCCTTATCGGCGGCCGAACCGGAAATTGATTAGTGTTTTACGATCATCATAATTTATATAATTTTATGGTGTATTTATCTAAAATTTGATTTGGTATGGTTTAATTAGATTAGAATGAGCTTAATCCCATAAGTTGCATTATCTACCACTTTGCCATGCCTAGTGACCCACTAACTAAACACTTTATGCTTCATATACACTTGACCAAAACATCTTCTTCAGCCATTTTTGAGAGACAAAGCCGACTAGAGTGAGAGAGTGAGAGGATAGGAGTGTTTTCAACTCGATTTTGTGGATTGGCTTGAAGAACTTGAAGAATTGAAGTATAGATAGCAAATTGAGCTCCCTTACCTTGCATTGGAGACCTAAGGTAATGTAACTACCCTCTTGTTTGTGAATTCAATTGATTCTTGCATGGTTTTAGAGCAAGTTGAAGTCTAGAGCCAAGTTATGGCTCTTAATTGTTGAATTATAGCTTAATTCATGCATGTATGCCTATATTGTTGAATTTTGAGTTGATTCCATGGAAAGTTGTCATATGCATGCCCATATTTATGTTAAGTCCATGAATTCATCTTGTCTTTGAAGATATTAGCTCAATAGAGCATGTATTTGAAGCTTGAAAATGATTTAAGTTCATGCATGTTGCATGTTCATCTTGTTCATGAAAATTGGTTTGAAATTGGATTTATTTGAACTCCCTTTAGGCTTTGATTTTTTTTACAATTGAGTTTTGAATCATGTTAAGCTATGAGTTTTGAGGAGTTTTCTGGAAAATTAGCCCAAGGGGATTGGTTTTGATACATTTGAACTCGATTTTGAGCTTAAGGTTTGAATCTGGGAATTCCAGATTTTGAACTCACGCTCGAGCGGGGTGACTGGCGCTTGAGCTTGGAAATCGTGCTCCCAACATTTTGTTCTGTTTTTGAGTAAGCTCGAGCGGGGTAATTTACGCTCCAGTAGGACCTTGTGTTTACGCTCGAGCGGGTGTCGAGCGCCCAATCGAGCGTGAATTTCACCTATCCAGCACTTTTGACTGTTTTGAAGTACGCTCGAGCGGTTTAGTCTGCGCTTGAGCGGAAACCTTTGTCTGCATGTCCGCTCGAGCGGATTAACCTACGCTCGAGCGGGACCCCTGTTTTCTGAAAATGCTTTTACAGTGCATCTTTGCATCATCATCTCATCCTAGGTATTCTTAGGCCTAGTTTAAGGCATCATAATGAGGATATAGATGTAGAACCACACCGAGGCAAACTAGGGATTAAATCATTATATTTCCCAACTGTGTAGCTTAGTGTGTGTTCAATCTGTAAACTGTGTAGGGTTGGCGACTGGGGACGCGCTCTAGCCTAACTATAGCCCAAAACTCTGTGAGTAACAACTGTGTAAAGATATGTTCAAAAATAATTATCTTTTGAACAATGAACTGTACTGTTTCTGAATTGATACTGTTAATAGAATGAATGTATGTCCTCTATTCTGAACTGTATTGTGGCATCCTTAGCAACTACTGTTACTGACTGTTACTGTTATAGAGATCTCTGCCGATTCCCTTGTTAGAACCACTACTATTTACTGATTGATGGCCATTATTGACTGTTCGGTCTTTCTAGACCTACTGTTTACTGTACTGTTATGCTAATGGATGTACCACATATGATTGTACTGACTGAACGACTGAAATACTGATTTAATGAATTGTTTTCATTACTGTAAGGACATTCATTCTAAACCTCTTTACGCATTATGTTATTCACTGGGCTTTAGCTCACTGCTCATATATATATGTAGGTGTACAGGCACCAGACCGCGGCTAGAAGCGTCGGGGTAAACTCCAGTTTTGTCAAGCCAACCACTGTGCCTCACTGCGAGGTTCCGAGCCTGTCAAGCTATGGCTTAGGCATAAAATTAACAAATAATTAAATAAGTTACCAATGTAAGAATCTTAGGCTATATTGTTAGACTTATTTATTTTGATGATTTATTTAATTATGTTTTAATTTATTTGGACGAGAAAAATATAATCAAAGTTTATTTTGATGATTTATTTGAAAGAAAAAAATAGAATCAAAATTTATTTTGTCTCATTATTTCTCACCTAAACATTTATCCTAAATGTTGTTAGAATGTATTTAAGATTTGATTAAATCAGGAGTTCAAACAGCCCAAACAAAGGTTCAAACAGCCTAGCACAGCAGCATGCCAAAAGGTTCAAAAGGTTTAAGTAGAAGATATTCAAATTAGTAATGATGGAAATACAATGGCTATAAACGGCTATAAAGGTTCAAAAGGTTAAAGTAGAAGATATTTAAATTTGTAATGATGGAGTGGAAGATATTCAAATTGGTAATGATGGAAGTATAACAGCTATAAACGACTATAAATTCAAATTGGTAATGATGGAAGTACAACGGGTATAAACGGCTATAAATTCAAATGAATACAACGGCTATAAACGACTATAATTTTCATTATATATACCAAAGCCTCTAATGTATACAAGTTACAAAAAATCTGAAAATATTCTTTGATTTATAATCACTCACATCTATTCTCAGAAATTATACACTAAGCCTTATAACTTTAAGCTCATCTTTCTTGTGTGAGATTTACAAAAAACTTAAAACTTCATTTTATATATCTATCTTTGAGAGATATTTATTGTAAGCTTTTTTTGAAAGCATAAATACCATTTCATCTTGTAAAAGTGTTACAAACACTGTGTTCTTGAAATCTTGAGAGTGATTGTAAATCACCTAAGATTTGCAAGGGTTTGGACTTGTGAAGTCTGTGTAAAATCCGTGGAGGATTGCTCAATTTGTAAAGAGGTTGTTAGCACCCCTGTGAAGCTAGAAGACATTGAAAAATCTCAAGTGAAGCTTAAGGAGTGGACGTAGGCCGAGTTGAAGCCGAACCACTATAAATTTGTTTGCCTCTCTCTCCCTTATAGCGATCCCGATTTTCCTTTCATTGTTTAGTGTATTCCGGACTCGGTTCCGTGGATGTGTGTTGTTGTCTTATTCTCGTTTCCATCCTTTACTCTTTGTCTTTGAGTTTTGGGTTGTGTTGGGAAGGTTTGAAACAGGTTGGTTGTGTTTAGAAACATAGAGTTGATGTCCATATTTTGGCCTTCACGCTCGAGCGGGACTTTTGACGCTCGAGCGGGCCCCTTGCTTTTGCTCCTACGCTCGAGCGGGGATCTTGACGCTCGAGCGGGATTATTCAGTCTTCAGTACTTTTCCTGCAGGTCATCAGACGCTCGAGCATCCACTTTCACGCTCGAGCGGGGACCTTCGTCTGCAGAACTTCTGGAAGTGTGCATTCGACGCTCGAGCGTCGCTTTTTACGCTCGAGCGGGAGTCTGTGTCTGACGCTCGAGCGGGGCGTACCACGCTCGAGCGGACTGTGATGTATATCAGTCCGAGGTGAAGCTTTTTGAACCACTTTTTCGACCCACTCTCTCTCTAGCTTTTCAAAACCCTCATTTGAGAGCTCCTCTCTCTAGAATACATCTTCTCTCTACAAAATTATCTAGCTCTAGTGATCTTCCACCCTTGTCCCTTTGTAAAAAGTGTGGAGCTTGGCGTGACCTTCGTTTTGATCTGAAAAAGTTGGTGATCGGAGCATCTTGAGTTTTGTTCTTCATCTCCTTTGAGCTCCGAAATTTGAGGTAGGGATAACCTACTCCTTTTTATGAGTTTTGACCTAGATGTTATGCATTTTGTATAGATGGTGTTGTTTGGGGTTTTTAGGTGTTAGGGTTTCAAAGCTTGAAATGTATAAAGAGGGGTTTTGGCCCTTTTGAACTATACATGTGTGTATGGGTCTTAAAATGAAGTTGTTGATGTTCATTGATGATATTTGGACCTTTGGGTCAATGTTGAAAAAGGGGGAAAATGCCCTAATTATGTTGAATAATTAATTTGGGAAAATATGAAATTGAGTTGAAAATCATGAAATTGGGAAATTATGAGATTGAATGGTGTAGTTGGATAAATAAATCACTCACTGATGAAAATGTTGATGTATTATCTGTTTGATAAATTTATTATCTATTTAGAGATAACTGCTTTGGGCTATCGGTGGATGATAGTCTTGATTGTTGTAGACACTGTATGTTGATTAGGGAAAACTGAAACTAATCACCTGGGATATGTCATTGATTATGACGGTTGGAATAATACATCAAATATGTGTATTGATTGATCATTGTATATGATGAGTGTTAAATACATTGTATATGTATGTTGTTTGGGAGGAGATAGGGGATGGACTCCATTGATAACTAAGTTGGCCGGAGTGTCCAGGGTGAAAGTCCCGAAATCTTGATTACGTTTGCATAACGTAGATAATTGAAGTATTGGGAGTATTTTAATATGAGTTGTAGTCTCGTTTGAATTGTGAAAAAATGTAAGTGTATTATTATGAGTTGTAGTCTCATTTAATTGTTTGGCTAGATAATGAGCCTCGTTTATGAATTTGAATTGGATAAGTAAAGGAAGTGGAATGAAACATGAACGTATTTGTCATAGAACCGAGTTGTGTTGTAATATGGTTTACTAGTGTTAACCATTCGTTGAATGCTAATGTTTTAGTTATTTCTCTTATTTGGTTTAGTATATCTCTACTGGGCGTTGGCTCACCTTATATGGGACATCATTTTTAGGTTCAGGTGATATGTCACCTCCAAAGACGTAGCTTGGGAGGCTTAGAGGCTGAAGATCTTTTGTTGTTATCTTTTTTGGTATTACATGTAAATTCAAGCCAATGGCTTATTTTGTATAAAGAGTTAAAACTCTTCTTTTGTTGTAACCAAGTGTTGACTTGAAAAGTTGTAAGCCCGTAGGGCATTTACTTTTGATGTCAACGTGTAATACTTTTGCACTTAATACTCTGATAAATGGAAATATGCCTTATTCACTTATGTCTATGCATGTCAAGAATGTGGGGTGTATATGTATTATTTTGAGGGCGTCACATCCCTTATCTCTTTATTTTATTTTAAATTGCCATAACTATATTTCACATTTTTACTGTGTTAAAATCATTAACTGACATAGTTGTTAAGACATTTGTTTTAATTATTTTTATTTCATTAATTATATTTATCTATTGTGCTAGTCATAATTTTTATTAGGGTATTATTAATTTTAATTTTAAAAACCTAATTTACCTCCCCTCTTAGGTTGTCTTTTGGGTAACATTTTTGACATCTTTTGGTGAAGAAATAATATTATCACCAATTTTGGTGAGAAAATTTTGGTGTATTGAGCGATAATGAAAAAGAAATAGGGTATTAATTTTTTTTACCCCTTTTTCTGTTTATCATCTCTCTCTCAAAATAGGGTTTTAATTTTTGTTTTGCCTCTTTTCTGTTTATCAACTCTTTCTCTCTCTCTCTCTCTCTCTCTATATATATATATATATATATCAAAGCAAACGCACGTAATACCTCTCCGCCATCGCTCTTTACCCTCGTTATTCCACCTTCAACATTTACACTATACTCAGCCCTTGTATAAACAAGGCTCCACTCTTTGCATCAAACCCCAGGTTCAATTTTCTCTGTTCTTTCCTTGTATTCCGTCGATTTAATTGAGTTGTTTCAAAATTTTTATGGGTTTTCAATCTTCACAATTTTTCTAGCTTATAATCTAGCTTTATTGTTGATTTGGTAAATAAATTTGGAATTGTTTTCTTTATTGAGCGATTTAAAAGCTTTGATTTATCATTCGGGTTTTCAAGTTTATATGTATTTTTTGGGTTTTTTTTTTGGTAGTTAATTGTTAGCCATTAATGCTCTGCTCAGGGATTAGATTTATAAAATAGGGATTCGATTCTGGTGATTTATGCTTCATTTCCTCATATTGAACAAAGATTTTGAAAAATAAAAATAAAATTTTGGAATAAAAAAATTTGTTATTTTATTTGAACAGAAATTTCGTAAATATATTTGGATTTATTTTATTTGAGTTAAGAAAGTGAAAGATATTGATCTTGTGAGTACAATGAAACGAAAATGAAAGAAAATGATGAAGATTTGAGGAAGAGAGAGAGAGAGAGAAAGAGAGTTGAATTTTGCTCTGGTTTCATTCTGTTCTTTGAAGAAGAAGACATATTTTATCCTATGTGGGTGCTGGAACTTTCACTTTGACTGTCACTACTATGGTAGAAGTGTGGCCTTAGTTATGTCTATATCTATCACAAGCAAGTTTGAATCTTTCTTACTCTCTGGATATCTATCTGTTTAGGTTGTTTATGATTGTTAGTTGTTGTTGTTGTTGTTATTGGATATCAATTATGAAGATTAACAACTCTTTTAGATATGTGCTCTATTGATGTTATTATCTTTAGTGTCTATTATGTGATTTGGTGGAATTGTTGTTAGTGTATTGGTTGGTTTGTTGTGTTTTTTTTTTTTTCCTTTTTTTTTCCTTATGAATTTCTCTTGTAAATCTTTTTATTGTGAATATATATATATATATATATATGGTGACGAAAATTAGTGAAGAAATCAAATTTCGTCACTAAATAAGAATAATCCATGACGAATTATAAATTTTGTCACGTATAAAAAAGAAATAAAAATAATAGGTGACGAAATTTATTTTCAACAATAGATGCAGATTTTTTCATAGATGCAAATTTTTAATTATAATGTGTTCCATTTAACAATAGAACACATCCCATAGATGCATATTTTTTCATAAAAGAACAACTCATATAGGATAACTTTATCAATAAGTCAGAGTGACAAGAAATTTTGTTGTACTATATCTTCTAAATTAGGATTTTCCCTTCTTTCTTTCTCTCTCTCACTCTCTCTCTCTCTCTTTTCCCCTTGTCAAAACATAGGTTAAATACATGGTAAAATAAATGTGTGGTATTTCCAAATATATTAGATATACCTCCAAAATTTCCCTTGACAGGTAGACAATTACTTATTTGCTTGGTTGTTTTCACAACATTGATTGACTTCCACAGCTTTCATAGTTTTCCCTTATTGAACAGGTTTTTGAATAACATATTGATGAAATAATGACTCGAGAGGGGAGGGGGTGGGTTAACCCTCAAGGAAGTTAACTAATTATCTGTTGTAGATAGAAGTGGGCGAAAAAAAGGATTGTCAATAGATTTCTAGCAAAGGTTTATTAGATGACGTGGCTTGATTATGCTACTCTAACTTCATAAATTTGTTATTTATTTAATTATGTTTACCAATATCAAGTAATTATGCAAACTGTTTTGTTTCCCAATTTTTCCCATCTTGAGAAATTTCCTTGTTATGTTGGAAAGTTTTGACTAGTTTCAGAAAATCATTGATATTGTTGTGCAATGCTATCGTTGAAATAGTATTTGTAGTAGGCTGATATATTAGTGTGATGAAAAATTGCTTGCATTGTCGACCATGGCATTTTCACACCAGTACTTACGGCCATTACAATATGTTATAGTGTTTGAATTTGATAGGTTTTGTAAAAGCATTCTGGAACCTTTTTTTAAACCCTAAATTTTGAGAGGGTGAGCCATGGTGTAATGGTAAAGTTGCTCCATTGCAATTTGGGCATCACTAATTCAAACCACGAAAACAACCTCTTCACGTGCAGGGATAACACTGTGTATATTTGACCCTCTTTAGACCCCTCAACAATAGAGTCTCGTGCATTGGGATTAGCCTCTATTTTTCTCAAATTTTCCCCTTCTATCTTGTTCTAGAGTTAAGTTTCTATTTTTAACTAAATTTACACTTTCTATCACCAAAATAATAAGATTTAACCTCTTAACTTTAGATTAAACACTTTTCATGAGTCTTAAAATAATGTTTTCTTATTGGAGGTTGAATAATACTAATATCTAATTTGCTTCTTTGATGAATCTTTGACATTGTTTGGTAGTATTTATTTGTGCTAATTGCAATTCTAGTTTAAAAAGGTTGGGGGAGTGAAAAGGTCAAGATTTACAATGAATTTTTATTTTAAGAATTAAAGAATGACTAGCTAATAATTAAAAAGGTTGAGGGAGTGCAAAGGTCAAGATTGTACTTAGGTTATTCATAAAAAAATAAAATCAGCTAATCATGTTATGATTTGGATTGATTTCTTTGCTTTTGTGATCATCCTTGCTAGCTGGACTAGCCTCTTGATTCTTCTTGGATACCATGCCTGGTTATTTGAGGATCCTTGTAGATGCTTGATGCTCTGCTACTGCCATTATTGTTCCGAATGGGGATTTACATGACAATGTGGGGAGCCAACACTTACAGCCACTTGATGCCGATATAGAGGCACAGAGGAAGGCAGCCTCCCAATCTAGTGTCAGTAAGATCTTGAATTTTACTATTAAAATGAAATTCTCTGTTTTAATATAATATGTACCTGTCACATTTACATAGGTTGAGATTTGTTATTATACTTACATAATAATTACTGAGTAATATATCATGTATCCATAATCATGTCATATCATCATTGTAAAATTTTCCCCCTAATCAGCACACAAGTTAATATTGCAAGGAATAATAGAATTAGGCCTAATATGTAACTAGGAACAGGGATTAATGAGTATATTGATCAAGAACAGTTTCAAAGTTTCTATATGCAACAATATGAATATTTTCTCCCAAGAACTTTGTTGGTCCCCTGAACTAAACTATGTATTATGAGGATTGCACATTTAAAACCCATCTCTAAGACCAACTAGGAAGTATAAGAAATCATGTCATACTTGCCCTCAAAAAAATGTTATTACAATGTTTCTATAAGAAAGATTATTAACTAATAATTCTATGAAAACAAAACTAACCACAAAAAATAATGGTATGGTAACCCTCTCTCTCTCTCTTTTCTATCACATAACCCTTCACCATAACCCCTCAAGGCCTGCTTGTGGAAGACACTCCTCATGAAAGGAAATATATGTACACAAATTACTCTATATTAGATAGAAAAACATTGTAGACCCATTTTTTTTCTCCCTGGAAAAATGTCCAAAATGTAGTGTGGCAACACTGCATTCATTATGGTAGCACATCATACAGTGGGACCATCATTGAAGAGGTTGCTCCGTTTATGTTTCTTTAAATTACTTGATTTTCTGTGGTCGGCTTTGTGGTTAGTTCTATATCTGTAGAATTACTGGTCTAACATATGGTTAAAAGATCGAAGTACCTCAGGAGCAATTCGACAAGATCAGAAACTTGGTCAGCATGGGCTGATAGGCCAAGTGCTAATGCGTCCTAAACAAGCAATACCAGCAATGGCACAACACTTCCAAGCACAACTAAAGCCCTTATCCTCTGTAGATCACCTCTCAAATAAGCACACACAACTGCAAGAAATCACATATCATAAAACTCATTGTCATCACTGTTTGATCAAATCCTAGATCAAAATTTGTGTTCACCAGGAGCTAGATCATGATAGACCAAAGAAAATATAATCACAGGAACAGTAGCCGGAACGTTTCCCTAGTCACCATCCCCCACTAATGTTGACCACCCACCGAACACGATCGCTAGAACCTCAATTGCTAGTAGCAAACCTAGTCCATATCAGTAGTTCAAATTTGTGAATGTGTATGTTTGCTAAATAAATAGAACCAGTATACATCTGTTGAAGGAGTATACCTATCATGGAATGTTTATGTTTGCTAAATAGATAAAACTAGTATACAACTGTTGGATGTAATTTTTCTTGGCAGGTAGCAATAGACACAAGCATTATAGGAGCTACAACTAAGTAGAGAGAATTATGAATATTCTTGTATGCTTTTTTAGAAAGTAAGGTAAGAAAATTAGATGAGAGAGTGAGAGAAGGGGGTTACATCATACATGGTGGATTTGAAGCTTAGTGCAATGCTCTGTTGATGAGTTATTGTCCATGATGAACACCATTGCGGCTTGACACGCAGGTTGAAGGTTCAAGTAATGGTTGAGAAAGATGGAAAGCTCAAAGTTCCCATACCACAGATGTGATAACCCTGTTTTGTATTATGCTAATTGATCCTTATTATGATATGATTTTGTATGCCATTTATGTGAAAATATGTGGTTTTGAATTTCTATCTGTTCACAGTAGGAATATCTGTTTGATTATCTGTTTTGGAATTTAAATTGAATGCCCTATCGGCCACAGAAATCGAAATTGACTACGCCATTATGATTGGCATCAAAGCTTCATTTTATATATCTATCTTTGAGAGATATTTATTGTAAGCTTTCTTTGAAAGCAAAAATACCATTTCATCTTGTAAAAGTGTTGCAAACACTGTGTTCTTGAAATCTTGAGAGTGATTGTGAATCACCTAAGATTTGCAAGGGTTTGGACTTGTGAAGTCTGTGTAAAATTCGTGGAGGATTGCTCCATTTGTAAAGAGGTTGCGACCACCCCTGTGAAGCTAGAAGATAGTGGAAAATCTCAAGTGAAGCTTGAGGAGTGAACGTAGGCCGAGTTGACGCTGAACCACTATATATTTGTTTGCCTCTCTCTCATTTATCTCTTTATTTGATTTTAAATTGCCATAGCTATATTTCACATTTTTATTGTGTTAAAATCATTAACTGACATAGTTGTTAAGACATTTGTTTTAATTATTTTTATTTCATTAATTATATTTATATATTGTGCTAGTCATAATTTTTATTAAGGTATTATTAATTTTAATTTTAAAAATCTAATTTACCCCCTCTCTTAGGTTGTCTTTTGGGTAACATTTTTGACATCTTTTGGTGAAGAAATAATATTATCACCAATTTTGGTGAGAAAATTTTGGTGTATTGAGCGGTAATGAAAAAGAAATAGGGTATTAATTTTTTTTTATCCCTTTTTCTGTTTATCACCTCTCTCTCAAAATAAGGTTTTAATTTTTTGTTTTGCCTCTTTTCTGTTTATCAACTCTCTCTCTCTCTCTATATATATATATATCAAAACAAACGCACGTAATACCTCTCCGCCATCGCTCTTTACCCTCGTTATTCCACCTTCAACGTTTACACTATACTCAGCCTTTCTTGTATAAACAAGGCTCCACTCTCTGCATCAAACCCCAGGTTCAATTTTCTCTATTCTTTTCTTGTATTCCGTCGATTTAATTGAGTTGTTTCAAAAAATTTATGGGTTTTCAATCTTCACAATTTTTCTAGCTTATAATCTAGCTTTGTTGTTGATTTGGTAAATAAATTTGGAATTGTTTTCTTTATTGAGCGATTTAAAAGCTTGGATTTATCATTCAGGTTTTCAAGTTTATATGTATTTTTTGGGTTTTTTTTTTTTTGGTAGTTAATTGTTAATCATTAATGCTCTGCTCAGGGATTAGATTTATAAAATAGGGATTCGATTCTGGTGATTTATGCTTCATTTCCTCATATTGAACAAAGATTTTGAAAAATAAAAATAAAAATTTTGGAATAAAAAAATTTGTTATTTTATTTGAACAGAAATTTCGTAAATATATTTGGGTTTATTTTATTTGAGTTAAGAAAGTGAAAGATATTGATCTTGTGAGTACAATGAAACGAAAATGAAAGAAAATGATGAAGATTTGAGGAAGAGAGAGAGAGAGAGAAAGAGAGTTGAATTTTGCTCTGGTTTCATTCTGTTCTTTGAAGAAGAAGACATATTTTATCCTATGTGGGTGCTGGAACTTTCACTTTGACTGTCACTACTATGGTAGAAGTGTGGCCTTAGTTATGTCTATATCTATCACAAGCAAGTTTGAATCTTTCTTACTCTCTGGATATCTATCTGTTTAGGTTGTTTATGATTGTTAGTTGTTGTTGTTATTGTTGTTGTTGTTGTTATTGGATATCAATTATGAAGATTAACAACTCTTTTAGATATGTGCTCTATTGATGTTATTATCTTTAGTGTCTATTATGTGATTTGGTGGAATTGTTGTTAGTGTATTGGTTGGTTTGTTGTGCCTTTTTTTTTTTGTTTTGTTTTTTTTTTTTTTCTGATTTTCTCTCGTAAATCTTTTTATTATGAATGTTGATTACAAAATAGTAGACGTATTATTTGAACTATCAATGCCCTGTTGAGTTCACAAAGTCATATATAACTGAACAAAATATCCTAGAAAATAAAAGGCTGATATGTAATCATGGTAGTGATTCACAAACAAAACTCTTCTAAAAGTATAGCAACAGATTATAGAAACCAAAAAAGAAATCTTATTCAGCAAGCAGTTGTTGTAGATCTTTTTCAATGTAAAATTAGTTAATTACCATCATCATCTTACAGTGTCATCTTTGTGCAAAGCATTCAAAAGAATCAGATCCAAGCCAAAATTTTGCTAGGAGGTCACAAAAAACGTACCAATTCAGTGCTAAATTGCCAATAACCATATTTTTTGCTCTTTCACGTTTCTGAACACAATGGCATGGACATTTAGAGAAACATGTCCTTAAAGGGTTAACCCTCAAGGAAGTTAACTAATTATCTGTTGTAGATAGAAGTGGGCGAAAAAAAGGATTGTCAATAGATTTCTAGCAAAGGTTTATTAGATGACGTGGCTTGATTATGCTACTCTAACTTCATAAATTTGTTATTTATTTAATTATGTTTACCAATATCAAGTAATTATGCAAACTGTTTTGTTTCCCAATTTTTCCCATCTTGAGAAATTTCCTTGTTATGTTGGAAAGTTTTGACTAGTTTCAGAAAATCATTGATATTGTTGTGCAATACTATCATTGAAATAGTATTTGTAGTAGGTTGATATATTAGTGTGATGAAAAATTGCTTGCATTGTCGACCATGGCACTTTCACACCAGTACTTACGGCCATTACAATATGTTATAGTGTTTGAATTTGATAGGTTTTGTAAAAGCATTCTAGAACCTTTTTTTAAACCCTAAATTTTGAGAAGGTGAGCCTTGGTGTAATGGTAAAGTTGCTCCATTGCAATTTGGGCATCACTAATTCAAACCACGGAAACAACCTCTTCACGTGCAGGGATAACACTATGTATATTTGACCCTCTTTAGACCCCTCAACAATAGAGTCTCATGCATTGGGATTAGCGTCTATTTTTCTCAAATTTTCCTCTTCTATCTTGTTCTAGAGTTAAGTCACTATTTTTAACTAAATTTACACTTTCTATCACCAAAATAATAAGAATTAACCTCTTAACTTTAGATTAAACACTTTTCATGAGTCTTAAAATAATGTTTTCTTATTGGAGGTTGAATAATACTAATATCTAATTTGCTTCTTTGATAAATCTTTGACATTGTTTGGTAGTATTTATTTGTGCTAATTGCAATTCTAGTTTAAAAAGGTTTGGGGGAGTGAAAAGGTCAAGATTTATAATGAATTTTTATTTTAATAATTAAAGAATGACTAGCTAGGTTATTCAAGATTCTACTTAGGTTGGGGGAGTGAAAAGGTCAAGATTTATAATGAATTTTTATTTTAAGAATTAAAGAATGACTAGCTAATAATTAAAAAGGTTGAGGGAGTGCAAAGGTCAAGATTGTACTTAGGTTATTCATAAAAAAATAAAATCAGCTAATCATGTTATGATTTGGATTGATTTCTTTGCTTTTGTGATCATCCTTGCTAGCTGGACTAGCCTCTTGATTCTTCTTGGATACCATGCCTGGTTATTTGAGGATCCTTGTAGATGCTTGATGCTCTGCTACTGCCATTATTGTTCCGAATGGGGATTTACATGACAATGTGGGGAGCCAACACTTACAGCCACTTGATGCCAATATAGAGGCACAGAGGAAGGCAGCCTCCCAATCTAGTGTCAGTAAGATCTTGAATTTTACTATTAAAATGAAATTCTCTGTTTTAATATAATATGTACCTGTCACATTTACATAGGTTGAGATTTGTTATTATACTTACATAATAATTACTGAGTAATATATCATGTATCCATAATCATGTCATATCATCATTGTAAAATTTTCCCCCTAATCAGCACACAAGTTAATATTGCAAGGAATAATAGAATTAGGCCTAATATGTAACTAGGAACAGGGATTAATGAGTATATTGATCAAGAACAGTTTCAAAGTTTCTATATGCAACAGTATGAATATTTTCTCCCAAGAACTTTGTTGGTCCCCTGAACTAAACTATGTATTATGAGGATTGCACATTTAAAACCCATCTCTAAGACCAACTAGGAAGTATAAGAAATCATGTCATACTTGCCCTCAAAAAAATGTTATTACAATGTTTCTATAAGAAAGATTATTAACTAATAATTCTATGAAAACAAAACTAACCACAAAAAATAATGGTATGGTAACCCTCTCTCTCTCTCTTTTCTATCACATAACCCTTCACCATAACCCCTCAAGGCCTGCTTGTGGAAGACACTCCTCATGAAAGGAAATATATGTACACAAATTACTCTATATTAGATAGAAAAACATTGTAGACCCATTTTTTTTCTCCCTAGAAAAATGTCCAGAATGTAGTGTGGCAACACTGCATTCATTATGGTAGCACATCATACAGTGGGACCATCATTGAAGAGGTTGCTCCGTTTACGTTTCTTTAAATTACTTGATTTTCTGTGGTCGGCTTTGTGGTTAGTTCTATATTTGTAGAATTACTAGTCTAACATATGGTTAAAAGATCGAAGTACCTCAGGAGCAATTCGACAAGATCAGAAACTTGGTCAGCATGGGCTGATAGGCCAAGTGCTAATGCGTCCCAAACAAGCAATGCCAGCAATGGCACAACACTTCCAAGCACAACTAAAGCCCTTATCCTCTGTAGATCACCTCTCAAATAAGCACACACAACTGCAAGAAATCACATATCATAAAACTCATTGTCATCACTGTTAGATCAAAATTTGTGTTCACCAAGAGCTAGATCATGATAGACCAAAGAAAATATAATCACAGGAACAGTAGCCGGAACGTTTCCCCAGTCACCATCCCCCACTAATGTTGACCACACTCCGAACACGATCGCTAGAACCTCAATTGCTAGTAGCAAACCTAGTCCATATCAGTAGTTCAAATTTGTGAATGTGTATGTTTGCTAAATAGATAGAACCAGTATACATCTGTTGAAGGAGTATACCTATCATGGAATGTTTATGTTTGCTAAATAGATAAAACTAGTATACAACTGTTGGATGTAATTTTTCTTGGCAGGTAACAATAGGCACAAGCATTATAGGAGCTACAACTAAGTAGAGAGAATTATGAATATTCTTGTATGCTTTTCTAGAAAGTAAGGTAAGAAAATTAAAGGAGAGAGTGAGAGAAGTGGGTTACATCATACATGGTGGATTTGAAGCTTAGTGCAATGCTCTATTGACGAGTTATTGTCCATGATGAACACCCTTGCGGCTTGACACGCAGGTTGAAGGTTTAAGCAATGGTTGAGAAAGATGGAAAGCTCAAAGTTCCCATACCACAGATGTGATAACCCTGTTTTGTATTATGCTAATTGATCTTTATTATGATATGATTTTGTGTGCCATTTATGTGAAAATATGTAGTTTTAAATTTCTATCTGTTCACAGTAGGAATATCTGTTTGATTATCTGTTTTGGAATTTAAATTGAATGCCCTATCGGCCACAGAAATCGAAATTGACTACGCCATTATGATTGGCGTAATTTTTAGAGCCTATGGTGAAATTTAATTAAAAATTGATTCGGATCAGATTAAATAGATTAAATTAATGATGTAGTGCTCAAATTATTTAATATTGATAATTGTGATTAATGGGACTTATATATATAGGGGCACTATGCACTCAACTCCTCTCTTTTATTTAATTTGGCTGATTTTAACTCTAAGAAAAGAGAGAGAGGGTCGGCTAGAGAGAGTGAGAGGGTAACAATTGAAATTTGATCTTGAAGCTTGAATAATTTGAAGACCAACTCAAGAATTAAGCATAAGTTTGGAAGATTAAAGCGCCTAGGTGAGTAATCAACCCTTAATTCATGAGTTTGAGTTGTGGTTTTGTGAATTGAAGATTAATTGGTGAGTTAGATCATAAATTGAGTTGGTTTTGTTGAATTGGAAGTCAATATGCACATGCATGTGAGAAATTGCTTTGAATTTGCATGTTTGAGCAAAAAATGTATAATCCATGTGAGATTTTAGTTGAAGCTCATATTTTTGACCATCTCATCATCATCTAAGTTGAGAATAGAAGTTGTGTTCCACATGCATGTACAACTCATAAGAGTATAAGTTTGAATGCGTGAAATTATTATGTTGGAAATAAGTTTGCGGTAAATTGGGACATGCATGTGATTGATTCATGAAAATTGAGCTTCATAATGCAATGAATTTGGTGTTGGATCATGTTTGTGAAGTTTGAGCCATAATATGCAAGATATGTTAATTTGAATGCAAGTTTGAAGCTCAAGAACAATTCTGGATTTTCCAGAATTTGGGATGTCCGCTCGAGCGGTGAAGTTCACGCTCAAGCAGGAAATACGAGCTCCCAAAACTTTTTGTAGACATGGATGTCCGCTCGAGCGGGGAGCTATGTAGAATGACCTTCAGTTCGAGCGTCCGAATTCGCGCTCGAGCGTAGAAATGAGGCAACCATTACTTTTGCAGACCTAATAGGTCCACTCGAGCGGGGAAGTCCACGCTCGAGCGAGAACCCCAGTTTCTGAAATTTTGTAAATGCGTTCTATGTTTCGTTTTCCGTTCCCTTTCACTTCTAAGTACTCTTAGGCATGTATTAAGCATTGTAAATGAGTTGAAAGGATAAGAATGAAGCCTAAAGAAGAATATGTGAATTAAGAACGGATTGAATTGTTTGTGACCCATTGTGTTCATGGAATGTGTAGGGTCGAGCTCCAAGGCAAATCATCTCGCCGATCACTGTGAGTAATATCTTCATAGAGATATCTAAAGTATGTTATTTGTCCAATTGCTTATTCCTATGTAAGTCTTATAGGTTCGTTAATTCAAATGGTGGACAAATGTTTGCTACGCCAAATGAATGGGCCGAAGGCCAGTTTGGCACGAATGAAAGAATGAATGGGCTAGAGGCCAATTTGACACGAATGAAAGAATGAATGGGCCAGAGGCCAGTTTGACATGAATGAAAGAATGAATGGGCCAAAGGCCAGTTTGACATGAATGATAGAATGAATGGGCCAAAGGCCAGTTCGACATGAATGAAAGAATGGATAGGCCAGAGGCCGTATGACATGAATGAATGGGCCAAAGGCCGTATGACGCGAATGAATGGGCCAGAGGTCGTATGACATGAATGGATGGGCCAGAGGTCGTATGACACAAATGATTGGGCCAAAGGCCGTCGGATAGGAACGAATTGGGCCCAAGGCCGTTTGATGTGTTTGGAATCGCAGTCACTTGACCTATACATATTTATATATATGCCTGATAGAAATATGAATTGGGCCCAAGGCCGTTTGGTGTATATTGTTCTAAATACTGTTCGTGTATCTTCTTTATTTGATATTATTCACTGGGCTTTCGCTCACGCTCATTCATGTGTTTGTAGGTGAGCCAAGAGAGGTCTAAACCCAGCCTCAGTGAAGTTTGGATGGAACAACCAAGTTTTGAAGAGTCAGCCCTTACGTCTCATGCACGAGACTCGTTTTCGCCCTTTTGCTATCTTATTATATTTTGTTATGTTGGTGAGGACTTTGGATACGTTTGTATATAGTTTTGATTGGCTGACTTAGACTTGAATGATCCTGTATGTACAGAACTTTGTATTAGTGCATATTTTAATGTGAGTTATTAACATGTATATGTGTAACAACCCTCACCACTGTTTACCGATAACTACTGATTACCGCTAAACTGAGACTGATTGTGATTGATAACTGAAGTAATTGAACTGATTGAACTACTGAACTGACTGACTGAAATTGAAACTGAATTGACTGAGTATACCTGTTTAATTATAATTCTATCTGTTTGGTTATTTGATTATCTATTCGTGTCTTTGTGTTTAAACTGCTAATTAAGGGCCTTATCGGCGGCCGAACCGGAAACCGATTAGTGTTTTATGATCACCGTGATTTATGTGATTTTATGGTGTAATTGCCTGAAAACTGATTAGGTATGATTAAATTAGATTAATTATTGATAAATTGTAAATTGGCCTTATTCACAATTTTGCCACTTAAGTGGCCTATCATCTAACCATTTGAGCCTTACACACTTGATCACATAGCACACTTCATCAGCCCTTTTTCCTTGTTCTTGCCGACTTGAGAGAGTGAGAGGTAGTGAAAGCTTGAGTTCTTCACAATTTGGCTTGAATCTTGAGGAATTGAAAGCTTAAGTGCATAATTGAGCCTCTAGACTTGTAATTGAGGAACCTAGGTATGAATTTCATCCTTCTTATTATGTATTTAAGTCCCTTCTAGCATGGATCATGGTAGTTTAAAGAGCTAAGTCAAGAATTGGTTCATTAATGTTGAATTGGAGCTCATTCCATGCATGCATGTTTGAATTGTTGAATTTTGAGTTGATTCCATGGAGAATTGTCACTTGCATGCTCATGGTTATGTTAAGTCCATGTTTTCATCTTGTTTTTGGAACAACTGGCTCCTTAGAGCATCAAATTGAAGCTTTGAAATGATTTTAATTCATGCATGTTTGCATGTTCTTCATATTCATGGAATTTGGTTTGAATTGGATTTATTTGAAACACCTTTGGGCTTTGATTTTACAAATTGAGCTTTGAATCATGTTAAAGTATGAGTTTTGATGTGTTTTCTGGAAAATTGGCCCAAGAGGACCGAAATTTATGGATTAAAACTTGGTTTTGAGCTTGAGGTTCAAATCTGGGAATTCCAGATTTTGAACTCACGCTTGAGCGGGGTGACTGGCGCTCAAGCGTGAAATTCGTGCTCTCAGTACTTTGCACTGTTTTACATTCCGCTCGAGCGAAGATTGACACTGCGAGCGGGACATTGTGTCTCATGCTCGAGCGGGTGTCGAGCGCCCAATCGAGCGTGATTTTCACCTATCCAGCACTTTTGACTGTTTTGCAGAACGCTCGAGCGGGTAAGTCTACGCTCGAGCGGAAACCTTTGTCTGCATGTCCGCTCGAGCGTGACCCCGTGTTCTGAAAATTCTGAAATGCTTTTTAAAGTGCATCTTTGCATCTCCATCTCATCCTAGGCATCATTAGGCCTAGTTTTAAGGCATCTTAATGATGATATAGATGTAGACACACCGAGGCAAATTAGGGATTAAATTATTATCTTTCCTAACTGTGTAGCTTAGTGTGTGTTCAATCTGTAAACTGTGTAGGGTTGGCGACTGGGGAGCGCGCTCTAGCTTTACTGTAGCCCGGAACTCTGTGAGTAACAACTGTGTAAAGATATGTTCAAAATGATTATCTTCTGAACAATTGAACTGTATTGCTTTCTGAACTGATTACTGTTAACTGAATGAATGTATGTCCTATATTCTGAGTTGTATTGTGGCATCCTTAGCACCCTACTGTTTACTGTTACTGTTACAGAGATCTTTGCCGGTTCCCTCGTTGGAACCACTACTGTTACTGATTGATGGCATCATTTACTGTTCGGTCCTTTAAGACCTACTGTTTACTGTACTGTTATGCTAATGGATGTACACAATATGACTGTACTGAACTGAACGACTGAAATTACTGATTTATGAACTGTTTTCATTACTGTAAGGACATTCATTTCTTAACCCCTTTACGCATTGTGTTATTCACTAGGCTTTAGCTCACTGCTCATATATATATGTAGGTGTGCAGGCACCAGACCGCAGCTAAGCGTGGGGTAAACTCCAGTTTTGTCGAGCCAACCTATGTGCCACTCAATGCGAGGTTCCGAGCCTGTCAAGCTACGGCTTAGAGGTGTTTTTAATTTTTCCGTCTGTCTCTGTATCTGTTTTGTGCGACTGTATAGACTGTTACGGTACTGTTTAATAGGGATTAGATCCCTGAACTGAATGATTGTATATATGTACATACTGTTTTGTCTGACTGTATATATTTGAATGAAAAGTCTTTTTGCATACAGACTGTCACAGCTCATTGGATATTGTTTATTTACTGTATTGGCTTCCGCCAGGCCCTGTACTCTGTTTTACTGTACTACTGTTAAGCAGGCCTTCGGTAATCTTGGATTACTGGCCGGTTACGGTGCTAAACCCATAGGGGCGGGTTTGGGTCGTGACAGAGTGGTATCAGAGCGATACTTATCACGAGTTATACTGCACACACATGTCCAAATGAGCTATAGGATGTCTTAGAAAAGCGATCAGGGCATTACATGAACTTGTTAAAGTGTGTGTGACTATGACATGACTGAATATATGCTAATGTGATAAACTGTTTAAGTATGCAACTGCTTATGTTTATAATTGCTATAACTGCTTATAATGAAATGGATAATACAAGAACTGCAAATGAATCTGAATCCTCATCCTCTGAGGCAAGAATGGCAAGACTGGAAAGAATGATGGAACTAATAACTTAAAGACTAGATCAACAACAAAATCCACAGCCCCCACCTCCTCCTCCGGTACAGCCGAAACAGAATGTGAATGTTAATGATGGGGACATAATTGCTCTCACCCATAAGTTCAGTAAAATGAAACCGTCGTCCTTTCAGGGAGGCCTTGAACTGTTAAAAGCTGAAGCATGGGTTCTTGAGACTGAAAAATTATTTGAGGTGTTCCCGTGCTCTGAAGCACACAAGGTATTGTTGGCCACCTTTACTCTACAGGAAGAAGCTAGAAGGTGGTGGATGCTTATCCGTAATGAAAATACTGTTATGACTTGGACTCAATTCAAAGGAGCCTTCTTCGAGAAGTATTTCCCTCAGTATGTTAGAGATAGAAAGGTGATTGAGTTTGAACAACTGAAACAAGGCACCATGTCGGTGGCTGAATATGAGACAAAATTTACTACACTTGCCCGTTATGCACCACGCATGGTGGACACTGATTATAAGAAGGCCAGAAAGTTTGAAGGCAGCCTTAATGTTGCAATACTTGACAGAATTAATGTTTTGAAGCTACCGAACTATGTAAATGTTCTTGACCGAGCCTTGATGGCTGAATCGAACATCGAAGCACTGAAAACTGAAACACCAGCATCTGAATGGCGTGGTAAAAGGCAGGATTTTAAATTCAAGAAAGGCAAGCACAACCCATTGAACAAGAAACAGAATACGGGGTCAACAACTAGCCCCAGCCAAGGGAGTGGTTTTATACCACCCTGTTCTGAGTGTGGCAAGAAGCACAAAGGGGTCTGTTATAAAATATCTGGAGCCTGTTACAAGTGTGGCAAGGTGGGCCACATGGTTAGAGACTGCCCCTCTGCTCCAATAGTAAAGCTACGCCAAGCGTGGCAGCATCAACTGTTGCACCAAAACCAAACCCCAAAGCTACCGGGAAAGAGCCTATGAGGCAGGGCCGAGTGTTCGCCCTAGTACCGGGAGACGTGCAGAATACCGAGACCGTTGTGTCAGGTATTCTCTCTATTTGTACTCAAAATGCTTATGTACTAATTGATTCGGGATCTACGCATTCATATGTGTCGCATGCTTTTTCGCGAAAACTGAATAGACCATTAGAATCCATGAACTATTTGTTAGCTGTATCATCACCCATTGGGGGATCTATGACCTGTGCATATATGTACCCTGCTTGTGAAATTATTGTTGGAGATGCACATTTGTTTATTGACTTACTGCCACTGAACATTAATCATTTTGACGTAATATTGGAAATGGACTGGTTAACGAAATACCATGCTATCATAGACTGTGTAACGAAACAAGTAGTTTTTTGTCCACTGGGTTTACCCGAATTTGTGTTTAATAGGGTTGGAGTAGTACCTCCTCCGTATTTGATTTCATCTGTGAAAGCTGTTAAATTGATTAGAAATGGGTGTAAGGGATATCTGTGTTCTGTATTGACTGTATCTACTGATGATAATGCTAACGTGAACAGTATTTCTATAGTCAGAGAATTCCCAGATGTTTTCCCAGATAATCTGCCAGGGGATTTGACTGACAGAGAGATTAAATTTACCGTTGATGTGATTCCGGGAACGCAGCCAGTATCTAAAGCTCCTTACCGAATGGCTCCAACTGAACTGAAAGAATTGAAAGTGCAACTGCAAGAACTGCTGGATAAGAAGTTCATCAGGCCTACCACTTCGCCATGGGGCGCTCCTGTTTCATTTGTGAAGAAGAAAGACGGCTCACTGAGACTGTGTATTGACTACCGTGAACTGAACAAGGTAACTGTGAAAAATAAATACCCATTGCCACGTATTGATGACTTATTTGATCAGCTACGGGTGCTCAAGTGTTCTTTAAGATCGACCTTAGTTCAAGATACCATCAGTTGAAAGTTAAACCAGAAGACATTGACAAAACTGCTTTTCAAACGAGGTATGGACATTACGAATTTTTAGTTATGCCTTTCGGAGTTACCAATGCACCTGCTGCATTTATGGACCTCATGAACAGAATCTTTAAACCATACCTTGATGACTTTATTGTAGTATTCATTGATAACATACTAATTTACTCCAAAAGTATAGAAGAACATGAACATCATCTGAGACTTGCCCTACAGACCCTAAGAGAACAGAAACTTTATGCTAAACTGTCTAAATGCGAATTTTGGCATGACCATGTTATGTTTTTGGGGCATGTTGTTAGCAAAGATGGAATTTCTGTTGATCCACAGAAAATTGAAGCTGTAGTAAACTGGCCTAGACCAACAAATGTGACAGAAGTCCGAAGCTTTTTGGGACTAGCCGGGTATCACAGAAGATTTGTCAAAGATTTCTCCAAAATCGCCTTACCGTTGACTCAGTTAACTCAGAAGGGGATATCGTTTGACTGGACTGACCAAAGCGAATCTGCTTTCCTAGAGTTGAAAACTCGACTTGTAACTGCACCAGTTCTTACCCTACCTTCAGGTACGGATGGTTATACTGCATTTAGTGATGCTTCTCATAAGGGTTTGGGATGTGTTTTAATGCAAAATGGGAGAGTTATTGCTTATGCTTCCCGACAACTGAGACCGCACGAAAAAAACTACCAAACCCATGATTTAGAACTTGCTGCAGTAGTATTTGCACTGAAAATCTGGCGTCACTATCTGTATGGGGCGACATGTGAAGTATATACCGACCATAAGAGTCTGAAATATTTCTTCACACAGAAAAAAC
>NW_021028337.1:181760-194522 GCF_004153795.1 Camellia sinensis | reverse complement strand
GATAGACTGACTAAATCTGCTCACTTCTTACCTGTTAAGACAATTTATAATGCGGACAAATTGGCTATACTCTATATTGATGAAATTGTTAGACTGCATGAAGTGCCTGTGTCCATTGTTTCTGACAGGGATTCGAAGTTTACATCGAGATTTTGGTAAAGCTTACAGACTGCATTGGGTACCGAATTGAGACTGAGCAGTGCTTATCATCCTCAGACCGATGGCCAGTCAGAAAGGACCATCCAGACTCTATAGGATTTACTGAGAATGTGTGTCCTTGATTTTCAGGGAAACTGGGAAAGTCATTTGCCATTGGCTGAATTCGCCTACAACAACAGCTATCATTCAAGTATTGGTATGGCGCCTTTCGAGGCATTGTACGGCAGAAAATGTAGATCTCCGATTTGCTGGGCAGAAGTTGGAGATGGGCCTTTTCTCGGGCCCGAGATTGTATACGAAACGACTGAGAAAGTGAAACTGATACAATAGAGACTGAAAACCACACAGAGCAGACAGAAAAGTTATGCTGATGTTAGAAGACAAGATAGAGAATACGAAGTGGGTGATCACGTGTTTGTGAAAGTGACACCGATGAAAAGCCAGACTCATTTTGGAGTCAAAGGAAAATTAGCACCGAGATATGTCGGACTATATGAGATTATTGAGAAAATCAATCCGGTGGCGTATCAAGTTACGCTTCCTCCTGAAATGGAGCATATGCACAACGTCTTCCACATTTTTATGTTGAGGGACTACCTCCAGGATCCTTTCCATGTGATAGAGCCTACTCATGTAGTGCTGAGTGATAACTACACTTACGAGGAACGGCCTATTCAGATTGTAAACAGATGGATCAAGAAGTTGAGAAACAAAGAGATCCCGTTAGTGAAAGTTGACTGGCAAAACCACGGTGGCGTGTATGCCACTTGGGAAAGGGAAGATGACATGGCTAAAAGATATCCTGAACTGTTTCCACTGAACCCTGTTTTCTTCCAGAATGAAGGTAACTCGAGTTTAGAGGACTAAACTCTTTTTAAGGAGGGGAGACTATAACAACCCTCACCACTGTTTACCGATAACTACCGATTACCGCTAAACTGAGACTGATTGTGATTGATAACTGAAGTAATTGAACTGATTGAACTACTGAACTGACTGACTGAAATTGAAACTGAATTGACTGAGTATACCTGTTTAATTGTAATTTTATCTGTTTGGTTATTTGATTATCTGTTCGTGTCTTTGTGTTTAAACTGCTAATTGAGGGCCTTATCGGCGGCCGAACCGGAAACCGATTAGTGTTTTATGATCATCGTGATTTATGTGATTTTATGGTGTAATTACCTGAAAACTAATTAGGTATAATTAAATTAGATTAATTATTGATAAATTGCAAGTTGGCCTTATTCACAATTTTGCCACTTTAGTGGCCTATCATCTATCCATTTGAGCCTTACACACTTGATCACATAGCACACTTCATCAGCCCTTTTTCCTTGTTCTTGCCGACTTGAGAGAGTGAGAGGTAGTGAAAGCTTGAGTTCTTCACAATTTGGCTTGAATCTTGAGGAATTGAAAGCTTAAGTGCATAATTGAGCCTCTAGACTTGTAATTGAGGAACCTAGGTATGAATTTCATCCATCTTATTATGTATTTAAGTCCCTTCTAGCATGGATCATGGTAGTTTAAAGAGCTAAGTCAAGAATTGGTTCATTAATGTTGAATTGGAGCTCATTCCATGCATGCATGTTTGAATTGTTGAACTTTGAGTTGATTCCATGGAGAATTGTCACATGCATGCTCATGGTTATGTTAAGTCCATGTTTTATCTTGTTTTTGTAAGAGTTAGCTCATTTGAGCTTGTATTTAAAGCTTTGAAATGGTTTTAATCCATGCATGTTTGCATGTTCTCCATATTCATGAAAATTGGTTTCAAATTGAGTTGTTTGAAACACCCTTGGGCTTTGATTTTACAATTAAGCTTTGGAATCATGTTAAAGTATGAGTTTTGATGTGTTTTCTGGAAAATTGGCCCAAGAGGATCGAAATTTATGGTTTAAAACTTCGTTTTGAGCTTGAGGTTCAAATCTGGAATTTCCAGAATTTGGACTCACGCTCGAGCGGGATGACTGGCGCTCGAGCGTGGTAATCGTGCTCCCAGCATTTTGTTCTGTTTTAAAGTCCGCTCGAGTGGAAGAATTGACGCTCGAGCGGGACATTGTGTCACATGCTCGAGCGGGTGTCGAGCGCCCAATCGAGCGTGATTTTCACCTATCCAGCACTTTTGACTGTTTTGCAGAACGCTCGAGCGGGTAAGTCTACGCTCGAGCGGAAACCTTTGTCTGCATGTCCGCTCGAGCGGAGTAACCTACGCTCGAGCGTGACCCCTGTTTTCTGAAAATTCTGAAAATGCTTTTAAAGTGCATCTTTGCATCCTCATCTCATCCTAGGCATTATTAGGCCTAGTTTAAGGCATCTTAATGAGGATATAGATGTAGAACACACCGAGGCAAATTAGGGATTAAATTATTATCTTTCCCAACTGTGTAGCTTAGTGTGTGTTCAATCTGTAAACTGTGTAGGGTTGGCGACTGGGGACGCGCTCTAGCTTTGCTGTAGCCCGGAACTCTGTGAGTAACAACTGTGTAAAGATATGTTCAAAATGATTGTCTTCTGAACAATTGAACTGTACTGCTTTCTGAACTGATTACTGTTAACTGAATGAATGTATGTCCTATATTCTGAGCTGTATTGTGGCATCCTTAGCACCTACTGTTTACTGTTACTGTTACAGTGATCTCTATCGTTTCCCTCGTTGGAACCACTACTGTTACTGATTGGTGGCCATCATTTACTGTTCGGTCCTTTAAGACCTACTGTTTACTGTACTGTTATGCTAATGGATGTACCACATATGACTGAATGACTGACATACTGAATTAACGAACTGTTTTCATTAAATATTCTTGTATGCTTTTCTAGAAAGTAAGGTAAGAAAATTAAAGGAGAGAGTGAGAGAAGTGGGTTACATCATACATGGTGGATTTGAAGCTTAGTGCAATGCTCTATTGACGAGTTATTGTCCATGATGAACACCCTTGCGGCTTGACACGCAGGTTGAAGGTTTAAGCAATGGTTGAGAAAGATGGAAAGCTCAAAGTTCCCATACCACAGATGTGATAACCCTGTTTTGTATTATGCTAATTGATCTTTATTATGATATGATTTTGTGTGCCATTTATGTGAAAATATGTAGTTTTAAATTTCTATCTGTTCACAGTAGGAATATCTGTTTGATTATCTGTTTTGGAATTTAAATTGAATGCCCTATCGGCCACAGAAATCGAAATTGACTACGCCATTATGATTGGCGTAATTTTTAGAGCCTACGGTGAAATTTAATTGAAAATTGATTCGGATCAGATTAATTAGATTTAATTGATGGTGTAGTGCTCAAATTATTTAATATTGATAATTGTGATTAATGGGACTTATATATATAGGGGCACTATGCACTCAACTCCTCTCTTTTATTCAATTTGGCTGATTTTAACTCTAAGAAAAGAGAGAGAGGGTCGGCTAGAGAGAGTGAGAGGGAAACAATTGAAGTTTGATCTTGAAGCTTGAATAATTTGAAGACCAACTCAAGAATTAAGCATAAGTTTGGAAGATTAAAGCGCCTAGGTGAGTAATCAACCCTTAATTCATGAGTTTGAGTTATCGTTTTATGAATTGAAGATTAATTGGTGAGTTAGATCATGAATTGAGTTGGTTTTGTTGAATTGGAAGTCAATATGCACATGCATGTGAGAAATTGCTTTGAATTTGCATGTTTGAGCAAAAAATGTATAATCCATGTGAGATTTTAGTTGAAGCTCATATTTTTGACCATCTCATCATCATCTAAGTTGAGAATAGAAGTTGTGTTCCACATGCATGTACAACTCATAAGAGCATAAGTTTGAATGCATGAAATTATTATGTTGGAAATAAGTTGGGGGTAAATTGGGACATGCATGTGATTGATTCATGAAAATTGAGCTTCATAATGCAATGAATTTGGTGTTGGATCATGTTAGTACATGTTTATGTGAAGTTTGAGCCATAATATGCAAAATATGTTAATTTGAATGCAAGTTTGAAGCTTAAGAACAATTCTGGATTTTCCAGAATTTGGGATGTTCGCTCGAGCGGGGAAGTTCACGCTCGAGCGGGAAATACGAGCTCCCAGAACTTTTTGCAGACATGGATGTCCGCTCGAGCGGGGAGCTATGTAGAATAACCTTCAGCTCGAGCGTCCGAATTCGCGCTCGAGCGTAGAAATGAGGCAACCAGTACTTTTGCAGACCTAATGGGTCCCCTCGAGCGGGGAAGTCCACGCTCGAGCGGGGACTCCTGTTTCTGAAATTTTGTAAATGCGTTCTATGTTTCGTTTTCCGTTCTCTTTCACTTCTAAGTACTCTTAGGCATGTATTAAGCATTGTAAATGAGTTGAAAGGATAAGAATGAAGCCTAAAGAGGAATATGTGAATTAAGAACGGATTGAATTGTTTGTGACCCATTGTGTTCATGGAATGTGTAGGGTTGAGCTCCAAGGCAAATCATCCTGCCGATCACTGTGAGTAATATCTTCATAGAGATATCTAAAGTATGTTATTTGTCCAATTGCTTACTCCTATGTAAGTCTTATAAGTTCGTTAATTCAAATGGTGGACAAATGTTTGCTACGCCAAATGAATGGGCCGAAGGCCAGTTTGACACGAATGAAAGAATGAATGGGCTAGAGGCCAGTTTGACACGAATAAAAGAATGAATGGGTTAGAGGCCAATTTGACATGAATGATAGAATGAATGGGCCAAAGGTCAGTTCGACATGAATGAAAGAATGGATGGGCCAGAGGCCGTATGACATGAATGAATGGGCCAGAGGCCGTATGACATGAATGAATAGGCTAGAGGTCGTATGACGCGAATGAATGGGCCAGAGGCCGTATGACATGAATGGATGGGCCAGAGGCCGTATGACACAAATGATTGGGCCAAAGGCCGTCGGACAGGAACGAATTGGGCCCAAGGCCGTTTGATGTGTTTGGAATCGTAGTCACTTGACCTATACATATTTATATATATACCTGATAAAAATATGAATTGGGCCCAAGGCCGTTTGGTGTATATTGTTCTAAATACTGTTCGTGTATCTTCTTTATTTGATATTATTCACTTGGCTTTTCCTCACGCTCATTCATGTGTTTGTAGGTGAGCCAAGAGAGGTCTAAACCCAGCCTCAGTGAAGTTTGGATGAAACAACCAAGTTTTGAAAAGTCAGCTCTTACGTCTCACGCATGAGACTCATCTTCACCCTTTTGCTATCTTATTATATTTTGTCATGTTGGTGAGGACTTTGGATACGTTTGTACATAGTTTTGATTGGCTGACTTAGACTTGAATGATCCTGTATGTACAGAACTTTGTATTAGTGCATATTTTGATGTGAGTTATTAACATGTATATGCATGGATTGTTATGGCGTGCCATATAAGCACAGCTCTATGGACAAAAGTTTAAATTTGCTTCCGTTTGGCCCCTTTACTCTGATGAGTTATGTCTTATTTGGTTTGAGGCCGTAGGTAATCTCGTGATTATTGGCCGGTTATGTCCTTAACCCATGGGGGCGGGTTCGGGTCATGACAACAGAAGTATCGTGCGCCAGTGGGGGATCAGGCCTCTCAATTAGTCTCCAAAATTGGTGTTGAGGTCCGAACATACTTGCCAGACTTTAGCATTCGTAGGTGGAAACATCTCGACAAAGAAGTTATGGCACCTATGTTTCAACGTCTAATGGTAAAAGTTTTACATAATTGATTGAATTCATGTAATATAATTAATTATGACTTACAATATTTATGGTTGTTGCTAGGATCAATTTGACATGCATGGTGAATCCACGGATGTTAACAAAGCAGTGGCAACAAAGTGTGGACGGAGCTTGATCACCCACACCTACAGACTACGAATAAAATACCTGAACCATAAGAGTGCTAAGAGAGAGGAGTATGCTAGAAGCCATCCACTGCCTGAATGTGACCTCAAGAAATGGAAAAACTTGATTGACAGGAAGTGGAATGATAGCAATCGACTGGTAAACTTTTCTTTTGTTCATTTATTGTTGACAATTACCGCTTCTTCCTAATATATATATATATTTTTCTATTGGAACTTGCTTCTTATAGAAGCAATCAAAAGCTAACATTGACAATAGAAATCAATTGAAGACGAAGCATAGATGTGGGTCAAAATCTCTCCCAGTTAGGGTACACAAGGCGGTGCGTCTTCTTTAATTTTTTTCCTTTTTTTTTTTATAAAGATGATTCTACTACCATCATTCTTATTTAACTTACTAGTTGATGAACAAAAAAAAATCAGACAAGTGCACATGGGGGCCAACTGCCAAAGTTGCCATGTGTTTACAAATCCACACACTTTAATGATGTCACAAAGCAGTGGATTTCTCCAGAATGCGAAAAGAATTATGTATGTATATTTATCTTTTGTATTAGGATGATTGTAATTTTATTGTATCTTTATTCACTTTTCTATTTTTTTATTTTATTTAAATGATGGGATAGTATGATAAAGATCCAAGCCGAACATTACTCCCAACCTGGTATGGTTCTAACTACTTCGGAGGAGCTATTGTGAAGGTGCTATCAAGCGAAGGTCAGGATATGTTAAAGGACTTGGGTTGAGGCCTTCCTTCTCTGTCAAAATTACTAGTGCTTTGACTAACAGTGGCTATGTGAGCCGTCTAGAGATGGAAATACAAGAGCAAAAAGAGGAAATTCAATCACAAAAAGAGGAAATTACAACACAGAAACAGGAAATTCAAGCACAAAAAGAGAAAATTCAAGCACAAAATAGTGAGATAAGAAAGATGAATGAGTTGCTTGAGGAGCATTTGGAGATGACATCAAACACCATGGACTTTCTTAAGAAGCAAGGTTTCAAAGGACAATTTAGAGGAGGTGGTATCCCATGAACTCGTAGATCGCCGTTTTGTTAAGTTTCGCTTGTTTATGTTTTTATTTTTCTCATGTTGGTTAGTATATACCAGTTAAAGCACAACAGTTTCACTAATTATGAACTAAGATTTAACAAGTTTCAAAATGTATTTAATGAAAATAGATTCATTAGGATATCCGGTTCTCTTGGTCTTTACCTGGGATAGTATGTAAATAGTGTTGCAAAAAAAATCAATAATGTACACACTAAACACTAAGTGCCACAAAAAGCGACTTTAGACAACAAGAACATTTACTTTTCCTATACTTACAGGTAGAACTGTGGGGCATAACACACCATGAGCTGTGAGGAGAACACTGAGATAACAAGTCAGTTGTCTCAATAAACAATAATAGTACAACTCAATGCAATGAAATGTTGTCCTAATTATTTGTGGCACTAAGATGAATCCCATAACGCAGCAAGTCCATTCTATTTAGGACATAGTTTAAAGTAATACATATTATTCCATATCTTTTCTCATTACCTAAACCTGTATCTGTTAGGTCCTCATATCCTTGGAAAACATAAGAACATGCCACTAATCGTAAGTGCTGCAATTATAAGTCATCTTTGCACTTTGGTCATAGAAAATATCAAATTTGACTATTAATCAATAACTCCACACATAGCATTGAAACTTCCCTACTTTCTTTAAATTTCAAAGTCATAAAAGCCATATTTTATTTCAGATGAGCATTCAAGGAATAAAAGTACACATTTCTACACCAATACCCACTCCAATCTCCTGGGGAAAAAACGAAGATTAAATCGGGTAAACAAAAAGAGAGTTTCAATCAATTTTTTGGATTAAACTAGAAAAACCAATATAGGCTTAGCAACAATACACATCTTCTTATCTTCCTAGTAAAACAGAGTGTAAACAAGGTAAGACACAGCAGTTTCACTAATTATTAACTAAAATTTAACAAGTTTCAAAATGTATTTAATGAAAATAGATTCATTAGTTACTTCTTACTTAGCGTGACCCTTGTTAAAATACACACTAACCAAAGTAGAGACAAAACTATTTGTTTACTTTTTTTGTATATTTTCCCTAGGCAGTGTTAGAGTTGCTCTAAGTTAGTGATGTGATTAATAGGAGCTTGCCATGTACAAAGGAACTTCTGGTTGTTAAGCTAGACTCGTTGTGTATACAATTTGTATTGACATAGGTAATGAGGTCTATAAAATGTAATTGATAATATGTTAATGTTTTTCTTGTTTATTTTCTTTGCAGATTGATTTTTGATGACGTTTGGAAGCATACTTGCAAATCAAGATCAAGTGTTGATTATTTTTTTTTTTTCCTGAACTAATACTAGTTGTAGTTACAAATCAAGATCGTGTGTTGATTTTTTTTGTGGACTCCATGTTAGTTCATTTTGGGATTTGCTTTGATGGTTTTTTTTTTTTTTTTTGTTATACTTAATGAATTATTATTAAAGTTGTTTGATGGAGATATTTTGATTTATAATATAAATTTTCTAGTGAATTTTTTTGTGGAGTGGTGTATAATAGTTAGTGGATTTTTTAGTACAATTAAAAGGTTATTGGATTATGAGCAGAGATATTGTAAAATAATAATTTAAATTGAAATATAACGAATTTGTTTTGTCATTTGTACTTGTTATTATGACAAAGTGATTATTCGTCGCTAATAAACATTTTTTGTGACAAAATTTATTACAATTTATATATGAAAGTTTTCATTGATTTTGTTGTTTGGTGACTAAAAATTTTGTCACGTATATATATTTTTGTAACGAAACATATTTCATCACCCATGTATGACTTTTGGAGACGAAAAATTTCATCAACTTTACATCTTACTGTGACGAAATTATTTCCTCATCAATGATTAACATGTGTGACAAATTTATTCATCAACTAAAGTTATAAATATGGTACTGAATAACTATTTGGTGACTAAAACGAGGATTTTTGGCAACAAAATGTTGTTTTATTGGTGACAAAAAATTTCGTCACTAAAGTAATTTCATTGGTGACGAAATTATTTTTCATCACAATGGTTTTTAGTAACAAATATTTAATGACGAAACCAGTGAGGAAAATATTTCCTCACCAATATTTATAGTGACAAAATTAGCTCTTTGGAGACAAAAATTTCGTCATTCAAGACCCAACTTATAGTGTCCGAACATGAAAATTTCTTAACACATTGAACTGTCAAAATTGTTAACGCTTGCAGAAGTTTTCATTTTTTCAAGTTCAGGAATACAGGGCTGAACATTACTTATTTGTTCGGGAAGGCATTCTCGAACAAATAAGTAATGTTTGGGAATACAGGTCCGAATATGAAAATTTCTTTACACGTTAAACGGTCAAAATTTTTAATCCTTGTAGAAGTTATCGAAAGTAGTTCAAATCCATTATCAAGTTCAAAAGTTATTCCTTAATTGCGTAACTTTGATAATATTGTTGCGTAGTTCTTTGTTGAACTCACAATTTTATAATATCTACCAACAAAACTAACAAAACCAATTATTATAATTTTTTTCTTGCAATAGCAGAAATTATTACGAGAAAATTAAGAAATTATGTGTATATATATATAGAGAGAGAGAGAGGGAGAGAGCATACCAACTGTGACAATGGTGGATGAGACAGTAATCACATTGGTATGGGTGAGCATGGTTCGGATTGGACCGGATTGGGGTAAAACCAGGACCAATCCGTTATCTACGGTTCCTGAAAAATTGGAACCAATCCAATCTGTTTAAATTATGGAACCAATCCGAACCAATCCATTGAAATACGGATTGGATCGGTTTAGGACCACGGATTCACATAATTAAATAACAAAAAAATATATATAACACTTTAATTTCATAAAAATATAAACATAACGCTATATTAGTTCCACAATAGCAACATCTATTTCTATAATAGCGACATATTGTGCTAGAATTTAAACAACCATAAGAAAACTGATTTCACCATAAGTATTTAGACCATTACAAATTAAAACTAAAAACTAACAAACAAAAGTAATAAAAGAAGATATTATACGGTTTTAGGTTTAAGTTTAGATTTTATATAGAATAAGAGAAGATACTATGGGGGAGGATGTATAATAAAAATATATACTATTTGTATACGGTCCAGATCGGTTTCAATCCGGAACCGTGAGGTTCAATCCGGAACCAATCCGTGTACTACGGATTTTTAATTTTTTAATCCGGAACCGAACCACGGATTCAAAAAACCAATCCAAACCTATCGGATTGGACTGGACTGGATCGGATTACGGATTTCACGAATTCCTTGCTCAGCCCTAGTAGAGTATCTATTCCTAGTGAAGACATTTTGCGGATAGAAGAGGAAACGTGGACAATGTACTTTAACGGAGCATCCAACCAGTACGGTTATAGGATAAGTGTGTTGCTGATAGCACCCGATGACTCCCACATACCCTTAGCTTTCAAACTCTGGTTCAAAGTGTCCAATAATGAAGCAGAATATGAGACGTGTATTGCTGGTTTGGAAGCTGCCCTAGAACTAGAGGCAATAAGGTTGGACGTCATTGGAGACTCGAACTTGGTTGTTTCTCAAGCCAATGGGGATTGGAGGGTCAAGGAAAAGAACATGAAGGTTTACGATCAAACCCTGGATATTTTGATTCTGAGGTTTGAAAAATTGATGTTCACACATCTGCTAAGAGAAAACAACTGGTTTGCTGATGCATTGGCAACTCCATCTTCCATGGTAGACATCCCGCTGGGAGTGAAGATGTGTCTAATCATTATTGAACAGAAACCATCACCGCAATAGATGAGGTTCAAGACAAAAAAAACCTTGGTATTACAACATTTGGAAGTTTCTGGAAAAGGATATGTATCCACTAGGAGCAAATGACAAAAATAAACAGGAAATACGACGTCTAGCTATCCGATTCATCATTTGCAGGGGTAAGCTGTACAAGAGAGGCCATCTGGGAATGCACAAGCTCTGTGTCGAAAAAGAAGAATTGAAGCATCATGGAGGCTATCCACAGAGGAAAGTGTAGAGCACACATGAACGATGTGATGCTGACTCGAAAAATCCTCAAGCAAGGCTATTATTGGTCAACTATGGAGGAGGATTGTATCAGTTTTGTTCGGCGATGCCACAAATGTCAAATCCATGCCAATCGAATGAATATACTGTCATCAAAGCTCTACAACGTGACTTCGCCATAGCCTTTCTTAGTTTGGGAAATTGACGTCATCGGGGCAGTCTCGCCAAAGGGATCAAATGGGCATGAATACATTTAGTGGCGATTAACTATTTTACCAATTGGGTGGAAGCTCAATCTTACTCTCTACTGAAGGCGTCACATGTGGCCAAGTTCATCAAGAGCAACATCATCTGCAGGTATAGGGTGCCACATAAGATCATCTTGGACAATGGCTCACACTTCAAGAAAGAGGTGGTTGATTTGCTCGAAAAATATAACGTGATTTTTCGCAAGTCATCAACATATAGACCACAGACCAACTGTCACACCCCAAACCCGCCCCTAAAAGTTTGGGCATGACCACGTCAGGAATAGACATAATAATCGACATATGTAACATTTGGGGCCTGAACAGAAGCACCTGATAACACAAAAATCTATTCCATTGAGCTACTACTATTATGCCAGGATCACAAACATCACATTAGGTAAATAATATACAGAGAACACACACCCGAGCTTTAGTCACATACACGTACATACTTAGAACCAACCCCACAATTGGGCATATAATAAAAACATTAATGAAGAACGGGTTATATACATTCAACCATAGATAGACAACCGAAGCAATGACTAAAACATAGCAAAACTTTACAAAATGCACGGGCTTCATCTATGTGCCTGGACACCCCGAGGTTGACAAGACAGAGACAAGCCTTAAGGGTTAGGACCGGCCTTCCGGTTGATTACCTACAGAAACAGACAAAATATAGAGTGAGCGAAACTCAGTGAATAATAGTATATAAATAATGTAATGGTTAACTTGAATAATAAAGCATAACTGTAGAGATATATGATTAACTTCTTTCTGTAATTATTTTTAGAACAACCATGGGTTCAGTTTGCTTAACAGAGTAGCTATAAGCTCGGTAATGTACAGAACGACCATAGGCCTAACAGTTACAGAATGGCCATAGGCCCAGAAATATCAGAACGGCCATTGGCCCAGAAATAACAGAACGGCCATCGGCCCAGAAATAACAGAACGGCCATCAGCCCAAAAATAACAGAACGACTTTAAGCCCAGAAATAACAGAATGGCCTTAAGCCCAGAAATAACAGAATGGCTTTAAGGCCAGTTCATATATGTATGGACTCAAGAGGTGGCTCGCACGGATTCTAGAGGTGGCTCCCACCAAAGTGTAGCACTTAGTTCCGTACAGCACTTTGTTCCATACTAGAAATCAATAAGTCTCATCATGTCATAATATAAACGAAATGAACATCATAACGGAATAACCACAGATATCATCAGAACAAACTAGTCTTATAGTCATACAAAGGCACACGGTTTCTTTTTATCATTCAAATGAGTTAGCATAATTAAGTTACATTTAACAAAGTGCTAAAAGCAACCATTAACAGATTGGGCGATTCCAAAGGTACATAAATACTGTAGTTTCATAATGTACCCACATTTCACTTGTTCATCATGAATTAATGCCACTAACTTGCAGATA